>JBAPLH010001165.1:0-429757 GCA_037897445.1 Ceriops zippeliana
AACCATATTCATTGTGTAAAAACAATTGCACATCAACCATTTGTAGTGATTTCATTCATAAACCAAACAATAAAGTAAGGCCTGATCATTTGAATTGCATTTCTTAATCATTTTGATTGGTTGAATTCCAAAAGAAAGAGTGCCTCCATTTTTTTTGCTTATGAAGGTCCTCATTTAGTTCCATACAATTTTTGATACATTGGATCTTGAAATAAACAATTATTGATAGGCAAACCAACCGAGTATATTTATCAATATAAACAAACTCAAAAAATGATTATTCACTCACCTGATGAATCTATTTAACATCACCATCTAGCAAAGGAATCATTCATGCTTGGTGTGCAAAGTCCCCCCATTCTAAGGGTAATGTGTTAAAACCCCCGTCCACATAATCAAATTAGAGTTTCCATCACCTCATTGCTAATTAGGTTTCTCTTTTTGTTGCTAAAATATCCTTTCATGGCAGTATTGACCATGAATGAAATATGAATCTTATTGGCTCGATCATTAAAAACTTACAATGATTGTGAAGACAAGGCTGCCCATCAGGCAACCATTTGTAAGATGAATTCATTCAAACCCAACCGGAAATAATCCCACTCTCATCTCCCTGATCATGAATTGCAATTCTTATTGATTTGTTGATTGTTGAATTCCAAAAGAAAAGTTCCTTCGTATCTTTTTTTTCTTTATCAAGGCTCCTCTTTTAGTTCCAAACACAATTTTTGATACAGTGATGTATGAAATCAACAAATTGTCTTGATAGACAATACCTAGTAAACTAGATCAAATATAAACAAGTCTCTTAACTAATTGACACATGGGAAATATCTATTTACATCCAATACACTCCCAAGGGAAGGATTCATTTTTATTTGCAATTCACCACTCAGTTATCAGTGTTGAAATTCCCATCAAATTAATACTAGAGTTTACCCAATCACCTTCATGCTTCTCAAAGGTTCTTCTTTTGCGTTGCGAGACTATTCTTTGCATGCAACGACCATGAAATGTTACTTATGTGTCGTGATCGAAGAAACTAATTATTGATTAATAACAAGGCACAATACATTCATAAACCAGTTTGTAAGATGATAATCCCTACTCATTCAAACCCAGATATAATGAGAATCAGTCGTTGATCTTGAAATTAGTCATATATCTCATTGATGCTGATTGGTTGAATTGTCAAAAGATAGTTGTACCCTCCCATTTTTTTGTTTATGCAAGGCTTCACTTTTTAAGATACGAAAAAACACAATTTTTGATACAGTGGATTAATGAAAATAAACATTTGTGGCATAGACAACAAAGCCATATTAATCAACGTAAAGAAATCTAAAAACTATTACCGACTACACTCTAAATCTTATTTACATCCTAACCAACCAAAGGGAATCATTCAAATATTTGTTTTGCATTATTCATTCTAACGGGTAAAATGTGTTGAAATTTATTTCCAAAATAATTAGAAGTTTCCAATCTCCTCACGACACGAAGCTAATTAGGGTTCTCTTTTTTGTTGCTAAGAGGACTATTTTTCCATGCAACAGAACCATCGAAATGACCTTAGGTGACATTTGATAACAACCATATTCATTGTGAAAAACAATGGCCCATAAACTATTATATAAAGAAGAATTATGATTCATTCAATCCCCAAACAAATAATGCATTCCTTGATCTTGAATTGCCATTTTTAATTGAATGTTTGATTGGTTGAATTCGCAAAAACAAAGAAGTACCTCCCCCCATCTTTTTTGTTTATCAAGGGCTCCTCATTTTTATTATTTCCAAATCATAATTTTTGACGTAACAGTGATCAAGAAATAAACAATTGTGATATAGACAACCTAGTATAGCTAATTCCCAATATAAAACATAGTACCAAATTGTCTTTAACAATTTGACATACTGAATCTATTTACATCACATCAACCAAGGGAAGGATTGATCTTATTATTTGCAATTAATTCTAAAGGTAATGTGTTGAAATTGCCAAAATAATTAGAGTTTCCAATCACCTCATGCTAATTAGCGTTCTCTTTTTTTTGTTGCTAGGACTATCTTTCATGCAACGACCATGAAATCATTCTTATGTGTCGATCGTAAAAACTATATTGATTGTGAAGACAACTCCCATCAACCATTTGTTAAGATGAATTCATTCAAAACCCCAAGAAAATAATGTTGTCGTTTGATCTTGAATTTCAATTCTCATTGATGTTGATTGGTTGAATTCCAAAAGAAAGAGTTCCTTCCATCTTTTTTTTGTGTATCAAGGCTCCTCCTCTTTTTAGTCCCAAATACATTTTTTGATACAGTGATCATGAAATAAACAATTTATGGATAGACAACCTATCTTTTTAAATCAACGTAAGCAAGTCTAAAAATTATTAACACTCTGAATCTATTTACATCTGTCAACCAATAGGAATCATTCATCTTTGTTTGCAATTCATTCTAATGTAATGTGTTTAAATTCCAAAATAATTATTAGAGTTTCCAATCACCTCATGCTAATCAGGGTTCTCTTTTTGTTGCTAAGGACTATTTTTCATGCAACGACCATGAAATGACCTTATGTGACATTCATAACAACCATATTCATTGTGAAAAACAATGCACATCAACCATTTGTAAGATGAATTCATTCTAACCCAACAAATAAAGAAGTCCTTGAATCTTGAATTGCATTTCTTTATTCATTTTGATTGGGTTGAATTCCAAAAGAAAGAGTGCCTCCTCCCATTTTTTTTTTGCTTATGAAGGCTCCTCATTTTAGTTCCAAATACAATTTTTGATACAGTGATCTTGAAATAAACAATTGTGGATAGGCAACCAAGTATATTAATCAATATAAACAACTCAAAAAATGATTAACACTCTGAATCTATTTACATCCATCTAGCAAAGGAATCATTTCATCTTGGTTTGCAATTCATTTCTAAGGTAATGTGTTGAAATTCCAAAATAATTAGAGTTTCCAATCACCTCATGCTAATTAGGGTTCTCTTTTTTGTTGCTAGGACTATCTGTCATGCAATGACCATGAAATGATCTTATGTGTCGATCATAAAAACTACAATGATTGTGAAGACAATGCCCATCAACCATTTTGTAAGATGAATTCATTCAAACCCAAGAAATAATGCAGTCATTGATTGTCTTGAATTGCAATTCTTATTGATGTTGATTGGTTGAATTATCCACAAGAAAGAGTTCCTTCTATCTTTTTTGTTTATCAAAGGCTCCTCTTTTAGTTCCAAACACAATTTTTTGATACAGTGATTATGAAATAAACAATTGTGGATAGACAACCTAGTATACTAATCAATATAAACAAGTCTCTTAACAATTGACACATTGAATCTATTTACATCCATCAACCAAGGGAAGGATTCATTTTTATTTGCAATTCATTCTCAGGTAATGTGTTGAAATTCCAAAATAATTAGAGTTTCCAATCACCTCATGCTAATTAGGGTTCTCTTTTTGTTGCGAGGACTATCTTTCATGCAACGACCATGAAATGTTCTTATGTGTCGATCGTAAAAAACTATATTGATTGTGAAGACAATGCCCATCAACCATTTGTAAGATGAATTCATTCAAACCCAAAAAATAATGCAGTCGTTGATCTTGAATTGCAATTCTCATTGATGCTGATTGGTTGAATTCCAAAAGATAGTGTACCTCCCATTTTTATGTTTATCAAGGCTTCACTTTTAGTTCGAAACACAATTTTTGATACAGTGATAATGAAATAAACATTTGTGGATAGACAACAAAGCATATTAATCAACGTAAAGAAATCTAAAAACTATTAACACTCTAAAATCTATTTACATCTAACAACCAAAGGAATCATTCATATTTGTTTGCCATTCATTCTAAGGTAATGTGTTGAAATTCCAAAATAATTAGAGTTTCCAATCTCCTCACACGCTAATTAGGGTTCTCTTTTTGTTGCTAGGACTATTTTTCATGCAACAACCATGAAATGACCTTATGTGACATTTGTAACAACCATATTCATTGTGAAAACAATGCCCATCAACTATTTATAAGATGAATTCATTCAATCCCAACAAATAATGCAGTCCTTGATCTTGAATTGCATTTTTTAATTGATGTTGATTGGTTGAATTCGCAAACAAAAGAGTACCTCCCATCTTTTTTGTTTATCAAGGCTCCTCTTTTAGTTCCAAACATAATTTTTTGACACAGTGATCAAGAAATAAACAATTGTGGATAGACAACCTAGTATACTAATCAATATAAACAAGTCTCTTAACAATTGACATACTGAATCTATTTACATCCATCAACCAAGGGAAGGATTCATCTTTATTTGCAATTAATTCTAAGGTAATGTGTTGAAATTCCAAAATAATTAGAGTTTCCAATCACCTCATGCTAATTAGCGTTCTCTTTTTGTTGCTAGGACTATCTTTCATGCAACGACCATGAAATGATCTTATGTGTCGATCGTAAAAAACTATATTGATTGTGAAGACAATGCCCATCAACCATTTTTGTAAGATGAATTCATTCAAACCCAAGAAATAATGTTGTCGTTGATCTTGAATTTCAATTCTCATTGATGTTGATTGGTTGAATTCCAAAAGAAAGAGTTCCTTCCATCTTTTTTGTGTATCAAGGCTCCTCTTTTAGTCCCAAATACAGTTTTTGATACAGTGATCATGAAATAAACATTTATGGATAGACAACCTATCTTTTTAATCAACGTAAGCAAGTCTAAAAATTATTAACACTCTGAAACTATTTACATCTGTCAACCAAAGGAATCATTCATCTTTGTTTGCAATTCATTCTAATGTAATGTGTTTAAATTCCAAAATAATTAGAGTTTCCAATCACCTCATGCTAATTAGGGTTCTCTTTTTGTTGCTAGGACTATTTTTCATGCAACGACCATGAAATGACCTTATGTGACATTCATAACAACCATATTCATTGTGAAAACAATGCACATCAACCATTTGTAAGATGAATTCATTCTAACCCAACAAATAAAAAGAAGTCCTTGATCTTGAATTGCATTTCTTATTCATTTTGATTGGTTGAATTCCAAAAGAAAGAGTGCCTCCCATTTTTTTTGCTTATGAAGGCTCCTCATTTAGTTCCAAATACAATTTTTGATACAGTGATCTTGAAATAAACAATTGTGGATAGGCAACCAAGTATATTAATCAATATAAACAACTCAAAAAATGATTAACACTCTGAATCTATTTACATCCATCTAGCAAAGGAATCATTCATCTTGGTTTGCAATTCATTCTAAGGTAATGTGTTGAAATTCCAAAATAATTAGAGTTTCCAATCACCTCATGCTAATTAGGGTTCTCTTTTTGTTGCTAGGACTATCTTTCATGCAATGACCATGAAATGATCTTATGTGTCGATCATAAAAACTACAATGATTGTGAAGACAATGCCCATCAACCATTTATAAGATCAATTCATTCAAACCCAACAAATAATGCAGTCCTTGATCTCGAATTACATTTCTTATTCATTTTGATTGGTTGAATTCCAAAAGAAAGAGTTCCTTCTATCTTTTTTGTTTATCAAGGCTCCTCTTTTAGTTCCAAACACAATTTTTTGATACAGTGATCATGAAATAAGCATTTGTGGATAGGCAACCAAGTATATTAATCAATATAAACAAGTCAAAAAACTATTAACACTCTGAATCTATTTACATCCAACAACCAAAGGAATCATTCATCTTTGTTTGCCATTCATTCTAAGGTAATGTGTTGAAATTCCAAAATAATTAGAGTTTCCAATCACACCTCATGCTAATTAGGGTTCTCTTTTTTGTTGCTAGGACTATCTTTCATGCAATGACCATGAAATGATCTTATGTGTCGATCATAAAAAACTACAATGATTGTGAAGACAATGCCCATCAAACCATTTATAAGATCAATTCATTCAAACCCAACAAATAATGCAGTCCTTGATCTCGAATTACATTTCTTATTCATTTTGATTGGTTGAATTCCAAAAGAAACAGTTCCTTCTATCTTTTTTGTTTATCAAGGCTCCTCTTTTAGTTCCAAACACAATTTTTGATACAGTGATCATGAAATAAGCATTTGTGGATAGGCAACCAAGTATATTAATCAATATAAACAACTCAAAAAACTATTAACACTCTGAATCTATTTACATCCAACAACCAAAGGAATCATTCATCTTTGTTTGCCATTCATTCTAAGGTAATGTGTTGAAATTCCAAAATATTTAGAGTTTCCAATCACCTCATGCTAATTAGGGTTCTCTTTTTGTTGCTAGGGACTATCTTTCATGCAACGACCATGAAATGATCTTATGTGTCGATCGCAAAAACTATATTGATAGTGACGACAATGCCCATCAACCATTTGTAAGATGAATTCATTCAAACCCAAGAAATAATGTAGTTGTTCATCTTGAATTGCAATTCTCATTGATGTTGATTGGTTGAATTCCAAAAGATAGTGTACCTCCCATTTTTTTATGTTTATCAAGGCTCCTCTTTTAGTTTCCAAACACAATTTTTGATACAGTGATAATGAAATAAACATTTGTAGATAGACAACATAGCATATTAATCAACGTAAAGAAATCTAAAAACTATTAACACTCTAAATCTATTTACATCTAACAACCAAAGGAATCATTCATATTTGTTTGCCATTCATTCTAAGGTAATGTGTTGAAATTCCAAAATAATTAGAGTTTCCAATCTCCTCACGCTAATTAGGGTTCTCTTTTTGTTGCTAGGACTATTTTTCATGCAACAACCATGAAATGACCTTATGTGACATTCGTAACAACCATATTCATTGTGAAAACAATGCCCATCAACTATTTATAAGATGAATTCATTCAATCCCAACAAATAATGCAGTCCTTGATCTTGAATTGCATTTGTAATTGATGTTGATTGGTTGAATTCGAAAACAAAGAGTACCTCCCATCTTTTTTGTTTATCAAGGCTCCTCTTTTAGTTCCAAACACAATTTTTGACACAGTGATCATGAAATAAACAATTGTGGATAGACAACCTAGTATACTAATCAATATAAACAAGTCTCTTAACAATTGACATACTGAATCTATTTACATCCATCAACCAAGGGAAGGATTCATCTTTATTTGCAATTCATTCTAAGGTAATGTGTTGAAATTCCAAAATAATTGGAGTTTCCAATCACCTCATGCTAATTAGGGTTCTCTTTTTGTTGCTAGGACTTTCTTTCATGCAACCACCATGAAATGATCTTATGTGTCGATCGTAAAAACTATATTGATTGTGAAGACAATGCCCATCAACCATTTGTAAGATGAATTCATTCAAACCCAAGAAATAATGCTGTCGTTGATCTTGAATTGCAATTCTCATTGATGTTGATTGGTTGAATTCCAAAAGAAAGAGTTCCTTCCATCTTTTCTGTTTATCAAGGCTCCTCTTTTAGTCCCAAATACAGTTTTTGATACAGTGATCATGAAATAAACATTTGTGGATAGACAACCTATCTTTTTAATCAACGTAAGCAAGTCTAAAAATTATTAACACTCTGAATCTATTTACATCCGTCAACCAAAGGAATCATTCATCTTTTTTTGCACTTCATTCTAATGTAATGTGTTGAAATTCCAAAATAATTAGAGTTTCCAATCACCTCATGCTAATTAGGGTTCTCTTTTTGTTGCTAGGACTATTTTTCATGCGACGACCATGAAATGATCTTATGTGTCAATTATAACAACTATATTCATTGGGAAAACAATGCCCATCAACCATTTATAAGACGAATTCATTCTAACCCAACAAATAAAGCAGTCCTTGATCTTGAATTGCATTTCTTATTAATGTTGATTGGTTGAATTCCAACAGATAGTGTACCTCCCATCTTTTTTGTTTATCAAGGCTCCTCTTTTAGTTCCAAACACAATTTTTGATACAGTGATCATGAAATAAGCATTTGTGGATAGGCAACCAAGCATATTAATCAATATAAACAACTCAAAAAACTATTAACACTCTGAATCTATTTACATCCAACAACCAAAGGAATCATTCATCTTTGTTTGCCATTCATTCTAAGGTAATGTGTTGAAATTCCAAAATATTTAGAGTTTCCAATCACCTCATGCTAATTAGGGTTCTCTTTTTGTTGCTAGGACTATCTTTCATGCAACGACCATGAAATGATCTTATGTGACGATCGTAAAAACTATATTGATCGTGAGGACAATGCCCATCAACCATTTGTAAGATGAATTCATTCAAACCCAAGAAATAATGCAGTCGTTTATCTTGAATTGCAATTCTCATTGATGTTGATTGGTTGAATTCCAAAAGATAGTGTACCTCCCATTTTTATGTTTATCAAGGCTCCTCTTTTAGTTCCAAACACAATTTTTGATACAGTGATAATGAAATAAACATTTGTGGATAGACAACATAGCATATTAATCAACGTAAAGAAATCTAAAAACTATTAACACTCTAAATCTATTTACATCTAACAACCAAAGGAATCATTCATATTTGTTTGCCATTCATTCTAAGGTAATGTGTTGAAATTCCAAAATAATTAGAGTTTCCAATCTCCTCACGCTAATTAGGGTTCTCTTTTTGTTGCTAGGACTATTTTTCATGCAACAACCATGAAATGACCTTATGTGACATTTGTAACAACCATATTCATTGTGAAAACAATGCCCATCAACTATTTATAAGATGAATTTCATTCAATCCCAACAAATAATGCAGTCCTTGATCTTGAATTGCATTTGTAATTGATGTTGATTGGTTGAATTCGAAAACAAAGAGTACCTCCCATATTTTTTGTTTATCAAGGCTCCTCTTTTAGTTCCAAACACAATTTTTGACACAGTGATCATGAAATAAACAATTGTGGATAGACAACCTAGTATACTAATCAATATAAACAAGTCTCTTAACAATTGACATACTGAATCTATTTACATCCATCAACCAAGGGAAGGATTCATCTTTATTTGCAATTCATTCTAAGGTAATGTGTTGAAATTCCAAAATAATTAGAGTTTCCAATCACCTCATGCTAATTAGGGTTCTCTTTTTGTTGCTAGGACCATCTTTCATGCAACGACCATGAAATGATCTTATGTGTCGATCGTAAAAACTATATTGATTGTGAAGACAATGCCCATCAACCATTTGTAAGATGAATTCATTTAAACCCAAGAAATAATGCTGTCGTTGATCTTGAATTGCAATTCTCATTGATGTTGATTGGTTGAATTCCAAAAGAAAGAGTACCTCCCATCTTTTTTATTCATCAAGGCTCATCTTTTAGTTCCGAACACAATTTTTGATACAATGATCATGAAATAAACATTTGTGGATAGACAACATAGCATATTAATCGACATAAAGAAATCTAAAAACTATTAACACTCTAAATCTATTTACATCTAACAAGCTAAGGAATCATTCATCTTTGTTTGCAATTCATTCTAATGTAATGTGTTGAAATTCCAAAATATTTAGAGTTTCCAATCACCTCATGCTAATTAGGGTTCTCTTTTTGTTGCTAGGACTATTTTTCATGCAACGACCATGAAATGATCTTATGTGTCAATTGTAACAACTATATTCATTATGAAAACAATGCCCATCAACCATTTATAAGATGAATTCATTCTAACCCAACAAATAAAGCAGTCCTTGATCTTGAATTGCATTTCTTATTAATGTTGATTGGTTGAATTCCAAAAGATAGTGTACCTCCCATCTTTTTTGTTTATCAAGGCTCCTCTTTTAGTTCCAAACACAATTTTTGATATAGTGATCATGAAATAAATATTTGTGGATAGACAACATAGCATATTAATCCACGTAAAGAAATCTAAAAACTATTAACACTCTAAATCTATTTACATCTAACAACCAAAGGAATCATTCATCTTTGTTTGCCATTCATTCTAAAGTAATGTGTTGAAATTCCAAAATAATTAGAGTTTCCAATCACCACATGCTAATTAGGGTTCTCTTTTTGTTCCTAATACTGTTTTTCATGCAACGACCATGAAATGATCTTATGTGTCATTCGTAACAACTATATTCATTGTGAAAACAATGCCCATCAACCATTTATAAGATGAATTCATTCTAACCCAACAAATAATGCAGTCCTTGATGTTGAATTGCATTTCTTATTAATGTTGATTGGTTGAATTCCAAAATAAAGAGTACCTCCCATGTTTTTTGTTTATCAAGAACCCTTTTTTAGTTCCAAACACAATTTTTTATACAGTGATCATGAAATTAACATTTGTGGATAGACAAGCTAGTATCCTAATTAATAGAAACAAGTGAAGAAACTTTTAAAACACTAAATCTATTTTCTTCCAACAACCAATGCAATCCTTCATCTTGGTTTGCAATTCATTCTAAGGTTATGTAATGGAATTCCAAAATAATTAGAGTTTCCAATCACCTCATGCTAAGTAGGATTCTCTATTTGTTGCTAGTACTATTTTTCATCCAACGACCATGAAATGATCTTATGTGTCATTCGTAACAACTATATTCATTATGAAAACAATTCCCATCAAGCATTTATAAGATGAAAGAGTACCTCCCATCTTTTTTGTTTATTGAAATTCCAAATTAATTAGAGTTTCTAATCACCTAATGCTAATTAGGGTTCTCTTTTTGTTACTAAGACTGTTTTTCATGCAACGATCAGGAAATGATCTTATCTATCATTCGTGACCACTATATTCATTGTGAAAACAATGCCTATCAACCATTTATAAGATGAATTCATTCAAACCCAACAAATAATGCAGTCCTTGATCTTGAATTGCATTTCTTATTGATGTCGATTGATTGAATTCCAAAAGAAAGTGTACCTCCCATCTTTTTTGTTTATCACGGCTCTTCTTTTAGTTCCGAACACAGTTTTTGATATAGTGATCATGAAATAAACATTCGATGATAGACAACCTAGCATATTAATCAACGTAAACAAGTCTAAAAACTATTAACACTCTGAATCTATTTACATATGTCAACAAAAGGAATCATTCATTTTTGTTTGCAATTCATTCTAAGGTAATGTGTTGAAATTCCTAAATAATTAGAATTTCCAATCACCTCATGCTAATTAGGGTTCTCTTTTTCTTACTAGTACTGTTTTTCATCCAACGACCATGAAATGATCTTATGTGTGATTCGTAACACATATATTGATTGTGAAAACAATGCCTATCAACCATTTATAAGATGAATTCTTTCAAACCCAATAAACAATGCAGTCCTTGATCTTGAATTGCATTTCCTATTGATGTTGATTGGTTGAATTCCAAAAGAAAGAGTACCTCCCATCTTTCTTGTTTATCAAGGCTCCTCTTTTTGTTCCAAACACAATTTTTTATATAGTAATCATGGAATAAACGTTTTTGGATAGACAACCTAGCATATTAATCAACGTAAACAAGTCTAAAATCTATTAACGCTCTGAATCTATTTACATCTGTCAACCAAAGGAATCATTCATCTTTGTTTGCAATTCATTCTAAGGTAATGTGTTGAAATTCGAAAATAATTAGAGTTTCCAATCAGCTTATGCTAATTAGGGTTCTCTTTTTGTTACAAAGACTGTTTTTCATGCAACGATCATCAAATGATCTTCTGTGTCATTCGTAACAACTATATTCATTGTGAAAACAATGCCTATCAACCATTTATAAGATGAATTCTTTCAAACCCAACAAATAATGCAGTGCTTGATCTTGAATTGCATTTCCTATTGATGTTGATTGTTTGAATTCCAAAAGAAAGAGTACCTCCCATCTTTTTTGTTTATCAAGGCTCCTCTTTTTGTTCCAAACACAATTTTTGATATAGTAATCATGAAATAAACATTTTTTGGATAGACAACCTAGCATATTAATTAACGTAAACAAGTCTAAAATCTATTAACACTCTGAATTTATTTACATCCGTCAACCAAAGGAATCATTGATCTTTGTTTGTAATTCATTCTAAGGTAATGTGTTGATATTCTAAAATAATTAGAGTTTCCAACCACCTCATGCTAATTAGGGTTCTCTTTTTGTTACTAAGATTGTTTTTCATGCAACGTTCATGAAATGATCCTATGTGTCAATCGTAACAACTATATTCATTGTGAAAACAATGCCTATCAACTATTTATAAGATGAATTCTTTCAAACCCAACAAATAATGCAGTCCTTGATCTTGAATTGCATTTCCTATTGATGTTGATTGGTTGAATTCCAAAAGAAAGAGTACCTCCCATCTTTTTTGTTTATCAAGGCTCCTTTTTTTGTTCCAAACACAATTTTTGATACGGTAATCATGGAATAAACGTTTTTGGATAGACAACCTAGCATATTAATCAATGTAAACAAGTCTAAAATCTATTAACGCTCTGAATCTATTTACATCCGTCAACCAAAGGAATCATTCATCTTTGTTTGCAATTCATTCTAAGGTAATGTGTTGAAATTCGAAAATAATTAGAGTTTCCAATCAGCTTATGCTAATTAGGGTTCTCTTTTTGTTACAAAGACTGTTTTTCATGCAACAATCATGAAATGATCTTCTGTGTCATTCGTAACAACTATATTCATTGTGAAAACAATGCCTATCAACCATTTATAAGATGAATTCTTTCAAACCCAACAAATAATGCAGTGCTTGATCTTGAATTGCATTTCCTATTGATGTTGATTGGTTGAATTCCAAAAGAAAGAGTACCTCCCATCTTTTTTGTTTATCAAGGCTGCTCTTTTTGTTGCAAACACAATTTTTGTTATAGTAATCATGGAATAAACATTTTTGGATAGACAACCTAGCATATTAATCAATGTAAACAAGTCTAAAATCTATTAACGCTCTGAATCTATTTACATCCATCAACCAAAGGAGTCATTCATCTTTGTTTGCAATTCATTCTAAGGTAATGTGTTGATATTCCAAAATAATTAGAGTTTCCAATCAGCTTATGCTAATTAGGGTTCTCTTTTCGTTACTAAGACTATTTTTCATGCAACGATCATGAAATGATCTTCTGTTACATTCGTAACAACTATATCCATTGTGAAAACAATGCCTATCAACCATTTATAAGATGAATTATTTCAAACCCAACAAATAATGCAATCCTTGATCTTGAATTGCATTTCCTATTGATATTGATTGGTTGAATTCCAAAAGAAAGAGTACCTCCCATCTTTTTTGTTTATCCAGGCTCCTCTTTTTGTTGCAAACACAATTTTTGATACAGTAATCATGGAATAAACGTTTTTGGATAGACATCCTAGCATATTAATCAATGTAAACAAGTCTAAAATCTATTAACGCTCTGAATCTATTTACATCCGTCAACCAAAGGAATCATTCATCTTTGTTTGCAATTCATTCTAAGGTAATGTGTTTAAATTCAAAAATAATTAGAGTTTCCAATCAGCTTATGCTAATTAGGGTTCTCTTTTTGTTACAACGACTGTTTTTCATGCAACGATCATGAAATGATCTTCTGTGTCATTCATAACAACTATATTCATTGTGAAAACAATGCCTATCAACCATTTATAAGATGAATTCTTTCAAACCCAACAAATAATGCAGTGCTTGATCTTGAATTGCATTTCCTATTGATGTTGATTGGTTGAAATTCCAAAAGAAAGAGTACCTCCCATCGTTTTTGTTTATCAAGGCTCCTCTTTTTGTTGCAAACACAATTTTTGTTATAGTAATCATGGAATAAACATTTTTCGATAGACAACCTAGCATATTAATCAATGTAAACAAGTCTAAAATCTATTAACGCTCTGAATCTATTTACATCCATCAACCAAAGGAGTCATTCATCTTTGTTTGCAATTCATTCTAAGGTAATGTGTTGAAATTCGAAAATAATTAGAGTTTCCAATCAGCTTATGCTAATTAGGGTTCTCTTTTTGTTACAAAGACTGTTTTTCATGCAACAATCATGAAATGATCTTCTGTGTCATTCGTAACAACTATATTCATTGTGAAAACAATGCCTATCAACCATTTATAAGATGAATTCTTTCAAACCCAACAAATAATGCAGTGCTTGATCTTGAATTGCATTTCCTATTGATGTTGATTGGTTGAATTCCAAAAGAAAGAGTACCTCCCATCTTTTTTGTTTATCAAGGCTGCGCTTTTTGTTGCAAACACAATTTTTGTTATAGTAATCATGGAATAAACATTTTTGGATAGACAACCTAGCATATTAATCAATGTAAACAAGTCTAAAATCTATTAACGCTCTGAATCTATTTACATCCATCAACCAAAGGAGTCATTCATCTTTGTTTGCAATTCATTCTAAGGTAATGTGTTGAAATTCCAAAATAATTAGAGTTTCCAATCAGCTTATGCTAATTAGGGTTCTCTTTTTGTTACTAAGACTATTTTTCATGCAACGATCATGAAATGATGACTATTTTTCATGCAACGATCATGAAATGATCTTCTGTTACATTCGTAACAACTATATCCATTGTGAAAACAATGCCTATCAACCATTTATAAGATGAATTATTTCAAACCCAACAAATAATGCAATCCTTGATCTTGAATTGCATTTCCTATTGATATTGATTGGTTGAATTCCAAAAGAAAGAGTACCTCCCATCTTTTTTGTTTATCCAGGCTCCTCTTTTTGTTGCAAACACAATTTTTGATACAGTAATCATGGAATAAACGTTTTTGGATAGACAACCTAGCATATTAATCAATGTAAACAAGTCTAAAATCTATTAACGCTCTGAATCTATTAACATCTATCAACCGAAGGAATCATTCATCTTTGTTTGCAATTCATTGTAAGGTAATGTGTTGAAATTCCAAAATAATTAGAGTTTCCAATCACCTCATGCTAATTAGGGTTCTCTTTTTGATACTAAGACTATTTTTCATTCAACGATCATGAAATGATCTTATGTGTCATTGGTCACCACTATATTCATTGTGAAAACAATGCCTATCAACCATTTATAAGATGAATTCATTCAAACCCAACAAATAATGCAGTCCTTGATCTTGAATTGCATTTTTTATTGATGTTGATTGGTTGAATTCCAAAAGAAAGCGTACCTCCCATCTTTTTTGTTTATCATGGCTCTTCTTTTAGTTCCAAACACAGTTTTTGATAGTGCAATCATGAAATAAACATTCGTGGATAGACAACCAAGAATATTAATCAATGTACACAAGTCTAAAAACTATTAACACTCTAAATCGATTTACATATGTCAACGAAAGGAATCATTCATTTTTGTTTGCAATTCATTCTAGGGTAATGTGTTGAAATTCCAAAATAATTAGAGTTTCCAATCACCTCATGCTAATTAAGGTTCTCTTTTTGTTACTAAGACTATTTTTCATGCAACGACCATGAAATGATCTTATGTGTCAATCGTAACAGCTATATTCATTGTGAAAACAATGCCTATCAACCATTTATAAGATGAATTCATTCAAACCCAACAAATAATGCAGTCCTTGATCTTGAATTGCATTTTTTATTGATGTTGATTGGTTGAATTCCAAAAGAAAGCGTACCTCCCATC
Organism: Ceriops zippeliana; assembly: GCA_037897445.1. Taxonomy (NCBI): domain Eukaryota; kingdom Viridiplantae; phylum Streptophyta; class Magnoliopsida; order Malpighiales; family Rhizophoraceae; genus Ceriops; species Ceriops zippeliana. The sequence continues at coordinate 15,655 of JBAPLH010001165.1, forward strand.
TTTTTTGTTTATCATGGCTCTTCTTTTAGTTCCAAACACAGTTTTTGATAGTGCAATCATGAAATAAACATTCGTGGATAGACAACCAAGCATATTAATCAATGTACATAAGTCTAAAAACTATTAACACTCTAAATCGATTTACATATGTCAACGAAAGGAATCATTCATTTTTGTTTGCAATTCATTCTTGGGTAATGTGTTGAAATTCCAAAATAATTAGAGTTTCCAATCACCTCATCCTAATTAAGGTTCTCTTTTTGTTACTAAGACTATTTTTCATGCAACGACCATGAAATGATCTTATGTGTCAATCGTAACAGCTATATTCATTGTGAAAACAATGCCTATCAACCATTTATAAGATGAATTCTTTCAAACCCAACAAATAATGCAGTCCTTGATCTTAAATTGCATTTCTTATTGATGTTGATTGGTTGAATTCCAAAAGAAAGAGTACCTCCCATCTTTTTTGATTATCAAGCCTCCTCTTTTTGTTCCAAACACAATTTTTTATACAGTAATCATGGAATAAACGTTTTTGGATAGACAACCTAGCATATTAATCAATGTCAACAAGTCTAAAATCTATTAACGCTCTGAATCTATTTACATCCGTCAACCAAAGGAATCATTCATCTTTGTTTGCAATTCATTCTAAGGTAATGTGTTGAAATTCGAAAATAATTAGAGTTTCCAATCAGCTTATGCTAATTAGGGTTCTCTTTTTGTTACAACGACTGTTTTTCATGCAACGATCATGAAATGATCTTCTGTGTCATTCATAACAACTATATTCATTGTGAAAACAATGCCTATCAACCATTTATAAGATGAATTCTTTCAAACCCAACAAATAACGCAGTGCTTGATCTTGAATTGCATTTCCTATTGATGTTGATTGGTTGAATTCCAAAAGAAAGAGTACCTCCCATCTTTTTTGTTTATCAAGGCTCCTCTTTTTGTTCCAAACACAATTTTTCATATAGTAATCATGGAATAAACATTTTTGGATAGACAACCTAGCATATTAATCAATGTAAACAAGTCTAAAATCTATTAACGCTCTGAATCTATTTACATCCATCAACCAAAGGAATCATTCATCTTTGTTTGCAATTCATTCTAAGGTAATGTGTTGAAATTCGAAAATAATTAGAGTTTCCAATCAGCTTATGCTAATTAGGGTTCTCTTTTTGTTACAACGACTGTTTTTCACGCAACGATCATGAAATGATCTTCTGTGTCATTCGTAACAACTATATTCATTGTGAAAACAATGCCAATCACCCATTTATAAGATGAATTCTTTCAAACCCAACAAATAATGCAGTGCTTGATCTTGAATTGCATTTCCTATTGATGTTCATTGGTTGAATTCCAAAAGAAAGAGTACCTCCCATCTTTTTTGTTTATCAAGGCTCCTCTTTTTGTTCCAAACACAATTTTTGATATAGTAATCATGGAATAAACATTTTTGGATAGACAACCTAGCATATTAATCAATGTAAACAAGTCTAAAATCTATTAACGCTCTGAATCTATTTACATCCATCAACCAAAGGAATCATTCATCTTTGTTTGCAATTCATTCTAAGGTAATGTGTTGAAATTCGAAAATAATTAGAGTTTCCAATCAGCTTATGCTAATTAGGGTTCTCTTTTTGTTACAACGACTGTTTTTCACGCAACGATCATGAAATGATCTTCTGTGTCATTCGTAACAACTATATTCATTGTGAAAACAATGCCAATCACCCATTTATAAGATGAATTTCTTTCAAACCCAACAAATAATGCAGTGCTTGATCTTGAATTGCATTTCCTATTGATGTTCATTGGTTGAATTCCAAAAGAAAGAGTACCTCCCATCTTTTTTGTTTATCAAGGCTCCTCTTTTTGTTCCAAACACAATTTTTCATATAGTAATCATGGAATAAACATTTTTGGATAGACAACCTAGCATATTAATCAATGTAAACAAGTCTAAAATCTATTAACGCTCTGAATCTATTTACATCCATCAACCAAAGGAATCATTCATCTTTGTTTGCAATTCATTCTAAGGTAATGTGTTGAAATTCGAAAATAATTAGAGTTTCCAATCAGCTTATGCTAATTAGGGTTCTCTTTTTGTTACTAAGACTATTTTTCATGCAAACGATCATGAAATGATCTTCTGTGACATTCGTAACAACTATATTCATTGTGAAAACAATGCCTATCAACCATTTATAAGATGAATTCTTTCAAACCCAACAAATAATGCAGTCCTTGATCTTGAATTGCATTTCCTATTGATGTTGATTGGTTGAATTCCAAAAGAAAGAGTACCTCCCATCTTTTTTGTTTATCAAGGCTCCTCCTTTTGTTCGAAACACAATTTTTGATATAGTAATCATGGAATAAACACTTTTGGATAGACAACCTAGCATATTAATCAATGTAAACAAGTCTAAAATCTATTAACGCTCTGAATCTATTTACATCCATCAATCAAAGGAATCATTCATCTTTGTTTGCAATTCATTGTAAGGTAATGTGTTGAAATTCGAAAATAATTAGAGTTTCCAATCAGCTTATGCTAATTAGGGTTCTCTTTTTGTTACAACGACTGTTTTTCATGCAATGATCATGAAATCATCTTCTGTGACATTCGTAACAACTATATTCATTGTGAAAACAATGCCTATCAACCATTTATAAGATGAATTCTTTCAAACCCAACAAATAATGCAGTCCTTGATCTTGAATTGAATTTCCTATTGATGTTGATTGGTTGAATTCCAAAAGAAAGAGTACCTCCCATCTTTTTTGTTTATCAAGGCTCCTCTTTTTGTTCGAAACACAATTTTTGATATAGTAATCATGGAATAAACACTTTTGGATAGACAACCTAGCATATTAATCAATGTAAACAAGTCTAAAATCTATTAACGCTCTGAATCTATTTACATCCATCAACCAAAGGAATCATTCATCTTTGTTTGCAATTCATTCTAAGGTAATGTGTTGAAATTCGAAAATAATTAGAGTTTCCAATCAGCTTAAGCTAATTAGGGTTCTCTTTTTGTTACTAATACTGTTTTTCATGCAACGATCATGAAATGATCTTCTGTGTCATTCGTAACAACTATATTCATTGTGAAAACAATGCCTATCAACCATTTATAAGATGAATTCATTCAAACCCAACAAATAATGCAGTCCTTGATCTTGAATTGCATTTTTTATTGATGTTGATTGGTTGAATTCCAAAAGAAAGCGTACCTCCCATCTTTTTTGTTTATCATGGCTCTTCTTTTAGTTCCAAACACAGTTTTTGATAGTGCAATCATGAAATAAACATTCGTGGATAGACAACCAAGAATATTAATCAATGTACACAAGTCTAAAAACTATTAACACTCTAAATCGATTTACATATGTCAACGAAAGGAATCATTCATTTTTGTTTGCAATTCATTCTAGGGTAATGTGTTGAAATTCCAAAATAATTAGAGTTTCCAATCACCTCATGCTAATGAAGGTTCTCTTTTTGTTACTAAGACTATTTTTCATGCAACGACCATGAAATGATCTTATGTGTCAATCGTAACAGCTATATTCATTGTGAAAACAATGCCTATCAACCATTTATAAGATGAATTCTTTCAAACCCAACAAATAATGCAGTCCTTGATCTTAAATTGCATTTCTTATTGATGTTGATTGGTTGAATTCCAAAAGAAATAGTACCTCCCATCTTTTTTGATTATCATGGCTCTTCTTTTAGTTCCAAACACAGTTTTTGATAGTGCAATCATGAAATAAATATTCGTGGATAGACAACCTTGCATATTAATCAACGTAAATAAGTCTAAAAACTATTAACACTCTGAATCTATTAACATCTATCAACCGAAGGAATCATTCATCTTTGTTTGCAATTCATTGTAAGGTAATGTGTTGAAATTCCAAAATAATTAGTGTTTCCAATCACCTCATGCTAATTAGGGTTCTCTTTTTTATACTAAGACTGTTTTTCATTCAACGATCATGAAATGATCTTATGTGTCATTGGTCACCACTATATTCATTGTGAAAACAATGCCTATCAACCATTTATAAGATGAATTCATTCAAACCCAACAAATAATGCAGTCCTTGATCTTGAATTGCATTTTTTATTGATGTTGATTGGTTGAATTCCAAAAGAAAGCGTACCTCCCATCTTTTTTGTTTATCATGGCTCTTCTTTTAGTTCCAAACACAGTTTTTGATAGTGCAATCATGAAATAAACATTCGTGGATAGACAACCTAGCATATTAATCAATGTACACAAGTCTAAAAACTATTAACACTCTGAATCTATTTACATATGTCAACCAAAGGAATCATTCATTTTTGTTTGCAATTCATTCTAAGGTAATGTGTTGAAATTCCAAAATAATTAGAATTTCCAATCACCTCATGCTATGTAGGGTTCTCTATTTGTTGCTAGTACTGTTTTTCATCCAACGACCATGAAATGATCTTATGTGTCATTCGTAACAACTATATTCATTATGAAAACAGTGCCCATCAAGCATTTATAAGATGAAAGAGTACCTCCCATCTTTTTTGTTTATTGAAATTCCAAAATAATTAGAGTTTCCAATCACCTCATGCTAATAAGGGTTATCTTTTTGTTACTAAGACTGTTTTTCATGCAACGATCATGAAATGGTCTTATCTGTCATTTGTCACCACTATATTCATTGTGAAAACAATGCCTATCGACCATTTATAAGATGAATTCATTCAAACCCAACAAATAATGCAGTCCTTGATCTTGAATTGCATTTCTTATTGATATTGATTCGTTGAATTCCAAAAGCTCCCATCTTTTTTGTTTATCACGGCTCTTCTTTTAGTTCCAAACACAGCTTTTGATATAGTAATCATGAAATAAACATTCGTTAATAGACAACCTAGCATATTAATCAAAGTAAAAAAGTGTAAAAACTATTAACACTCTGAATCTATTTACATATGTCAACCAAAGGAATCATTCATTTTTGTTTGCAATTCATTCTAAGGTAATGTGTTGAAATTCCAGAATAATTAGAATTTCCAATCACCTCATGCTAATTAGGGTTCTCATTTCTTACTAGTACTGTTTTTCATCCAACAACCATGAAATGATCTTATGTGTGATTCGTAACACCTATATTCATTATGAAAACAAGGACCATCGAACATTTATGAGATGAATTCATTGAAACCCAACAAATAATGTAGTCCTTGATCTTGAATTGCATTCCTTATTGATTTTCATTGGTTGAATTCCAAAAGATAGAGTACCTCCCATTTTTTTTGTTTATCAAGGCTCCTCTTTTTGTTCCAAACACAATTTTTGATACAGTAATGATGAAATAAACATTTTTGGATAGACAACTTAGCATATTAATCAACATAAACAAGTCCAAAATCTATTAGCACTCTGAATCTATTTACATCCATCAACCAAAGAAATCATTCATCTTTGTTTGCAATTCATTCTAAGGTAATGTGTAGAAATTCCACAATAATTAGAGTTTCCAATCAGCTCATGCTAATTAGGGTTCTCTTTTTGTTACTAAGACTGTTTTTCATGCAACGACCATGAAATGATCTTATGTGTCAATTGTAACAACTATATTCATTGTGAAAACAATGCCTATCAACCATTTATAAGATGAATTCTTTCAAACCCAACAAATAATGCAGTCCTTGATGTTAAATTGTATTTCTTATTGATGTTGATTGGTTGAACTCCAAAAGAAAGAGTACCTCCCATCTTTTTTGATTATCATGGCTCTTCTTTTAGTTCCAAACACAGTTTTTGATACTGCGATCATGAAATAAACATTTGTGGATAGACAACCTAGCATATTAATCAACGTAAATAAGTCCAAAACACTCTGAATCTATTTACATCAATCAACCAAAGGAATCATTCATCTTTGTTTGCAATTCATTGTAAGGTAATGTGTTGAAATTGCAAAATAATTAGAGTTTCCAATCACCTCATGCTAATTAGGGTTCTTTTTTTGTTACTAAGACTATTTTTCATGCAACGACAATGAAATTATCTTATGTGTCAATTGTAACAACTATATTCATTGTGAAAACGATGCCCATCAACCATTTATAAGATGAATTCATTCTAACCCAACAAATAATGCAGTCCTTGATCTTGAATTGCATTTCTTATTAATGTTGATTGGTTGAATTCCAAAATAAAGAGTACCTCCCATATTTTTTGTTTGTCAAGAACGCTTTTGTAGTTACAAACACAGTTTTTAATATAGTGATCATGAAATAAAGATTCGTAGATAGACAACATAGCATATTAATCAACGTAAACAAGTCTAAAAACTATTAACACTCTAAATCTATTTACATATGTCAACGAAAGGAATCATTCATTTTTTATTGCAATTTATTCTAAGGTAATGTGTTGGAATTCCAAAATAATTAGAGTTTCCAATCACCTCATGCTAATTAGGGTTCTCTTTTTTTTACTAGTACTGTTTTTCATCCAACGACCATGAAATGATCTTATGTGTTATTCGTAACACCTATATTCATTATGAAAACAATGCCCATCAACCATTTAAAAGATGAATTCATTCAAACCCAACAAATAATGCAGTCCTTGATCTTGAATTGCATTCCATATTGATGTTCATTGGTTGAATTCCAAAAGAAAGAGTACCTCCCATCTTTTTTGTTTATCAAGGCTCCTCTTTTTGTTCCAAACACAATTTTTGATACAGTAATAATGAAATAAACATTTTTGGATAGAGAACCTAGCATATTAATCAACTTAAACAAGTCTAAAATCTATTAACACTCCGAATCTATTTACATCCATCAACCAAAGGAATCATTCATCTTTGTTTGCAATTCATTCTAAGGTAATGCGTTGAAATTCCAAAATAATTAGAGTTTCCAATCACCTTATGCTAATTAGGGTTCTCTTTTTGTTACTAAGACTATTTTTGATGCAACGATCATGAAATGATCTTATGTGTCATTCGTAACAACTATATTCATTGTGAAAACGATGCCTATCAACCATTTATAAGATGAATTCTTTCAAACCCAACAAATAATGCAGTCCTTGATCGTCAATTGTATTTCTTATTGATGTTGATTGGTTGAATTCCAAAAGAAATAGTACCTCCCATCTTTTTTTATTATCATGGCTCTTCTTTTAGTTCTAAACACAGTTTTTGATAGTGCAATCATGAAATAAACATTCGTGGATTGACAACCTAGCATATTCATCAACGTAAATAAGACTAAAAACTATTAACACTCTGAATCTATTAACATTTGTCAACCGAAGGAATCATTCATCTTTGTTTGCAATTCATTGTAAGGTAATGTGTTGAAATTCCAAAATAATTAGAGTTTCCAATCACGTCATGCTAATTAGGGTTCTCTTTTTGTTACTAAGACTGTTTTTCATGCAACTACCATGAAATGATCTTATGTGTGATTCGTTACACGTATATTCATTATGAAAACAATGACCATCAACCATTTATAAGATGAATTCATTCAAACCCAACAAATAATGCAGTCCTTGATCTTGAATTGCATTCCTTATTGATGTTCATTGGTTGAATTTTCAAAGAAAGAGTACATCCCGTCTTTTTTGTTTATCAAGGCTCCTCTTTTTGTTCCAAACACAATTTTTTATACAATAATCATGAAATAAACATTTTTGGATAGACAACCTAGCATATTAATCAACGTAAACAAGTCAAAAATCTATTAACACTCTGAATCTATTTACCTCTGTCAACCAAAGGAATAATTCATCTTTGTTTGCAATTGATTCTAAGGTAATGTGTTGAAATTCAAAAATAATTAGAGTTTCCACTCACCTCATGCTAATTAGGGTTCTCTTTTTGTTACTAAGACTGTTTTTCATGCAATGATCATGAAATCATCTTCTGTGTCATTCGTAACAACTATATTCATTGTGAAAACAATGCCTATCAACCATTTATAAGATGAATTCTTTCAAACCCAACAAATAATGCAGTCCTTGATCTTGAATTGCATTTCCTATTGATGTTGATTGGTTGAATTCCAAAAGAAAGAGTACCTCCCATCTTTTTTGTTTATCAAGGCTCCTCTTTTTGTTCCAAACACAATTTTTGATACGGTAATCATGGAATAAACGTTTTTGGATAGACAACCTAGCATATTAATCAACGTAAACAAGTATAAAATCTATTAACACTCTGAATCTATTTACATCCGTCAACCAAAGGAATCATTCATCTTTGTTTGCAATTCATTCTAAGGTAATGTGTTCAAATTCCAAAATAATTAGAGTTTCCAATCACCTCATGCTAATTAGGGTTCTCTTTTTGTCGCAAAGACCTTTTTTCATGCAACGACCATGAAATGATCTTATGTGTGAATTGTAACAACTATATTCATTGTGAAAACAATGCCCATCAACCATTTATAAGATGAATTCATTCTAACCCAACAAATAATGCAGTCGTTGATCTTGAATTGCATTTCTTATTAATGTTGATTGGTTGAATTCCAAAATAAAGAGTACCTCCCATCTTTTTTGTTTATCAAGAACCCTTTTTTAGTTCCAAACACAATTTTTTATACAGTGATCATGAAATTAACATTTGTGGATAGACAAGCTAGTATTTAATTAATAGAAACAAGTGAAAAAACTATTAAAACTCTGAATCTATTTTCTTCCATCAACCAATGCAATCCTTCATCTTGGTTTGCGATTCATTCTAAGGTTATGTAATGGAATTCCAAAATAATTAGAGTTTCCAATGACCTCATGCTAAGTAGGGTTCTCTATTTGTTGCTAGTACTGTTTTTCATACAACGACCATGAAATGATCTTATGTGTCATTCGTAACAACTATATATATTATGAAAACAATACCCATCAAACATTTATAAGATGAAAGAGTACCTCCCATCTTTTTTGTTTATTGAAATTCCAAATAAATTAGAGTTTCCAATCACATCACGCTAATTAGGGTTCTTTTTTTGATACTAAGACTGGTTTTCATTCAACGATCATGAAATGATCTTATGTGTCTTTAGTCACCACTATATTCATTGTGAAAACAATGCCTATCAACCATTTATAAGATGAATTCAGTCAAACCCAACAAATAATGCAGTCCTTGATCTTGAATTGCATTTTTGAATGATGTTCATTGGTTGAATTCCAAAAGAAAGCGTACCTCCCATCTTTTTTGTTTATCATGGCTCTTCTTTTAGTTACAAACACAATTTTTAATATAGTGATCATGAAAATAAACATTCATAGATAGACAACCTAGCATATTAATCAACATAAACAAGTCTAAAAACTATTAACACTCTGAATCTATTTACATATGTCAACCAAAGGAATCATTCATTTTTGTTTGCAATTCATTCTAAGGTAATGTGTTAAAATTCCAAAAATAATTAGAATTTCCAATCACCTCATGCTAATTAGGGTTTCTCTTTCTCTTACTAGTACTATTTTTTCATCCAACGACCATGAAATGATCTTATGTGTGATTCGTTACACGTATATTCATTATGAAAACAATGACCATCAACCATTTATAAGATGAATTCATTCAAACCCAAGAAATAATGCAGTCCTTGATCTTGAATTGCATTCCTTATTGATGTTCATTGGTTGAATTCCCAAAGAAAGAGTACCTCCCGTCTTTTTTGTTTATCAAGGCTCCTCTTTTTGTTCCAAACACAATTTTTGATACAATAATCATGAAATAAACATTTTTGGATAGACAACCTAGCATATTAATCAACGTAAACAAGTCAAAAATCTATTAACACTCTGAATCTATTTACCTCCGTCAACCTGAGGAATCATTCATCTTTGTTTGCAATTGATTCTAAAGGTAATGTGTTCAAATTCAAAAATAATTAGAGTTTCCAATCAGCTCATGCTAATTACGGTTCTCTTTTGGTTACTAAGACTGTTTTTCATGCAACGATCATGAAATGATCTTCTGTGTCATTCGTAACAACTATATTCATTGTGAAAACAATGACTATCAACCATTTATAAGATGAATTCTTTCAAACCCAACAAATAATGCAGTCCTTGATCTTGAATTGCATTTCCTATTGATGTTGATTGGTTGAATTCCAAAAGAAGGAGTACCTCCGATCTTTTTTGTTTATCAAGGCTCCTCTTTTTGTTCCAAACACAATTTTTGATACGGTAATCATGGAATAAACGTTTTTGGATAGACAACCTAGCATATTAATCAACGTAAACAAGTATAAAATCTATTAACACTCTGAATCTATTTACATCCGTCAACCAAAGGAATCATTCAACTTTGTTTGCAATTCATTCTAAGGTAATGTGTTGAAATTCCAAAATAATTAGAGTTTCCAATCACCCCATGCTAATTAGGGTTCTCTTTTTGTCGCTAAGACTTTTTTTCATGCAATGACTATGAAATGATCTTATGTGTGAATTGTAACAACTATATTCATTGTGAAAACAATGCCCATCAACCATTTATAAGATGAATTCATTCTAACCCAACAAATAATGCAGTCCTTGATCTTGAATTGCATTTCTTATTAATGTTGATTGGTTGAATTCCAAAATAAAGAGTACCTCCCATCTTTTTTGTTTATCAAGAACCCTTTTTTAGTTCCAAACACAATTTTTTATAAGGTGATCATGAAATTAACATTTGTGGATAGACAAGCTAGTATTTAATTAATAGAAACAAGTGAAAAAACTATTAAAACTCTGAATCTATTTTCTTACATCAACCAATGCAATCCTTCATCTTGGTTTGCGATTCATTCTAAGGTTATGTAATGTAATTCCAAAATAATTAGAGTTTCGAATGACCTCATGCTAAGTAGGGTTCTCTATTTGTTGCTAGTTCTATTTTTCATACAACGACCATGAAATGATCTTATTTGTCATTCGTAACAACTATATTCATTATGAAAACAATACCCATCAAACATTTATAAGATGAAAGAGTACCTCCCATCTTTTTTGTTTATTGAAATTCCAAATAAATTAGAGTTTCCAATAACCTCACGCTAATTAGGGTTCTTTTTTTGATACTAAGACTGTTTTTCATTCAACGATCATGAAATGATCTTATGTGTCTTTGGTCACCACTATATTCATTGTGAAAACAATGCCTATCAACCATTTATAAGATGAATTCATTCAAAGCCAACAAATAATGCAGTCCTTGATCTTGAATTGCATTTTTTATTGATGTTCATTGGTTGAATTCCAAAAGAAAGCGTACCTCCCATCTTTTTTGTTTATCATGGCTCTTCTTTTAGTTACAAACACAATTTTTAATATTGTGATCATGAAATAAACATTCATAGATAGACAACCTAGCATATTAATCAACGTAAACAAGTCTAAAAACTATTAACACTCTGAATCTATTTACATATGTCAACCAAAGGAATCATTCATTTTTGTTTGCAATTCATTCTAAGGTAATGTGTTAAAATTCCAAAATAATTAAAATTTCCAATCACCTCATGCTAATTAGGGTTCTCTTTCTCTTACTAGTACTGTTTTTCATCCAACGACCATGAAATGATCTTATGTGTGATTCGTTACACGTATATTCATTATGAAAACAATGACCATCAACCATTTATAAGATGAATTCATTCAAACCCAAGAAATAATGCAGTCCTTGATCTTGAATTGCATTCCTTATTGATGTTCATTGGTTGAATTCCCAAAGAAAGAGTACCTCCCGTCTTTTTTGTTTATCAAGGCTCCTCTTTTTGTTCCAAACACAATTTTTGATGCAATAATCATGAAATAAACATTTTTGGATAGACAACCTAGCATATTAATCAACGTAAACAAGTCAAAAATCTATTAACACTCTGAATCTATTTACCTCCGTCAACCAAAGGAATCGTTCATCTTTGTTTGCAATTGATTCTAAGGTAATGTGTTGAAATTCAAAAATAATTAGAGTTTCCAATCAGCTCATGCTAATTAGGGTTCTCTTTTTGTTACTAAGACTATTTTTCATGCAATGATCATGAAATGATCTTCTCTGTCATTCGTAACAAGTATATTCATTGTGAAAACAATGCCTATCAACCATTCATAAGATGAATTCTTTCAAACCCAACAAATAATGCAGTCCTTGATCTTGAATTGCATTTCCTATTGATGTTGATTGGTTGAATTCCAAAAGAAAGAGTACCTCCCATCTTTTTTGTTTATCAAGGCTTGTCTTTTTGTTCCAAACACAAATTTTGATACGGTAATCATCGAATAAACGTTTTTGGATAGACAACCTAGCATATTAATCAACGTAAACAAGTATAAAATCTATTAACACTCTGAATCTATTTACATCCGTCAACCAAAGGAATCATTCATCTTTGTTTGCAATTCATTCTAAGGTAATGTGTTGAAATTCCAAAATAATTAGAGTTTCCAATCACCTCATGCTAATTAGGGTTCTCTTTTTGTCGCTAAGACTTTTTTTCAAGCAACGACTATGAAATGATCTTATGTGTGAATGGTAACAATTATATTCATTGTGAAAACAATGCCCATCAACCATTTATAAGATGAATTCATTCTAACCAAACAAATAATGCAGTCCTTGATCTTGAATTGCATTTTTTATTAATGTTGATTGGTTGAATTCCAAAATAAACAGTACCTCACATCTTTTTTGTTTATCAAGAACCCTTTTTTAGTTCCAGACACAATTTTTTATACGGTGATCATGAAATTAACATTTGTGGATAGACAAGCTAGTATTTAATTAATAGAAACAAGTGAAAAAACTATTAAAACTCTGAATCTATTTTCTTGCATCAACCAATGCAATCCTTCATCTTGGTTTGCGATTCATTCTAAGGTTATGTAATGGAATTCCAAAATAATTAGAGTTTCCAATGACCTCATGCTAAGTAGGGTTCTCTATTTGTTGCTAGTACTGTTTTTCATACAACGACCATGAAATGATCTTATGTGTCATTCGTAACAACTATATTCATTGTGAAAACAATGCCTATCAACCATTTATAAGATGAATTCATTCAAACCCAACAAATAATGCAGTCCTTGATCTTGAATTGCATTTTTTATTGATGTTCATTGGTTGAATTCCAAAAGAAAGCGTACCTCCCATCTTTTTTGTTTATCATGGCTCTTCTTTTAGTTACAAACACAATTTTTAATATAGTGATCATGAAATAAACATTCATAGACAGACAACCTAGCATATTAATCAACGTAAACAAGTCTAAAAACTATTAACACTCTGAATCTATTTACATATGTCAACCAAAGGAATCATTCATTTTTGTTTGCAATTCATTCTAAGGTAATGTGTTAAAATTCCAAAATAATTAAAATTTCCAATCACCTCATGCTAATTAGGGTTCTCTTTCTCTTACTAGTATTGTTTTTCATCCAACGACCATGAAATGATCTTATGTGTGATTCGTTACACGTATATTCATTATGAAAACAATGACCATCAACCATTTATAAGATGAATTCATTCAAACCCAAGAAATAATGAAGTCCATGATCTTGAATTGCATTCCTTATTGATGTTCATTGGTTGAATTCCCAAAGAAAGAGTTCCTCCCGTCTTTTTTCTTTATCAAGGCTCCTCTTTTTGTTCCAAACACAATTTTTGATACAATAATCATGAAATAAACATTTTTGGATAGACAACCTAGCATATTAATCAACGTAAACAAGTCAAAAATCGATTAACACTCTGAATCTATTTACCTCCATCAACCAAAGGAATCATTCATCTTTGTTTGCAATTGATTCTCAGGTAATGTGTTGAAATTCAAAAATAATTAGAGTTTCCTATCAGCTCATGTTAATTAGGGTTCTCTTTTTGTTACTAAGACTGTTTTTCATGCAACGATCATGAAATGATCTTCTGTGTCATTCGTAACAACTATATTGATTGTGAAAACAATGCCTATCAACCATTTATAAGATGAAGTCTTACAAAACCAACAAATAATGCAATCCTTGATCTTGAATTGCATTTCCTATTGATGTTGATTGGTTGAATTCCAAAAGAAAGAGTACCTCCCATCTTTTTTGTTTATCAAGCCTCCTCTTTTTGTTCCAATCACAATTTTTGATACAGTAATCACGGAGTAAACGTTTTTGGATAGACAACCTAGCATATTAATCAATGTAAACAAGTCTAAAATCTATTAACGCTCTGAATCTATTTACATCCATCAACCAAAGGAATCATTCATCTTTCTTTGCAATTCATTCTAAGGTAATGTGTTGAAATTCGAAAATAATTAGAGTTTCCAATCAGCTCATGCTAATTAGGGTTCTCTTTTTGTTACTAAGACTATTTTTCATGCAACGATCATGAAATGATCTTCTGTGAGATTCGTAACAACTATATTCATTGTGAAAACAATGCCTACCAACCATTTATAAGATGAATTCTTTCAAACCCAACAAATAATGCAATCCTTGATCTTGAATTGCATTTCCTATTGATATTGATTGGTTGAATTCCAAAAGAAAGAGTACCTCCCATCTTTTTTGTTTATCAAGGCTCCTCTTTTTGTTCCAAACACAATTTTTGATACAGTAATCATGGAATAAACGTTTTTGGATAGACAACCTAGCATATTAATCAATGTAAACAAGTCTAAAATCTATTAACGCTCTGAATCTATTTACATTGGTCAACCAAAAGAATCATTCATCTTTGTTTGCAATTCATTCTAAGGTAATGTTCTGAAATTCAAAAATAATTAGAGTTTCCAATCAGCTTATGCTAATTAGGGTTCTCTTTTTGTTACAAAGACAGTTTTTCATGCAACGATCATGAAATGATCTTCTGTGTCATTCGTAACAACTACATTCATTGTGAAAACAATGCCTATCAACCATTTATAAGATGAATTCTTTCAAACCCAACAAATAATGCAGTCCTTGATCTTAAATTGCATTTCTTATTGATGTTGATTGGTTGAATTCCAAAAGAAATAGTACCTCCCATCTTTTTTTATTATCATGGCTCTTCTTTTAGTTCCAAACACAGTTTTTGATAGTGCAATCATGAAATAAACATTCGTGGATAGACAACCTAGCATATTAATCAACGTAAATAAGTCTAAAAACTATTAACACTCTGAATCTATTAACATCTGTCAACCGAAGGAATCATTCATCTTTGTTTGCAATTCATTGTAAGGTAATGTGTTGAAATTCCAAAATAATTAGAGTTTCCAATCACCTCATGCTAATTACGGTTCTCTTTTTGATACTAAGACTGTTTTTCATTCAACGATCATGAAATGATCTTATGTGTCATTGGTCACCACTATATTCATTGTGAAAACAATGCCTATCAACCATTTATAAGATGAATTCATTCAAACCCAACAAATAATGCAGTCCTTGATCTTGAATTGCATTTTTTATTGATGTTGATTGGTTGAATTCCAAAAGAAAGAGTACCTCCCATCTTTTTTGTTTATCAAGGCTCCTCTTTTTGTTCCAAACACAATTTTTGATACGGTAATCATGGAATAAACGTTTTTGGATAGACAACCTAGCATATTAATCAACGTAAACAAGTATAAAATCTATTAACGCTCTGAATCTATTTACATCCGTCAACCAAAGGAATCATTCATCTTTGTTTGCAATTCATTCTAAGGTAATGTGTTGAAATTCCAAAATAATTAGAGTTTCCAATCACCTCATGCTAATTAGGGTTCTCTTTTTGTCGCTAAGACTTTTTTTCATGCAACGACCATGAAATGATCTTATGTGTGAATTGTAACAACTATATTCATTGTGAAAACAATGCCCATCAACCATTTACAAGATGAATTCATTCTAACCCAACAAATAATGCAGTCCTTGATCTTGAATTGCATTTCTTATTAATGTTGATTGGTTGAATTCCAAAATAAAGAGTACCTCACATCTTTTTTGTTTATCAAGAACCCTTTTTTAGTTCCAGACACAATTTTTTATACGGTGATCATGAAATTAACATTTGTGGATAGACAAGCTAGTATTTAATTAATAGAAACAAGTGAAAAAACTATTAAAACTCTGAATCTATTTTCTTCCATCAACCAATGCAATCCTTCATCTTGGTTTGCGATTCATTCTAAGGTTATGTAATGGAATTCCAAAATAATTAGAGTTTCCAATGACCTCATGCTAAGTAGGGTTCTCTATTTGTTGCTAGTACTGTTTTTCATACAACGAACATGAAATGATCTTATGTGTCATTCGTAACAACTATATTCATTATGAAAACAATACCCATCAAACATTTATAAGATGAAAGAGTACCTCCCATCTTTTTTGTTTATTGAAATTCCAAGTAAATTAGAGTTTCCAATCACCTCACGCTAATTAGGGTTCTTTTTTTTGATACTAAGACTATTTTTCATTCAACGATCATGAAATGATCTTATGTGTCTTTGGTCACCACTATATTCATTGTGAAAACAATGCCTATCAACCATTTATAAGATGAATTCATTCAAACCCAACAAATAATGCAGTCCTTGATCTTGAATTGCATTTTTTATTGATGTTCATTGGTTGAATTCCAAAAGAAAGCGTACCTCCCATCTTTTTTGTTTATCATGGCTCTTCTTTTAGTTACAAACACAATTTTTAATATAGTGATCATGAAATAAACATTCATAGATAGACAACCTAGCATATTAATCAACGTAAACAAGTCTAAAAAACTACTATTAACACTCTGAATCTATTTACATATGTCAACCAAAGGAATCATTCATTTTTGTTTGCAATTCATTCTAAGGTAAATGTGTTAAAATTCCAAAATAATTAGAATTTCCAATCACCTCATGCTAATTAGGGTTCTCTTTCTCTTACTACTACTGTTTTTCATCCAACGACCATGAAATGATCTTATGTGTGATTCGTTACACTTATATTCATAATGAAAACAATGACCATTAACCATTTATAAGATGAATTCATTCAAATCCTACAAATAATGCAGTCCTTGATCTTGAATTGCATTCCTTATTGATGTTCATTGGTTGAATTCCCAAAGAAAGAGTACCTCCCTTCTTTTTTGTTTATCAAGGCTCCTCTTTTTGTTCCAAACACAATTTTTGATGCAATAATCATGAAATAAACATTTTTGGATAGACAACCTAGCATATTAATCAACGTAAACAAGTCAAAAATCTATTAACACTCTGAATCTATTTACCTCCGTCAACCAAAGGAATCGTTCATCTTTGTTTGCAATTGATTCTAAGGTAATGTGTTGAAATTCAAAAATAATTAGAGTTTCCAATCAGCTCATGCTAATTACGGTTCTCTTTTTGTTACTAAGACTGTTTTTCATGCAACGATCATGAAATGATCTTCTGTGTCATTCGTAACAACTATATTCATTGTGAAAACAATGCCTATCAACCATTTATAAGATGAATTCTTTCAAACCCAACAAATAATGCAGTCCTTGATCTTGAATTGCATTTCCTATTGATGTTGATTGGTTGAATTCCAAAAGAAAGAGTACCTCCCATCTTTTTTGTTTATCAAGGCTCCTCTTTTTGTTCCAAACACAATTTTTGATGCGGTAATCATGGAATAAACGTTTTTGGATAGACAACCTAGCATATTAATCAATGTAAACAAGTATAAAATCTATTAACACTCTGACTCTATTTACATCGGTCGACCAAAGGAATCATTCATCTTTGTTTGCAATTCATTCTAAGGTAATGTGTTGAAATTCCAAAATAATTAGAGTTTCCAATCACCTCATGCTAATTAGGGTTCTCTTTTTGTCGCTAAGACTTTTTTTCATGCAACGACTATGAAATGATCTTATGTGTGAATTGTAACAACTATATTCATTGTGAAAACAATGCCCATCAACCATTTATAAGATGAATTCATTCTAACCCAACAAATAATGCAGTCCTTGATCTTGAATTGCATTTCTTATTAATGTTGATTGGTTGAATTCCAAAATAAAGAGTACCTCCCATCTTTTTTGTTTATCAAGAACCCTTTTTTAGTTCCAAACACAATTTTTTATACAGTGATCATGAAATTAACATTTGTGGATAGACAAGCTAGTATCCTAATTAACAGAAACAAGTGAAAAAACTATTAAAACACTGAATCTATTTTCTTCCATCAACCAATGCAATCCTTCATCTTGGTTTGCAATTCATTCTAAGGTTATGTAATGGAATTCCAAAATAATCAGACATTCCAATCACCTCATGCTATGTAGGGTTCTCTATTTGTTGCTAGTACTGTTTTTCATCCAACGACCATGAAATGATCTTATGTGTCATTCGTAACAACTATATTCATTATGAAAACAGTGCCCATCAAGCATTTATAAGATGAAAGAGTACCTCCCATCTTTTTTGTTTATTGAAATTCCAAAATAATTAGAGTTTCCAATCACCTCATGCTAATTAAGGTTCACTTTTTGTTACTAAGACTATTTTTCATGCAACGATCATGAAATGATCTTATCTGTCATTGGTCACCACTATATTCATTGTGAAAACAATGCCTATCAACCATTTATAAGATGAATTCATTCAAACCCAACAAATAATGCAGTCCTTGATCTTGAATTGCATTTCTTATTGATGTTGATTGGTTGAATTCAAAAAGAAAGGGTACCTCCCATCATTTTTGTTTTTCACGGCTCTTCGTTTAGTTCCAAATACAGTTTTTGATATAGTGATCATGAAATAAACATTCGTTGATAGACAACCTAGCATATTAATCAACGTAAATAAGTCTAAAAACTATTAACACTCTGAATCTATTTACATATGTCAACAAAAGGAATCATTCATTTTTGTTTGCAATTCATTCTAAGGTAATGTGTTGAAATTCCAAAATAATTAGAATTTCCAATCACCTCATGCTATGTAGGGTTCTCTATTTGTTGCTAGTACTGTTTTTCATCCAACGACCATGAAATGATCTTATGTGTCATTCGTAACAACTATATTCATTATGAAAACAGTGCCCGTCAAGCATTTATAAGATGAAAGAGTCCCATCTTTTTTGTTTATTGAAATTCCAAAATAATTAGAGTTTCCAATCACCTCATGCTAATAAGGGTTATCTTTTTGTTACTAAGACTGTTTTTCATGCAACGATCATGAAATGGTCTTATCTGTCATTTGTCACCACTATATTCATTGTGAAAACAATGCCTATCGACCATTTATAAGATGAATTCATTCAAAACCAACAAATAATGCAGTCCTTGATCTTGAATTCCATTTCTTATTGATATTGATTCGTTGAATTTCAAAAGCTCCCATCTTTTTTGTTTATCACGGCTCTTCTTTTTCTTCCAAACACAGTTTTTGATATAGTAATCATGAAATAAACATTTGTTAATAGGCAACCTAGCATATTAATCAAAGTAAAAAGTGTAAAAACTATTAACACTCTAAATCTATTTACATATGTCAACCAAAGGAACATTCATTTTTGTTTGCAATTCATTCTAAGGTAATGTGTTGAAATTCTAAAATAATTAGAATTTCCAATCACCTCATGCTATGTAGGGTTCTCTATTTGTTGCTAGTACTGTTTTTCATCCAACGACCATGAAATGATCTTATGTGTCATTCGTAACAACTATATTCATTATGAAAACAGTGCCCATCAAGCATTTATAAGATGAAAGAGTACCTCCCATCTTTTTTGTTTATTGAAATTCCAAAATAATTGGAGTTTCCAATCACCTCATGCTAATAAGGGTTATCTTTTTGTTACTAAGATTGTTTTTCATGCAACGATCACGAAATGGTCTTATCTGTCATTTGTCACCACTATATTCATTGTGAAAACAATGCCTATCAACCATTTATAAGATGAATTCATTCAAACCCAACAAATAATGCAGTCCTTGATCTTGAATTGCATTTCTTATTGATATTGATTCGTTGAATTCCAAAAGCTCCCATCTGTTTTGTTTATCATGGCTCTTCTTTTAGTTCCAAACACAATTTTTGATATAGTAATCATGAAATAAACATTTGTTAATAGACAACCTAGCATATTATTCAAAGTAAAAAAGTGTAAAAACTATTAACACTCTGAATCTATTTACATATGTCAACCAAAGGAATCATTCATTTTTGTTTGCAATTCATTCTAAGGTAATGTGTTGAAATTCCAAAATAATTAGAATTTCCAATCACCTCATGCTAATTAGGGTTCTCTTTTTCTTACTAGTACTGTTTTTCATCCAACAACCATGAAATGATCTTATGTGTGATTCGTAACACTTATATTCATTATGAAAACAATGACCATCGACCATTGATGAGATGAATTCATTCAAACCCAACAAATAATGCAGTCCTTGATCTTGAATTGCATTACTTATTGATGTTCATTGGTTGAATTCCAAAAGATAGAGTACCTCCCATTTTTTTTGTTTATCAAGGCTCCTCTTTTTGTTCCAAACACAATTTTTGATACAGTAATGATGAAATAAACATTTTTGGATAGACAACCTAGCATATTAATCAACGTAAACAAGTCTAAAATATATTAGCACTCTGAATCTATTTAAATCCATCAACCAATGAAATCATTCATCTTTGTTTGCAATTCATTCTAAGGTAATTTGTAGAAATTCCACAATAATTAGAGTTTCCAATCAGCTCACGCTAATTAGGGTTCTCTTTTTGTTACTAAGACTATTTTTCATGCAACGACCATGAAATGATCTTATGTGTCAATTGTAACAACTATATTCATTGTGAAAACAATGCCTATCAACCATTTATAAGATGAATTCTTTCAAACCCAACAAATAATGCAGTCCTTGATGTTAAATTGCATTTCTTATTGATGTTGATTGGTTGAATTCCAAAAGAAAGAGTACCTCCCATCTTTTTTGATTATCATGGCTCTTCTTTTAGTTCCAAACACAGTTTTTGATACTGGGATCATGAAATAACCATTTGTGGATAGACAACCTAGCATATTAATCAACGTAAATAAGTCCAAAAACTATTAACACTCTGAATCTATTTACATCTATCAACCGAAGGAATCATTCATCTTTGTTTGCAATTCATTGTAAGGTAATGTGTTGAAATTCCAAAATAATTAGAGTTTCCAATCACCTCATGCTAATTAGGGTTCTTTTTTTGTTACTAAGACTATTTTTCATGCAGCGACGATAAAATGATCTTATGTGTCAATTGTAACAACTATATTCATTGTGAAAACGATGCCCATCAACTATTTATAAGATGAATTCATTCTAACCCAACAAATAATGCAGTCCTTGATCTTGAATTGCATTTCTTATCAATGTTGATTGGTTGAATTCCAAAATAAAGAGTACCTCCCATCTTTTTTGTTTGTCAAGAACGCTTTTTTAGTTACAAACACAGTTTTTAATATAGTGATCATGAAATAAACATTCGTAGATAGACAACCTAGCATATTAATCAACGTAAACAAGCCTAAAAACTATTAACACTCTAAATCTATTTACATATGTCAACAAAAGGAATGATTCATTTTTTATTGCAATTTATTCTAAGGTAATGTGTTGAAATTCCAAAATAATTAGAGTTTCCAATCACCTCATGCTAATTAGGGTTCTCTTTTTTTTACTAGTACTGTTTTTCATCCAACGACCATGAAATGATCTTATGTGTTATTCGTAACACCTATATTCATTATGAAAACAATGCCCATCAACCATTTAAAAGATAAATTCATTCAAACCCAACAAATAATGCAGTCCTTGATCTTGAATTGCATTCCTTATTGATGTTCATTGGTTGAATTCCAAAAGAAAGAGTACCTCCCATCTTTTTTGTTTATCAAGGCTCCTCTTTTTGTTCCAAACACAATTTTTGATACAGTAATAATGAAATAAACATTTTTGGATAGAGAACCTAGCATAGTAATCAACTTAAACAAGTCTAAAATCTATTAACACTCTGAATCTATTTACATCAATCAACCAAAGGAATCATTCATCTTTGTTTGCAATTCATTCTAAGGTAATGTGTTGAAATTCCAAAATAATTAGAGTTTCCAATCACCTTATGCTAATTAGGGTTCTCTTTTTGTTACTAAAACTGTTTTTGATGCAACGATCATGAAATGATCTTATGTGTCATTCGTAACAACTATATTCATTGTGAAAACGATGCCTATCAACCATTTATAAGATGAATTCTTTCAAACCCAACAAATAATGCAGTCCTTGATCTTCAATTGCATTTCTTATTGATGTTGATTGGTTGAATTCCAAAAGAAATAGTACCTCCTATCTTTTTTTATTATCATGGCTGTTCTTTTAGTTCTAAACACAGTTTTTGATAGTGCAATCATGAAATAAACATTCGTGGATAGACAACCTAGCAGATTAATCAACGTAAATAAGTCTAAAAACTATTAACACTCTGAATCTATTAACATCTATCAACCGAAGGAATCATTCATCTTTGTTTGCAATTCATTGTAAGGTAATGTGTTGAAATTCCAAAATAATTAGAGTTTCCAATCACCTCATGCTAATTAGGGTTCTCTTTTTGTTACTAAAACTGTTTTTCATGCAACGACCATGAAATGTTCTTATGTGTGATTCGTTACACGTATATTCATTATGAAAACAATGACCATCAACCATTTATAAGATGAATTCATTCAAACCCAACAAATAATGCAGTCTTTGATCTTGAATTGCATTCCTTATTGATGTTCATTGGTTGAATTTTCAAAGAAAGAGTACCTCCCGTCTCTTTTGTTTATCAAGGCTCCTCTTTTTGTTTCAAACACAATTTTTGATAAAATAATCATGAAATAAACATTTTTGGATAGACAACCTAGCATATTAATCAACCTAAACAAGTCAAAAATCTATTAACACTCTGAATCTATTTACCTCTGTCAACCAAAGGAATCATTCATCTTTGGTTGCAATTGATTCTAAGGTAATGTGTTGAAATTCAAAAATAATTAGAGTTTCCACTCAGCTTATGCTAATTAGGGTTCTCTTTTTGTTACTAAGACTATTTTTCTTGCAACGATCATGAAATCATCTTCTGTGTCATTTGTAACAACTATATTCATTGTGAAAACAATGCCTATCAACCATTTATAAGATGAATTCTTTCAAACCCAAAAATAATGCAGTCCTTGATCTTGAATTGCATTTCCTATTGATGTTGATTGGTTGAATTCCAAAAGAAAGAGTACCTCCCATCTTTTTTGTTTATCAAGGCTTCTCTTTCTATTCCAAACACAATTTTTGATACGGTAATCATGGAATAAAGTTTTTGGATAGACAACCTAGCACATTAATCAACGTAAATAAGTCTAAAATCTATTAACACTCTGAATCTATTTACATCCGTCAACCAAAGGAATCATTCAACTTTGTTTGCAATTCATTCTAAGGTAATGTGTTGAAATTCCAAAATAATTAGAGTTTCCAATCACCTCATGCTAATTAGGGTTCTCTTTTTGTCGCTAAGAATTTTTTTCATGCAACGACCATGAAATGATCTTATGTGTGAATTGTAACAACTATATTCATTGTGAAAACAATGCCCATCAACCATTTATAAGATGAATTCATTCTAACCCAACAAATAATGCAGTCCTTAATCTTGAATTGCATTTCTGATTAATGTTGATTGGTTGAATTCCAAAATAAAGAGTACCTCCCAACTTTTTTGTTTATCAAGAACCCTTTTTTAGTTCCAGACACAATTTTTAATACGGTGATCATGAAATTAACATTTGTGGATAGACAAGTTAGTATTTAATTTATAGAAACAAGTGAAAAAACTATTAAAACTCTGAATCTATTTTCTTCCATCAACCAATGCAATCCTTCATCTTGGTTTGCGATTCATTCTAAGGTTATGTAATGGAATTCCAAAATAATTAGAGTTTCCAATGACCTCATGCTAAGTAGGGTTCTCTATTTGTTGCTAGTACTGTTTTTCATACAACGACCATGAAATGATCTTATGTGTCATTCGTAACAACTATATTCATTATGAAAACAATACCCATCAAACATTTATAAGATGAAAGAGTACCTCCCATCTTTTTTGTTTATTGAAATTCCAAATAAATTAGAGTTTCCAATCACCTCACGCTAATTAGGGTTCTTTTTTTGATACTAAGACTGGTTTTCATTCAACGATCATGAAATGATCTTATGTGTCTTTGGTCACCACTATATTCATTGTGAAAACAATGCCTATCAACCATTTATAAGATGAATTCATTCAAAACCCAACAAATAATGCAGTCCTTGATCTTGAATTGCATTTTTTATTGATGTTCATTGGTTGAATTCCAAAAGAAAGCGTACCTCCCATCTTTTTTGTTTATCATGGCTCTTCTTTTAGTTACAAAACACAATTTTTAATATAGTGATCATGAAATAAACATTCATAGATAGACAACCTAGCATATTAATCAACGTAAACAAGTCTAAAAACTATTAACACTCTGAATCTATTTACATATGTCAACCAAAGGAATCATTCATTTTTGTTTGCAATTCATTCTAAGGTAATGTGTTAAAATTCCAAAATAATTAGAATTTCCAATCACCTCATGCTAATTAGGGTTCTCTTTCTCTTACTACTACTGTTTTTCATCCAACGACCATGAAATGATCTTATGTGTGATTCGTTACACTTATATTCATAATGAAAACAATGACCATCAACCATTTATAAGATGAATTCATTCAAACCCAACAAATAATGCAGTCCTTGATCTTGAATTGCATTCCTTATTGATGTTCATTGGTTGAATTCCCAAAGAAAGAGTACCTCCCATCTTTTTTGTTTATCAAGGCTTCTCTTTCTATTCCAAACACAATTTTTGATACGGTAATCATGGAATAAAGTTTTTGGATAGACAACCTAGCACATTAATCAACGTAAATAAGTCTAAAATCTATTAACACTCTGAATCTATTTACATCCGTCAACCAAAGGAATCATTCAACTTTGTTTGCAATTCATTCTAAGGTAATGTGTTGAAATTCCAAAATAATTAGAGTTTCCAATCACCTCATGCTAATTAGGGTTCTCTTTTTGTCGCTAAGAATTTTTTTCATGCAACGACCATGAAATGATCTTATGTGTGAATTGTAACAACTATATTCATTGTGAAAACAATGCCCATCAACCATTTATAAGATGAATTCATTCTAACCCAACAAATAATGCAGTCCTTAATCTTGAATTGCATTTCTGATTAATGTTGATTGGTTGAATTCCAAAATAAAGAGTACCTCCCAACTTTTTTGTTTATCAAGAACCCTTTTTTAGTTCCAGACACAATTTTTAATACGGTGATCATGAAATTAACATTTGTGGATAGACAAGTTAGTATTTAATTTATAGAAACAAGTGAAAAAACTATTAAAACTCTGAATCTATTTTCTTCCATCAACCAATGCAATCCTTCATCTTGGTTTGCGATTCATTCTAAGGTTATGTAATGGAATTCCAAAATAATTAGAGTTTCCAATGACCTCATGCTAAGTAGGGTTCTCTATTTGTTGCTAGTACTGTTTTTCATACAACGACCATGAAATGATCTTATGTGTCATTCGTAACAACTATATTCATTATGAAAACAATACCCATCAAACATTTATAAGATGAAAGAGTACCTCCCATCTTTTTTGTTTATTGAAATTCCAAATAAATTAGAGTTTCCAATCACCTCACGCTAATTAGGGTTCTTTTTTTGATACTAAGACTGGTTTTCATTCAACGATCATGAAATGATCTTATGTGTCTTTGGTCACCACTATATTCATTGTGAAAACAATGCCTATCAACCATTTATAAGATGAATTCATTCAAACCCAACAAATAATGCAGTCCTTGATCTTGAATTGCATTTTTTATTGATGTTCATTGGTTGAATTCCAAAAGAAAGCGTACCTCCCATCTTTTTTGTTTATCATGGCTCTTCTTTTAGTTACAAACACAATTTTTAATATAGTGATCATGAAATAAACATTCATAGATAGACAACCTAGCATATTAATCAACGTAAACAAGTCTAAAAACTATTAACACTCTGAATCTATTTACATATGTCAACCAAAGGAATCATTCATTTTTGTTTGCAATTCATTCTAAGGTAATGTGTTAAAATTCCAAAATAATTAGAATTTCCAATCACCTCATGCTAATTAGGGTTCTCTTTCTCTTACTACTACTGTTTTTCATCCAACGACCATGAAATGATCTTATGTGTGATTCGTTACACTTATATTCATAATGAAAACAATGACCATCAACCATTTATAAGATGAATTCATTCAAACCCAACAAATAATGCAGTCCTTGATCTTGAATTGCATTCCTTATTGATGTTCATTGGTTGAATTCCCAAAGAAAGAGTACCTCCCTTCTTTTTTGTTTATCAAGGCTCCTCTTTTTGTTCCAAACACAATTTTTGATACAATAATCATGAAATAAACATTTTTGGATAGACAACCTAGCATATTAATCAACGTAAACAAGTCAAAAATCTATTAACACTCTGAATCTATTCACCTCCGTCAACCAAAGGAATCATTCATCTTTGTTTGCAATTGATTCTAAGGTAATGTGTTCAAATTCAAAAATAATTAGAGTTTCCAATCAGCTCATGCTAATTAGGGTTCTCTTTTTGTTACTAAGACTGTTTTTCATGCAATGATCATGAAATCATCTTCTGTGTCATTCGTAACAACTATATTCATTGTGAAAACAATGCCTATCAACCATTTATAAGATGAATTCTTTCAAACCCAACAAATAATGCAGTCCTTGATCTTGAATTGCATTTCCTATTGATGTTGATTGGTTGAATTCCAAAAGAAAGAGTACCTCCCATCTTTTTTGTTTATCAAGCCTCCTCTTTTTGTTCCAAACACAATTTTTGATACGGTAATCATGGAATAAACGTTTTTGGATAGACAACCTAGCATATTAATCAACGTAAACAAGTATAAAATCTATTAACACTCTGAATCTATTTACATCCGTCAACCAAAGGAATCATTCATCTTTGTTTGCAATTCATTCTAAGGTAATGTGTTGAAATTCCAAAATAATTAGAGTTTCCAATCACCTCATTCTAATTAGGGTTCTCTTTTTGTCGCTAAGACTTTTTTTCATGCAACGACTATGAAATGATCTTATGTGTGAATTGTAACAACTATCTTCATTGTGAAAACAATGCCCATCAACCATTTATAAGATGAATTCATTCTAACCCAACAAATAATGCAGTCCTTGATCTTGAATTTCATTTCTTATTAATGTTGATTGGTTGAATTCCAAAATAAAGAGTACCTCCCATCTTTTTTGTTTATCGAGAACCCTTTTTAGTTCGAAACACAATTTTTTATACAGTGATCATGAAATTAACATTTGTGGATAGACAAGCTAGTATCCTAATTAACAGAAACAAGTGAAAAAACTATTAAAACACTGAATCTATTTTCTTCCATCAACCAATTCAATCCTTCATCTTGGTTTGCAATTCATTCTAAGGTTATGTAATGGAATTCCAAAATAATCAGACATTCCAATCACCTCATGCTATGTAGGGTTCTCTATTTGTTGCTAGTACTGTTTTTCATCCAACGACCATGAAATGAACTTATGTGTCATTCGTAACAACTATATTCATTATGAAAACAGTGCCCATCAAGCATTTATAAGATGAAAGAGTACCTCCCATCTTTTTTGTTTATTGAAATTCCAAAATAATTAGAGTTTCCAATCACCTCATGCTAATTAAGGTTCACTTTTTGTTACTAAGACTGTTTTTCATGCAACGATCATGAAATGATCTTATCTGTCATTGGTCACCACTATATTCATTGTGAAAACAATGCCTATCAACCATTTATAAGATGAATTCATTCAAACCCAACAAATAATGGAGTCCTTGATCTTGAATTGCATTTCTTATTGATGTTGATTGGTTGAATTCCAAAAGAAAGCGTACCTCCCATCTTTTTTGTTTTTCACGGCTCTTCTTTTAGTTCCAAGTACAGTTTTTGATATAGTGATCATGAAATAAACATTCGTTGATAGACAACCTAGCATATTAATCAACGTAAACAAGTCTAAAAACTATTAACACTCTGAATCTATTTACATATGTCAACCAACGGAATCATTCATTTTTGTTTGCAATTCATTCTAAGGTAATGTGTTGAAATTCCAAAATAATTAGAATTTCCAATCACCTCATGCTAATTAGGGTTCTCTTTTTCTTACTAGTACTGTTTTTCATCCAACGACCATGAAATGATCTTATGTGTGATTCGTAACACGTATATTCATTATGAAAACAATGACCATCAACCATTTATAAGATGAATTCATTCAAACCCAACAAATAATGCAGTCCTTGATCTTGAATTGCATTCCTTATTGATGTTCCTTGGTTGAATTGCCAAAGAAAGAGTACCTCCCGTCTTTTTTGTTTATCAAGGCTCCTCTTTTTGTTCCAAACACAAATTTTGATACAGCAATCATCAAATAAACATTTTTGGATAGACAACTTAGCATATTAATCAACGTAAACAAGTCTAAAATCTATTAACACTCTGAATCTATTTACATCCGTCAACCAAAGGAATCTTTCATCTTTGTTTGCAATTCATTCTAAGGTAATGTGTTGAAATTCCAAAATAATTAGAGCTTCCAATCACCTCATGCTAGTTAGGGTTCTCTTGTTGTTACTAAGACTGTTTTGATGCAACGACCATGAAATGATCTTATGTGCCAATCGTAACAACTATATTCATTGTGAAAACAATGCCTATCAACCATTTATAAGATGAATTCTTTCAAACCCAACAAATAATGCAGTCCTTGATCCTGAATTGCATTTCATATTGATGTTGATTTGTTGAATTCCAAAAGAAAGCGTACCTCCCATCTTTTTTGTTTCTCACGGCTCTTCTTTTTGTTCCAAACACAGTTTTTGATATAGTGATCATGAAATAAACATTCGTTGATAGACAACCTAGTATATTAATCAACGTAAACAAGTCTAAAAACCATTAACACTCTGAATCTATTTACATATGTCAACCAAAGGAGTCATTCATTTTTGTTTGCAATTCATTCTAAGGAAATGTGTTGAAATTCCAAAATAATTAGAATTTCCAATCACCTCATGCTAATTAGGGTTCTCTTTTTCTTACTAGTACTGTTTTTCATCCAACGACCATGAAATGATCTTATGTGTGATTCGTAACACGTATATTCATTATGAAAACAATGACCATCAACCATTTATAAGATGAATTCATTCAAACCCAACAAATAATGCAATCCTTTATCTTGAATTGCATTCCTTATTGATGTTCATTGGTTGAATTCCCAAAGAAAGAGTACCTCCCGTCTTTTTTGTTTATCAAGGCTGCTCTTTTTGTTCCAAACACAATTTTTCATACAGTAATCATGGAATAAACATTTTTGGATGGACAACCTAGCATATTAATCAACGTAAACAAGTCTAAAATCTATTAACACTCTGAATCTATTTACATCCGTCAACCAAAGGAATCTTTCATCTTTGTTTGCAATTCATTCTAAAGCAATGTGTTGAAATTCCAAAATAATTAGAGTTTCCAATCACCTCATGCTAGTTAGGGTTCTCTTTTTGTTACTAAGACTGTTTTTCATGCAACGACCATGAAATGATCTTATGTGTCAATCGTAACAACTATATTCATTGTGAAAACAATGCCTATCAACCATTTATAAGATGAATTCTTTCAAACGAAACAAATAATGCAGTCGTTGATCTTAAATTGCATTTCTTATTGATGTTGATTGGTTGAATTCTAAAAGAAAGAGTACCTCCCATCTTTTTTGATTATCATGGCTCTTCTTTTAGTTCCAAACACAGTTTTTGATACTGCGATCATGAAATAAACATTCGTGGATAGACAACCTAGCATATTAATCAATGTAAATAAGTCCATAACTATTAGCACTCTGAATCTATTTGCATCTGTCAACTGAAGGAATCATTCATCTTTGTTTGCAATTCATTGTAAGGTAATGCGTTGAAATTCCAAAATAATTAGAGTGTCCAATCACTTCATGCTAATTAAGGTTCTCTTTTTGTTACTAAGACTATTTTTCATGCAACGACCATGAAATGATCTTATGTGTCAATTGTAACAACTATATTCATTGTGAAAACAATGCCCATCAACCATTTATTAGATGAATTCATTCTAACCCAACAAATAATGCAGTCCTTGATCTTGAATTGCATTTCTTATTAATGTTGATTGGTTGAATTCCAAAATAAAGAGTACCTCCCATCTTTTTTGTTTATCAAGAACCCCTTTTTAGTTCCAAACACAATTTTGTATACGGTGATCATGAAATTAACATTTGTGGATAAACAAGCTAGTATCTTAATTAGTAGAAACAAGTGAAAAAACTATCAAAACTCTGAATCTATTTTCTTCCATCAACCAATGCAATCCTTCATCTTGGTTTGCAATTCATTCCAAGGTTATGTAATGGAATTCCAAAATAATTAGAGTTTCCAATCACCTCATGCTAAGTAGTGTTCTCTATTTGTTGCTAGTATTGTTTGTCATCCAACAACCATGAAATGATCATATGTGTCATTCGTAACAACTATATTCATTATGAAAACAATGCCCATCAAACATTTATAAGATGAAAGAGTACCTCCCATCTTTTTTATTTATTGAAATTTCAAATAAATTAGAGATTCCAATCAGCTCATGCTAATTAGGGTTCTCTTTTTGATACTAAGACTGTTTTTCATTCAACGATCATGAAATGATCTTATGTGTCATTGGTCACCACTATATTCATTGTGAAAACAATGCCTATCAACCATTTGTAAGATGAATTCATTCAAACGAAACAAATAATGCAGTCCTTGATCTTAAATTGCATTTCTTATTGATGTTGATTGGTTGAATTCCAAAAGTAAGAGTACCTCCCATCTTGTTTGATTATCATGGCTCTTCTTTTAGTTCCAAATACAGGTTTTGATACTGCGATCATGAAATAAACATTCATTGATAGACAACCTAGCATATTAATCAACGTAAATAAGTCCACAAACTATTAGCACTCTGAATCTATTTACATCTGTCAACCGAAGGAATCATTCATCTTTGTTTGCCATTCATTGTAAGGTAATGTGTTGAAATTCCAAAATAATTAGAGTGTCCAATCACCTCATGCTAATTAAGGTTCTCTTTTTGTTACTAAGACTATTTTTCATGCAACGACCATGAAATGATCTTATGTGTCAATTGTAACAACTATATTCATTGTGAAAACAATGCCCATCAACCATTTATAAGATGAATTCATTCTAACCCAACAAATAATGCAGTCCTTGATCTTGAATTGCATTTCTTATTAATGTTGATTGGTTGAATTCCAAAATAAAGAGTACCTCCCATCTTTTTTGTTTATCAAGAACCCCTTTTTAGTTCCAAACACAATTTTTTATACGGTGATCATGAAATTAACATTTGTGGATAAACAAGCTAGTATCTTAATTAGTAGAAACAAGTGAAAAAACTATCAAAACTCTGAATCTATTTTCTTCCATCAACCAATGCAATCCTTCATCTTGGTTTGCAATTCATTCCAAGGTTATGTAATGGAATTCCAAAATAATTAGAGTTTCCAATCACCTCATGCTAAGTAGTGTTCTCTATTTGTTGCTAGTACTGTTTGTCATCCAACGACCATGAAATGATCTTATGTGTCATTCGTAACAACTATATTCATTATGAAAACAATGCCCATCAAACATTTATAAGATGAAAGAGTACCTCCCATCTTTTTTGTTTGTTGAAATTTCAAATAAATTAGAGATTCCAATCACCTCATGCTAATTAGGGTTCTCTTTTTGATACTAAGACTGTTTTTCATTCAACGATCATGAAATGATCTTATGTGTCATTGGCCACCACTATATTCATTGTGAAAACAATGCCTATCAACCATTTATAAGATGAATTCATTCAAACCCAACAAATAATGCAGTCCTTGATCTTGAATTGCATTTCTTATTGATGTAGATTGGTTGAATTACAAAAGAAAGCGTACCTCCCATCTTTTTTGTTTCTCACGGCTCTTCTTTTAGTTCCAAACATAGTTTTTGATATAGTGATCATGAAATAAGCATTTGTTGTTAGACAACATAGCATATTAATCAACGCAAACAAGTCTAAAAACTATTAACACTCTGAATCTATTTACATACGTCAACCAAAGGAATCATTCATTTTTGTTTGCAATTCATTCTAAGGTAATGTGTTGAAATTCCAAAATAATTAGAATTTCCAATCACCTCATGCTAATTAGGGTTCTCTTTTTCTTACTAGTACTGTTTTTCATCCAACGACCATGAAATGATCTTATGTATGATTCGTAACACATATATTCATTATGAAAACAATGACCATCAACCATTTAAAAGATGAATTCATTCAAACCCAACAAATAATGTAGTCCATGATCTTGAATTGCATTCCTTATTGATGTTCATTGGTTGAATTCCAAAAAAAAGAGTACCTCTCGTCTTTTTTGTTCATCAAGGCTCCTCTTTTTGTTCCAAACACAATTTTTGATATAGTAATCATGAAATAAACATTTTTGGATAGACAACCTAGCATATTAATCAATGTAAACAAGTCTAAAATCTATTAACACTCTGAATCTATTTACATCCGTCAACCAAAGGAATCTTTCATCTTTGTTTGCAATTCATTCTAAGGTAATGTTTTGAAATTCCAAAATAATTAGAGCTTCCAATCACCTCATGCTAGTTAGGGTTCTCTTTTTGTTACTAAGACTATTTTTCATGCAACGACCATGAAATGATATTATGTGTCAATCGTAACAACTATATTCATTGTGAAAACAATGCCTATCAACCAATTATAAGATGAATTCTTTCAAACCCAACAAATAATGCAGTCCTTGATCCTGAATTGCATTTCATATTGATGTTGATTGGTTGAATTCCAAAAGAAAGCGTACCTCCCATCTTTTTTGTTTCTCACGGCTCTTCTTTTTGTTCCAAACACAGTTTTTGATATAGTGATCATGAAATAAACATTCGTTGATAGACAACCTAGTATATTAATCAACGTAAACAAGTCTAAAAACTATTAACACTCTGAATCTATTTACATATGTCAACCAAAGGAGTCATTCATTTTTGTTTGCAATTCATTCTATGGAAATGTGTTGAAATTCCAAAATAATTAGAATTTCCAATCACCTCATGCTAATTAGGGTTCTCTTTTTCTTACTAGTACTGTTTTTCATCCAACGACCATGAAATGATCTTATGTGTGATTCGTAACACGTATATTTATTATGAAAACAATGACCATCAACCATTTATAAGATGAATTCATTCAAACCCAACAAATAATGCAGTCCTTTATCTTGAATTGCATTCCTTATTGATGTTCATTGGTTGAATTCCCAAAGAAAGAGTACCTCCCGTCTTTTTTTTTTATCAAGGCTGCTCTTTTTGTTCCAAATACAATTTTTGATATAGTAATCATGGAATAAACATTTTTGGATAGACAACCTAGTATATTAATCAACGTAAACAAGTTTAAAATCTATTAACACTCTGAATCTATTTACATCCGTCAACCAAAGGAATCTTTCATCTTTGTTTGCAATTCATTCTAAGGTAATGTGTTGAAATTCCAAAATAATTAGAGTTTCCAATCACCTCATGCTATTTAGGGTTCTCATTTTGTTACTAAGACTATTTTTCATGCAACGACCATGAAATGATCTTATGTATCAATCGTAACAACTATATTCATTGTGAAAACAATGCCTATCAACCATTTATAAGATGAATTCTTTCAAACCCAATAAATAATACAGTCCTTGATCTTAAATTGCATTTCTTATTGATGTTGATTGGTTGAATTCCAAAAGTAAGAGTACCTCCCATCTTGTTTGATTATCATGGCTCTTCTTTTAGTTCCAAATACAGGTTTTGATACTGCGATCATGAAATAAACATTAGTTGATAGACAACCTACCATATTAATCAACGTAAATAAGTCCAAAAACTATTAGCACTCTGAATCTATTTACATCTGTCAACCGAAGGAATCATTCATCTTTGTTTGCAATTCATTGTAAGGTAATGTAATGGAATTCCAAAATAATCAGACATTCCAATCACCTCATGCTATGTAGGGTTCTCTATTTGTTGCTAGTACTGTTTTTCATCCAACGACCATGAAATGAACTTATGTGTCATTCGTAACAACTATATTCATTATGAAAACAGTGCCCATCAAGCATTTATAAGATGAAAGAGTACCTCCCATCTTTTTTGTTTATTGAAATTCCAAAATAATTAGAGTTTCCAATCACCTCATGCTAATTAAGGTTCACTTTTTGTTACTAAGACTGTTTTTCATGCAACGATCATGAAATGATCTTATCTGTCATTGGTCACCACTATATTCATTGTGAAAACAATGCCTATCAACCATTTATAAGATGAATTCATTCAAACCCAACAAATAATGGAGTCCTTGATCTTGAATTGCATTTCATATTGATGTTGATTGGTTGAATTCCAAAAGAAAGCGTACCTCCCATCTTTTTTGTTTCTCACGGCTCTTCTTTTTGTTCCAAACACAGTTTTTGATATAGGGATCATGAAATAAACATTCGTTGATAGACAACCTAGTATATTAATCAACGTAAACAAGTCTAAAAACTATTAACACTCTGAATCTATTTACATATGTCAACCAAAGGAGTCATTCATTCTTGTTTGCAATTCATTCTAAGGTAATGTTTTGAAATTCCAAAATAATTAGAGCTTCCAATCACCTCATGCTAGTTAGGGTTCTCTTTTTGTTACTAAGACTATTTTTCATGCAACGACCATGAAATGATATTATGTGTCAATCGTAACAACTATATTCATTGTGAAAACAATGCCTATCAACCAATTATAAGATGAATTCTTTCAAACCCAACAAATAATGCAGTCCTTGATCCTGAATTGCATTTCATATTGATGTTGATTGGTTGAATTCCAAAAGAAAGCGTACCTCCCATCTTTTTTGTTTCTCACGGCTCTTCTTTTTGTTCCAAACACAGTTTTTGATATAGTGATCATGAAATAAACATTCGTTGATAGACAACCTAGTATATTAATCAACGTAAACAAGTCTAAAAACTATTAACACTCTGAATCTATTTACATATGTCAACCAAAGGAGTCATTCATTTTTGTTTGCAATTCATTCTAAGGAAATGTGTTGAAATTCCAAAATAATTAGAATTTCCAATTACCTAATGCTAATTAGGGTTCTCTTTTTCTTACTAGTACTGTTTTTCATCCAACGACCATGAAATGATCTTATGTGTGATTCGTCACACGTATATTCATTATGAAAACAATGACCATCAACCATTTATAAGATGAATTCATTCAAACCCAACAAATAATGCAGTCCTTTATCTTGAATTGCATTCCTTATTGATGTTCATTGGTTGAATTCCCAAAGAAAGAGTACCTCCCGTCTTTTTTGTTTATCAAGGCTCCTCTTTTTGTTCCAAACACAAATTTTGATACAGCAATCATCAAATAAACATTTTTGGATAGACAACTTAGCATATTAATCAACGTAAACAAGTCTAAAATCTATTAACACTCTGAATCTATTTACATCCGTCAACCAAAGGAATCTTTCATCTTTGTTTGCAATTCATTCTAAGGTAATGTGTTGAAATTCCAAAATAATTAGAGCTTCCAATCACCTCATGCTAGTTAGGGTTCTCTATTTGTTACTAAGACTGTTTTTCATGCAACGACCATGAAATGATCTTATGTGTCAATCGTAACAACTATATTCATTGTGAAAACAATGCCTATCAACCATTTATAAGATGAATTCTTTCAAACCCAACAAATAATGCAGTCCTTGATCTTAAATTGCATTTCTTATTGATGTTGATTGGTTGAATTCCAAAAGAAAGAGTACCTCCCATCTTGTTTGATTATCATGGCTGTTCTTTTAGTTCCAAATACAGGTTTTGATATTGCGATCATGAAATAAACATTCGTTGATAGACAACCTAGCATATTAATCAACGTAAATAAGTCCAAAAACTATTAGCACTCTGAATCTATTTACATCTGTCAACCGAAGGAATCATTCATCTTTGTTTGCAATCCATTGTAAGGTAATGTGTTGAAATTCCAAAATAATTAGAGTGTCCAATCACCTCATGCTAATTAAGGTTCTCTTTTTGTTACTAAGACTATTTTTCATGCAACGACCATGAAATGATCTTATGTGTCAATTGTAACAACTATATTCATTCTGAAAACAATGCCCATCAACCATTTATAAGATGAATTCATTCTAACCCAACAAATAATGCAGTCCTTGATCTTCAATTGCATTTCTTATTAATGTTGATTGGTTGAATTCCAAAATAAAGAGTACCTCCCATCTTTTTTGTTTATCAAGAACCCTTTTTTAGTTCCAAACACAATTTTTTATACGGTGATCATGAAATTAACATTTGTGGATAAACAAGCTAGTATCTTAATTAGTAGAAACAAGTGAAAAAACTATCAAAACTCTGAATCTATTTTCTTCCATCAACCAATGCAATCCTTCATCTTGGTTTGCAATTCATTCCAAGGTTATGTAATGGAATTCCAAAATAATTAGAGTTTCCAATCACCTCATGCTAAGTAGTGTTCTCTATTTGTTGCTAGTACTGTTTGTCATTCAACGACCATGAAATGATCTTAAGTGTCATTCGTAACAACTATATTCATTATGAAAACAATGCCCATCAAACATTTATAAGATGAAAGTGTACCTCCCATCTTTTTTGTTTATTGAAATTTCAAATAAATTAGAGATTCCAATCACCTCATGCTAATTAGGGTTCTCTTTTTGATAGTAAGACTGTTTTTCATTCAACGATCATGAAATGATCTTATGTGTCATTGGTCACCACTATATTCATTGTGAAAACAATGCCTATCAACCATTTATAAGATGAATTCATTCAAACCCAACAAATAATGCAGTCCTTGATATTGAATTGCATTTCTTATTGATGTTGATTGGTTGAATTCCAAAAGAAAGCGTACCTCCCATCTTTTTTGTTTCTCACGGCTCTTCTTTTAGTTCCAAACATAGTTTTTGATATAGTGATCATGAAATAAACATTCGTTGTTAGACAACATAGCATATTAATCAACGCAAACAAGTCTAAAAACTATTAACACTCTGAATCTATTTACATACGTCAACCAAAGGAATCATTCATTTTTCTTTGCAATTCATTCTAAGGTAATGTGTTGAAATTCCAAAATAATTAGAATTTCCAATCACCTCATGCTAATTAGGGTTCTCTTTTTCTTACTAGTACTGTTTTTCATCCAACGACCATGAAATGATCTTAGGTGTGATTCGTAACACGTATATTCATTATGAAAACAATGACCATCAACCATTTAAAAGATGAATTCAATCAACCCAACAAATAATGTAGTCCTTGATCTTGAATTGCATTCCTTATTGATGTTCATTGGTTGAATTCCCAAAAAAAGAGTACCTCCCGTCTTTTTTGTTTATCAAGGCTCCTCTTTTTGTTCCAAACACAATTTTTGATACAGTAATCATGAAATAAACATTTTTGGATAGACAACCTAGCATATTAATCAACGTAAACAAGTCTAAAATCTATTAACACTCTGAATCTATTTACATCCGTCAACCAAAGGAATGTTTCATCTTTGTTTGCAATTCATTCTAAGGTAATGTGTTTGGGTTCTCTTTTTGTTACTAAGACTGTTTTTCATGCAACGACCATGAAATGATCATATTTGTCATTTGTCACCACTATATTCATTGTGAAAACAATGCCTATCGACCATTTATAAGATGAATTCATTCAAACCCAACAAATAATGCAGTCCTTGATCTTGAATTGCATTTCTTATTGATGTTGATTGGTTGAATTCCAAAAGAAAGAGCACCTACCATCTTTTTGGTTTATCAAGGCTGCTCTTTTAGTTCCAAACACAATTTTTGTTACAGCAATCAAGAAACAAA
Organism: Ceriops zippeliana; assembly: GCA_037897445.1. Classification (NCBI taxonomy): domain Eukaryota; kingdom Viridiplantae; phylum Streptophyta; class Magnoliopsida; order Malpighiales; family Rhizophoraceae; genus Ceriops; species Ceriops zippeliana. Next base: position 53,923 of record JBAPLH010001165.1, read on the forward strand.
CATTTGTGGATAGTAAACCTAGCATATTAATCAACATAAACATGTCAAAAAACTATTAACACACTGAATCTATTTACATCCATCAAACAAAGGAATCATTCATCTGTGTTAGTAATTCATTCAAAGGTAATGTGTTGAAATTCCAAAATAATTAGTAGTTCCAATCACCTCATGCTAATTAGGGTTCTCATTTTATTGGTAGGACAATTTTCCATGCAACGACCATGAAATGATCTTATGTGTCATTCGTAACAACTATATTCATTGTGAAAACAATACCCAACAACCATTTATATGATGAATTCATTCAAACCAAACAATTAATGCAGTCCTTGATCTTGAATGGCTTTTCTTATTGATGTTGAGTGGTTGAATTCCAAAAGAACAGTACCTCGCATCTTTTTTGTTTATCAAGGCTACACTTTTAGTTCCAAGCTCAATTTTTGATACAGTGATCATGAAATAAACATTTGTGCATAGACAACCTAGCATATTAATAAACATAAACAAGTCTAAAAAATATTAACAATATGAAACTATTTACATCCATCAACCAAAGGAATCATTCATCTTTGTTTGCAATTCATTCTCAGGCAATGTGTTGAAATTCCAAAATAATTAGAGTTTTGAATCACCTCATGCTAATTAGGGTTCTCTTTTTGTTGCTAGGACTAGTTTTCATGCAACGACCATGAAATGATCTTATGTGTCATTCGTAACAATTATATTCAATGTGAAAACAATGCCCATCAACCATTTATAAGATGAATTCATTCAAACCCAACAAATAATTTAGTCCCTGATCTCGAATTGCATTTCCTATTCATGTTTATTGGTTGAATTTTTAAAGAAAGAGTACCTCCCATCTTTTTTGTTTATCTAGGCTCCTCTTTTACTTCTAATCACAATTTCTGATACAGCAATCAAGAAATAAACATTTGTGGATAGTCAACCTATCATATTAATGAACATAAACAAGTCTAGAAACATTTAACACTCTGAATCTATTTACATCCATCAAAGAAGGGAATCATTCAGCTTTGTTTGCAATTTAATCTAAGGTAATGCGTTGAAATTCCAAAATAATTAGTGTTTCCAATCACCTCATGCTAATTAGGGTTTCTTTTTGTTGCTAGGACTATTTTTCTTGCAACGACCATGAAATGATCTTATGTGTCAATCCTAACAACTATATTCATTGTGAAAACAATGCCCATCAACCATTTATAAGATGAATTCATTCAAACCCAACAAATAATGCAGTTCATGATCTTGAATTGCATTTCTTATTGATGTTGATTGGTTGAATTCCAAAAGAAAGAGAACCTCCCATCTTTTTTGATTATCAAGGCTCCTCTTTTAGTTCCAAACACAATTTTTGATACAACAATCATGAAATAAACATTTGTGGATAGTCAACCTAGCATATGTATCAACATGAACAAGTCAAAATACTATTAACACTCTGAATGTATTTACATCCATCAAAGAAGGGAATCATTCATCTTTGTTTGCAATTCATTCTAAGGTAATGCGTTGAAATTCCAAAATAATTAGTGTTTCCAATCACCTCATGCTAATTAGGGTGTCTTTTTGTTGCTAGGACTATTTTTCTTGCTACGACCATGAAATGATCTTATGTGTCAATCCTAACAACTTTATTCATTGTGAAAACAATGCCCATCAACCATTTATAAGATGAATTCATTCAAACCCAACAAATAATGCAGTCCTTGATCTCGAATTGCATTTCTTATTCATGTTTATTGGTTGAATTTTTAAAGAAAGAGTACCTCCCATCTTTTTTGTTTATCTAGGCTCCTCTTTTACTTCTAATCACAATTTCTGATACAGCAATCAAGAAATAAACATTTGTGGATAGTCAACCTAGCATATTAATCAACATAAACAAGTCTAAAAACATTTAACACTCTGAATGTATTTACATCCATCAAACAAAGGAATCATTCATCTTTGTTTGCAATTAATTATAAGGTAATGTGTTGAAATTCAAAAATAATTAGAGTTTCCAATCACCTCATGCTAATTAGGGTTCTCTTTTTGTTGCTATAAGTATTTTTCAAGCAACGTCCATGAAATGATCTTATGTGTCATTTTTTATGCTAGGACAATTTTTCATTCAAAGACCATGGAATGATCTTATTGGTCAATCGTAACAACTATATTCATTGTGACAACAATGCCCATCAACCATTTATAAGATGAATTCATTCAAACCCAACAAATAATGCAGTCCTTGATGTTGTATTGCATTTCTTATTCATGTATTGGTTGAATTCCTAAAGAAAGACTACCTCCCATCTTTTTTGTTTATCAAGGCTCCACTTTTAGTGCCAAACATAATTTTTGAATAAGCAATCAAGAAATAAACATTTGTGGATAGTCAACCTACCATATTAATCAACATAAACAAGTCTAAAAATTATTAACACTCTGAATCTATTCACATCCATCAAACAAAGTAATCATTCATGTTTGTTTGCAATTCGTTCTAAGGTAATGTGTTGAAATTCCAAAATAATTAGAGTTTCCAATCACCTCATGCTAATTATGGTTGTCTTTTTGGTGCTAGCACTATTTTCAAGCAACGACCATGAAATGATCTTATGTCTCATTCGTAACAACTATATTTATTGTGAAAACAATACCCAACAACCATTTATATGATGAATTCATTCAAACCAAACAATTAATGCAGTCCTTGATCTTGAATTGCTTTTCTTATTAATGTTGATTGGTTGAATTCCAAATGAAACAGTACCTCGCATCTTTTTTGTTTATCAAGGCTACTCTTTTAGTTCCAAGCACAATTTTTGATACAGTGATGATGAAATAAACATTTGTGATAGACAACCTAGCATATTAATAAACATAAACAAGTCTAAAAAATATTAACAATATGAATCTATTTACATCCATCAACCAAAGGAATCATTCATGTTTGTTTGCAATTCATTCTCAGATAATATGTTGAAATTCCAAAATAATTAGAGTTTTTAATCACCTCATGCTAATTAGGCTTCTCTTTTTGTTGCTAAGACTATTTTTCATGCAATGACCATGAAATTTTCTTATGTGTCATTCGTAACAACTATATTCATCGTGAAAACAAGGCCCAACAACCATTTATAAGATGAATTCATTTAAACCCAACAAATAATGCAGTCCTTGATCTTGAATTGCATTTCTTATTCATGTTGATTGGTTGAATTCCTAAAGAAAGTGTCCTCCCATCTTTTTTGTTTATCAAGGCTCCTCTTTTAGTTCTAAACACAATTTTTGATATAGCAATCAAGAAATAAACATTTGTGGATAGTCAACCTAGCATATTAATCAACATAAACAATTCTAAAAACTATTAACACTCTGACTCTATTTACATTGATCAAACAAAGGAATCATTCATCTTTGTTTGCAATTCATTATATGGTAATGTGTTGAAATTCCAAAATAATTAGAGTTTCCAATCACCTCATGCTAATTAGGGTTCTCTTTTTATTGTTAGGACTATTTTTCAAGCAACGTCCATGAACTGATCTTATGTGTCATTCGTAATAGCTACATTCATTGTAAAAACAATGCCCAACAACCATTTATAAGATGAATTCATTGAAACCAAACAATTAATGGAGACCTTGATCTTGAATAGCTTTTCTTATTGATGTTGATTGGTTGAATTCCAAAAGAAATAGTACTTCCCATCTCTTTTGTTTATCAAGGCTACACATTTAGTTCCAAACATAATTTTTGATACAATGATCATGAAATAAACATTTGTGCATACACAACCTAGCATATTAATAAGCATAAACAAGTCTATAAAATATTAACAACCTGAATCTTTTTACATCCATCATCCAAAGGAATCATTCATCTTTGTTTGCAATTCATTCTCAGGTAATGTGTTGAAATTCCAAAATAATTTGAGTTTCCAATCACCTAATACTAATTAGGGTTCTCTTTTTGTTGGTAGGACTACTTTTCATGCAACGACCATGAAATGATCTTATGTGTCATTCGTAACAATTATATTCATTGCCCATCAACCATTTATAAGATGAATTCATTCAAACCCAACAAATAATGCAGTTCTTGATCTTGAATTGCATTTCTTATTGATGTTGATTGGTTGAATTCCAAAAGAAAGAGAACCTCCCATCTTTTTTGATTATAAAAGCTCCTCTTTTAGTTCCAAACACAATTTTTGATACAGCAATCATGTAATAAACATTTGTGGATAGTCAACCTAGCATATGTATCAACATAAACATGTCAAAAAACTTTTAACACTCTGAATCTATTTACATCCATCAAAGAAGGGAATCATTCATCTTTTTTTGCAATTCATTCTAAGGTACTGTGTTGAAATTCCAAAATAATTAGTGTTTCCAATCACCTCATGCTAATTAGGGTGTCTTTTTGTTGCTAGGACTATTTTTCTTGCTACGACCATGAAATGATCTTATGTGTCAATTCTAACAACTATATTCATTGTGAAATCAATGCCCATCAACCATTTATAAGATGAATTCATTCAAACCCAACAAATAATGCAGTCCTTGATCTCGAATTGCATTTCTTATTCATGTTTATTGGTTGAATTTTTAAAGAAAGAGTACCTCCCATCTTTTTTGTTTATCTAGGCTCGTCTTTTACTTCTAATCACAATTTCTGATACAGCAATCAAGAAATAAACATTTATGGATAGTCAACCTAGCATATTAATCAACATAAACAAGTCTAAAAACATTTAACACTCTGAATGTATTTATATCCATCAAACAAAGGAATCATTCATCTTTCTTTGCAATTAATTATATGGTAATGTGTTGAAATTCAAAAATAATTAGAGTTTCCAACCACCTCATGCTAATTAGGGTTCTCTTTTTGTTGCTATAAGTATTTTTCAAGCAACGTCCATGAAATGATCTTATGTGTCATTTTTATGCTAGGACAATTTTTCATTCAACGACCATGAAATGATCTTATTGGTCAATCGTAACAACTATATTCATTGTGACAACAATGCCCATCAACCATTTATAAGATGAATTCATTCAAACCCAACAAATAATGCAGTCCTTGATGTTGTATTGCATTTCTTATTCATGTATTGGTTGAATTCCTAAAGAAAGACTACCTCCCATCTTTTTTGTTTATCAAGGCTCCACTTTTAGAGCCAAACATAATTTTTGAATAAGCAATCAAGAAATAAACATTTGTGGATAGTCAACCTAGCATATTAATCAACATAAACAAGTCTAAAAATTATTAACACTCTGAATCTATTTACATCCATCAAACAAAGTAATCATTCATGTTTGTTTGCAATTCATTCTAAGGTAATGTGTTGAAATTCCAAAATAATTAGAGTCTCCAATCACCTCATGCTAATTATGGTTCTCTTTTTGTTGCTAGGACTATTTTCAAGCAACGGCCATGAAATGATCTTATGTGTCATTTGTAACAACTATATTCATTGTGAAAAGAATACCCAACAACCATTTATATGATGAATTCATTCAAACCAAACAATTAATGAAGTCCATGACCTTGAATTGCTTTTCTTATTAATGTTGATTGGTTGAATTCCAAATGAAACAGTAACTCGCATCTTTTTTGTTTATCAAGGCTACTCTTTTAGTTCCAAGCACAATTTTTGATACAGTGATCATGAAATAAACATTTGTGCATAGACAACCTAGCATATTAATAAACATAAACAAGTCTAAAAAATATTAACAATATGAATCTATTTACATCCATCAACCAAAGGAATCATTCATCTTTGTTTGCAATTCATTCTCAGATAATGTGTTGAAATTCCAAAATAATTAGAGTTTTGAATCACCTCATGCTAATTAGGGTTCTCTTTTTGTTGTTAGGACTATTTTTCATGCAACGACCATGAAATTTTCTTATGTGTCATTCGTAACAACTATATTCATTGTGAAAACAACGACCATCAACCATTTATAAGATGAATTCATTCAAACCCAACAAATAATGCAGTTCTTGATCTTGAATTGCATTTCTTATTCATGTTGATTGGTTGAATTCCTAAAGAAAATGTCCTCCCATCTTTTTTGTTTATCAAGGCTCCTCTTTTAGTTCTAAACACAATTTTTTATACAGCAATCAAGAAATAAACATTTGTGGACAGTCAACCTAGCATATTAATCAACATAAACAAGTCTAAAAACTATTAACACTCTGACTCTATTTACATCCATCAAACAAAGGAATCATTCATCTTTGTTTGCAATTCATTATATGGTAATGTGTTGAAATTCCAAAATAATTAGAGTTTCCAATCACCTCATGCTAATTAGGGTTCTCTTTCTATTGTTAGGACTATTTTTCAAGCAACGTCCATGAACTGATCTTATGTGTCATTCGTAACAGCTACATTCATTGTGAAAACAATGCCCAACAACCATTTATAAGATGAATAAATTGAAACCAAATAATTAATGGAGACCTTGATCTTGAATAGCTTTTCTTATTGATGTTGATTGGTTGAATTCCAAAAGAAATAGTACCTCCCATCTTTTTTGTTTATCAAGGCTACTCATTTAGTTCCAAGCATAATTTTTGATACAGTGATCATGAAATAAACATTTGAGAATACACAACCTAGCATATTAATAAGCATAAACAAGTCTATAAAATATTAACAACCTGAATCTATTTACATCCATCATCCAAAGGAATCATTCATATTTGTTTGCAATTCATTCTCAGGTAATGTGTTGAAATTCCAAAATAATTAGAATTTCCAATCACCTCATGGAATCAGTCATCGTTGTTTGCAATTCATTCTAAGGTACTGCATTGAAATTCCAAAATAATTAGTGTTTCCAATCACCTCATGCTAATTAGGGTGTCTTTTTGTTGCTAGGACTATTTTTCTTGCTACGACCATGAAATGATCTTATGGGTCAATCCTAACAACTATATTCATTGTGAAAACAATGCCCATCAACCATTTATAAGATGAATTCACTCAAACCCAACAAATAATGCAGTCCTTGATCTCCAATTGCATTTCTTATTCATGTTTATTGGTTGAATTTTTAAAGAAAGAGTACCTCCCATCTTTTTTGTTTATCTAGGCTCGTCTTTTACATCTAATCACAATGTCTGATACAGCAATCACGAAATAAGCATTTGTGGATAGTCAACCTAGCATATTAATCAACATAAACAAGTCTAAAAACATTTAACACTCTGAATGTATTTACATCCATCAAACAAAGGAATCATTCATCTCTGTTTGCAATTAATTATAAGGTAATGTGTTGAAATTCAAAAATAATTAGAGTTTCCAATCTCCTCATGCTAATTAGGTTTCTCTTTTTGTTGCTATAAGTATTTTTCAAGCAACGTCCATGAAATGATCTTATGTGTCATTTTTTATGCTAGGACAATTTTTCATTCAAAGACCATGAAATGATCTTATTTGTCAATCGTAACAACTATATTCATTGTGACAACAATGCCCATCAACCATTTATAAGATGACTTCATTCAAACCCAACAAATAATGCAGTCCTTGATGTTGTATTGCATTTCTTATTCAGGTATTGGTTGAATTCCTAAAGAAAGACTACCTCCCATCTTTTTGGTTTATCAAGGCTCCACTTTTAGTGCCAAACATAATTTTTGAATAAGCAATCAAGAAATAAACATTTGTGGATAGTCAACCTAGCATATTAATCAACATAAACATGTCTAAAAATTATTAACACTCTGAATCTATTTACATCCATCAAACAAAGTAATCATTCATCTTTGTTTGCAGTTCGTTCTAAGGTAATTATGTTCTCTTTTTGTTGCTAGGACTATTTTCAAGAAAACGACCAAAATGATCTTATGTAGAATTTCTTTGTGAAAACAATAAACAAGTTGAAATTCCAAAATAATTAGAGTTTTCAATCACCTCATGCTAATTAGGGTTCTCTTTTTGTTGGTAGGACTACTTTTCATGCAACGACCATGAAATGATCTTATGTGTCATTCGTAACAATTATATTCATTGCCCATCAACCATTTATAAGATGAATTCATTCAAACCCAACAAATAATGCAGTTCTTGATCTTGAATTGCATTTCTTATTGATGTTGATTGGTTGAATTCCTAAAGAAAGAGTACCTCCCATCTTTTTTGTTTGTCAAGGCTCCTCTTTTAGTTCTAAACATAATTTCTTATACATCGATCAAGAAATAAACATTTGTGGATAGTCAACCTAGCATATTAATCAACATAAACAAATCTAAAAACTATTAACACGCTGAATCTATTTACATCCATCAAACAAAGGAATCATTCATCTTTGTTTGCAATTAATTATAAGGTAATGTGTTGAAATTCAAAAATAATTAGAGTTTCCAATCACCTCATGCGAATTAGGGTTCTCTTTTTGTTGCTAGAAGTATTTTTCAAGCAACGTCCATGAAATGATCTTATGTGTCAATCGTAACAACTATATTCATTATGAAAACAATGCCTATCAACCATTTATAAGATGAATTCATTCAAACTCAACAAATAATGCAGTCCTTGATCTTGTATTGCATTTCTTATTCATGTTGATTGGTTGAATTCCTAAAGAAAGAGTCCTCCTATCTTTTTTGTTTATCAAGGCTCCTCTTTTAGTTCTAAGCACAATTTTTGATACAACAATCAAGAAATAAACATTTGTGGATAGTCAACGTAGCATATTAATCAACATAAACAAGTCTAAAAACTATTAACACTCTGACTCTATTTACATCCATTAAACAAAGGAATCATTCATCTTTGTTTGCAATTCATTAGATGGTGATGTGTTGAAATTCCGAAATAAGTAGTGTTTCCAATCACCTCATGCTAATTAGGGTTCTCATTTTGTTGCTAGGATAATTTTTCATTCAACAACCATGAAATGATCTTATTTGTCAATCGTAACAACTATTTTCATTGTGAAAACAATGCCTATCAACCATTTATAAGCTGAATTCATTCAAACCCAACAAATAATGCAGTCCTTGAACTTGAATTGCATTTCTGATTCATGTTGATTGGTTGAATTCCTAAAGAAAGAGTTCTTGCCATCTTTTTTGTTTATCAAGGCTACTCGTTTAGTTCCAAGCATAATTTTTCATACAGTGATCATGAAATAAACATTTGTGCATAGACAACCTAGCATATTAATAAACATAAACAAGTCTAAAAAATATTAACAATCTGAATCTATTTACATCCATCAACCAAAGGAATCACTCGTCTTTGTTTGCAATTCATTCTAAGGTAATGCGTTGAAATTCCAAAATAATTAGTGTTTCCAATCACCTCACGCTAATTAGGGTTCTCTTTTTGTTGCTAGGACTATTTTTCTTGCAACGACCATGAAATGATCTTATGTATCAATCCTCATAACTATATTAATTGTGAAAACAATGCCCATAAACCATTTATAAGATGAATTCATTCAAACCTAACAAATAATGCAGTCCTTGATCTTGAATTGCATTTCTTATTCATGTTGATTGGTTGAACTCCTAAAGAAAGAGTACCTCCCATCTTTTTTGTTTACAAAGGCTCCACTTTGAGTGCCAAAGATAATTTTTGATAAAGCAATCAAGAAATAAACATTTGTGGATAGTCAACCAAGCATATTAATCAACATAAACAAGTCTAAAAACTATTAACACTCTGAATCTATTTACATCCATCAAACAAAGGAATCATTCATCTTTGTTTGCAATTTATTCTAAGGTAATGTGTTGAAATTCCAAAATAATTAGAGTTTCCAATCACCTCATGCAAATTAGGGTTCTCTTTTTGTTGCTAGGACTATTTTTCAAGCAACATCTATGAAATTTTCTTATGTGTCATTCGTAACAATTATATTCATTGTGAAAACAATGCCCATCAACCAATTATAAGATGAATTCATTCAAACCCAACTAATAATGCAGTCCTTAATCTTGAATTGCATTTCTTATTGATGTTGATTGGTTGAATTCCAAAAGAAAGAGCACCTCCCATCTTTTTTGTTTATCAAGGCTGCTCTTTTCGTTCCAAACATAATTTTTGATACAGCAATCAAGAAATAAACATTTGTGGATAGTTAACCTAGCATATTAATCAACATAACCATGTCAAAAAAATATTAACTCACTGAATCTATTTACATCCATCAAACAAAGGAATCATTGATCTTTGTTAGCAATTCATTCTAAAGTAATGTGTTGAAATTCCAAAATAATTAGTAGTTCCAATCACCTCATGCTAATTAGGGTTCTCATTTTTTTGCTAGGACAATTTTTCATGCAACGACCATGAAATGATCTTATGTGTCAATCATAACAACTATATTCATTGTGAAAAAAATGCCCATCAACCATTTATATGATGAATTCATTCAAACCCAACAAAAAATGGAGTCCTTGATCTTGAATTGCATTTCTTATTCATGTTGATTGGTTGAATTCCTAAAGAAAGAGTACCTCCCATCTTTTTTGTTTATCAAGGCTCCTCTTTTAGTTCTAAACACAATTTCTGACACAGCAATCAAGAAATAAACATTTGTGGATAGTGAACCTAGCATATTAATCAACTTAAACAAATCTAAAAACTATTAACACTCTGAATCTATTTACATCCATCAAACAAAGGAATCATTCGTCTTTGTTTGCAATTCATTCTCAGGTAATGTGTTGAAATTCCAAAATAATTAGAGTTTCCAATCACCTAATGCTAATTAGGGTTCTCATTTTGATGCTAGGACAATTTTTCATTCAACGACCATGAATTGATCTTATTTGTCAATCGTAACAACTATATTCATTGTGAAAACAATGCCTATCAACCATTTATTAGATGAATTCATTCAAACCCAACAAATAATGCAGTCCTTGATGTTGTATTGCATTTCTTATTCATGTATTGGTTGAATTCCTAAAGAAAGACTACCTCCCATCTTTTTTGTTTATCAAGGCTCCACTTTTAGTGCCAAACATAATTTTTGAATATGCAATCAAGAAATAAACATTTGTGGATAGTCACCCTATCATATTAATCAACATAAACAAGTCTAAAAATTATTAAGACTCTGAATCTATTTACATCCATCAAACAAAGAAATCATTCATCTTTGTTTGCAATTCGTTCTAAGATAATGTGTTGAAATTCCAAAATAATTAGAGTTTCCAATCACCTCATGCTAATTATGGTTCTCTTTTTGTTGCTTGGACTATTTTTAAGCAACGACCATGAAATGATCTTATGTGTCATTCGTGACAACTATATTCATTGTGAAAAAATTACCCGACAACCATTTATATGATGAATTCATTCGAACCAAGCAATTAATGCAGTCCTTGATCTTGAATTGCTTTTCTTAGAGATGTTGATTGGTTGAATAACAAAAGAAACAGTACCTCCCATCTTTTTTGTTTATCAAGGCTACTCTTTTAGTTCCAAGCACAATTTTTGATACAGTGATCATAAAATAAACATTTGTGCATAGACAACCTAGCATATTAATAAACATAAACACGTCTAAAAAATATAAACAATATGAATCTATTTACATCCATCAACCAAAGGAATCATTCATCTTTGTTTGCAATTCATTCTCTAGTAATGTGTTGAAATTCCAAAATAATTAGAATTTCCAATCACCTCATTCTAATTAGGGTTCTCTTTTTGTTGCTAGGACTATTTTTCATGCAACGACCATGAAATGATCTTATGTGTCCTTCGTAACAATTATATTCATTATGAAAACAATGCCCATCAATCATTTATAAGATGAATTCATTCAAACCCAAGAAATAATGCAGTCCTTCATCTTGAATTGCATTTCTTAGTGATGTTGATTGGTTTAATTCCAAAAGAAAGAGTACCTCCCATCTTTTTTGTTTCTCAAGGCTCCTCTTTTAGTTCCAAAAACAATTTTTGATACAGAAATCACGAAAAAACATTTGTGGATAGTCAACCTAGCATACTAATCAATATAAACATGTAAAAAAACTATTAACACTCTAAATCTATTTACATTCATCAAACAAAGGAATCATTCATCTTTGTTTGCAATTCATTCTAAGGTAATGTGTTTAATGCTAATTAGGTTCTTATTTTGTTGCTAGGACAATTTTTCATGCAACGACCATGAAATGATCTTATGTGTTGATCGTAACAAGTATATTCATTGTGAAAAAAATGCCCATCAACCATTTATGTGATGAATTCATTTAAACCCAATAAAAGATGTAGTCCTTGATCTTGAATTGCATTTCTCTTTCATGTTGATTGGTTGATTTCCTTAAAGAAAGAGCATCTCCCATCTTTTTTGTTTATCAAGGCACCTTTTTTAGTTCCAAACACAATTTTTGATATTGCAATCAAGAAATAAACATTTGTGGATAATCAACCTAGCATAGTAATCAACATAAACAAGTCAAAAAACTATTAACACTCTGAATCTATTTACATCCATCAAACAAAGGAATCATTCATCTTTGTTTGCAATTTATTCTAAGGTAATGCGTTGAAATTCTGAAATAATTAGTGTTTCCAGTCACCTCATGCTAATTAGGGATCTCTTTTTGTAGCTAGGACTATTTTTCTTGCAACGACCATGAAAAGATCTTATGTGTCTTTGGTAACAATTATATTCATTGTGAAAACAATGCCCATCAACCATTTATAAGATGAATTCATTCAAACCCAACAAATAATACAGTTCTGGATCTTGAATTGCATTTCTTATTGATGTTGATTGGTTGAATTCCAAAAGAAAGAGAACCTCCCATCTTTTTTGATTATCAAGGCTCCTCTTTTAGTTCCAAACACAATTTTTGATACAGCAATCATGAAATAAACATTTGTGGATAGTCAACCTAGCATATGTATCAACATAAACAAGTCAAAAAACTATTAACACTCTGAATCTATTTACATCCATGAAAGAAGGGAATCATTCATCTTTGTTTGCAATTAATTATAAGGTAATGTGTTGAAATTCAAAAATAATTAGAGTTTCCAATCACCTCATGCTAATTAGGGTTCTCTTTTTGTTACTAGGACTATTTTTCTTGCAATGAGCATGAAATGATCTTATGTGTCAATCCTAACAACTATATTCATTGTGAAAACAATGCCCATCAACTATTTATAAGATGAATTCATTCAAACCCAACAAATAATGCAGTCCTTGATCTCGAATTACATTTCTTATTCATGTTTATTGGTTGATTTTTTAATGAAAGAGTACCTCCCACCTTTTTTGTTTATCTAGGCTCCTCTTTTACTTCTAATCACAATTTCTGATACAACAATCAAGAAATAAACATTTGTGGATAGTCAACCTAGCATATTAATCAACATAAACAAGTCTAAAAACATTTAACACTCTGAATGTATTTACATCCATCAAACAAAGGAATCATTCATCTTTGTTTGCAATTAATTATAAGGTAATGTGTTGAAATTAAAAAATAATTAGAGTTTCCAATCACCTCATGCTAATTAGGGTTCTCTTTTTGTTGCTAGAATTATTTTTCAAGCAACGTCCTTGAAATGATCTTATGTGACATTTGTAACAACTATATTCATTGTGAAAACAATGCCCATCAACTATTTATAAGATGAATTCATTCAAACCCAACAAATAATGCAGTCCTTGATCTCGAATTACATTTCTTATTCATGTTTATTGGTTGAATTTTTAATGAAAGAGTACCTCCCACCTTTTTTGTTTATCTAGGCTCCTCTTTTACTTCTAATCACAATTTCTGATACAACAATCAAGAAATAAACATTTGTGGATAGTCAACCTAGCATATTAATCAACATAAACAAGTCTAAAAACATTTAACACTCTGAATCTATTTACATCCATCAAACAAAGGAATCATTCATCTTTGTTTGCAATTAATTATAAGGTAATGTGTTGAAATTCAAAAATAATTAGAGTTTCCAATCACCTCATGCTAATTAGGGTTCTCTTTTTGTTGCTAGAATTATTTTTCAAGCAACGTCCTTGAAATGATCTTATGTGACATTTGTAACAACTATATTCATTGTGAAAACAATGCCTATCAACCAGTTATAAGATGAATTCATTCAAACCCAACATTTAATGGAGTCCTTGATCTTTAATTGCTTTTCTTATTGATGTTGATTGGTTAAGTTCCAAAAGAAATAGTGCCTCCCATCTTTTTTGTTTATCAAGGCTCCTCTTTTAGTTCCAAACACAATTTCTGATACAGCAATCATGAAATAAACATTTGTGGATAGTAAACCTAGCATATTAATCAACATAAACAAGTCAAAAAACTATTAACACTCTGAATCTATTTACATCCATCAACCAAAGGAATCATTCATTTTTGTTTGCAATTCATTCTAAGGTAATGCGTTGAAATTCCGGAATAATTTCTGTTTCCAATCACCTCATGCCAATTAGGGTTCTCTTTTTGTTGCTAGGACAATTTTTCTTGCAATGACCATGAAATGATCTTATGTGTCAATCCTAACAACTATATTCATCGTGAAAACAATGCCCATCAACCATTTATAAGATGAATTCATTCAAACCCAACAAATAATGGAGTCCTTGCTCTTGAATTGCATTTCTTATTGATGTTGATTGGTTCAATTCCAAAAGAAACCGTACCTCCCATCTTTTTTGTTTATCAAGGCTACTCGTTTAGTTCCAAGCACAATTTTTGATACAGTGATCATGAAATAAACATCTGTGCATAGACAACCTAGCATATTAATAAACGTAAACAAGTCTAAGAAGTATTAGCAAAAAGAATCTATTTACATCCATAACAAATGGCATCATTCATCATTTTTCGCAATTCATTCTCAGGTAATGTGTTGAAATTAAAAAATTATTAGAGTTTCCAATCACCTCATGCTAATTAGGGTTCTCTTTTTGTTGGTAGGACTATTTTTCAAGCAACGTCCATGAAATTTTCTTATGTGTCATTCGTAACAACTATATTCATTGTGAAAAGTGGCCCATCAACCATTTATAAGATGAATTCATTCAAACCCAACAAATAATGGAGTCCTTGATCTTGAATTGCATTTCTTATTGATGTTGATTGGTTGAATTCCTAAAGAAAGAGTACCTCCCATCTTTTTTGTCTATCAAGGCTCCTCTTTTAGTTCTAAACACAATTTCTGATAAAGCAATGAAGAAATAAACCTTTGTGGATAGTCAACCTAGCATATTAATCAACATAAACAAATCTAAAAACTATTACCACTCTCAATCTATTTACATCCATCAAACAAATGAATCATTCACCTTTGTTTGCAATTCATTCTAAGGTAATGTGTTGAAATTCCAAAATAATTAGAGTCTCCAATCACCTCATGCCAATTAGGGTTCTCTTATTGTTGCTAGGACTATTTTTCAAGCAATGACCATGAAATGATCTTATGTGTCATTCGTAACAACTATATTAATTGTGAAAACAATGCCCAACAACCATTTATATGATGAATTCATTCAAACCAAACAATTAATGCAGTCCTTGATCTTGAATTGCTTTTCTTATTGATGTTGATTGGTTGAATTCCAAAAGAAACAGTACCTCCCATCTTTTTTATTTATCAAGGTTACTATTAACAATCTGAATCTATTTACATCCATCAAAGAAGGGAATCACTCATCTTTGTTTGCAATTAATTTAAGGTAATGAGTTGAAATTCGAAAATAATTAGTGTTTCCAATCACCTCATGCTAATTAGGGTCTCTTTTTGTTGCTAGGACTATTTTTCTTGCAACAACCATGAAATGATCTTATGTGTCAATCGTAACAACTATATTCATTGTGAAAACAATGCCCATCAACCATTTATAAGATGAATTCATTCAAACCCAACAAATAATGCAGTTCTTCATGTTGAATTGCATTTCTTATTCATGTTGATTGGTTGAATTCCAAAAGAAAGAGAACCTCCCATCTTTTTTTATTATCAAGGCTCCTCTTTTAGTTCCAAACACAATTTTTGATACAGCAATCATGAAATAAACATTTGTGGATAGTCAACCTAGCATATGTATCAACATAAACAAGTCAAAAAACTATTAACACTCTGAATCTATTTACATCCATCAAAGAAGGGAATCATTCATCTTTGTTTACAATTCATTCTAAGGTAATGCGTTGAAATTCCAAAATAATTAGTGTTTCTAACAACTATATTCATTGTGAAAACAATGCCTATCAACCAATTATAAGAAGAATTCATTCAAACCCAACAACTAATGGAGTCCTAGATCTTTAATTGCTTTTGTTATTGATGTTGATTGGTGGAGTTCCAAAAGAAAACAGTACCTCCCATCTTTTTTGTTTATCAAGGCTCCTCTTTTAGTTCCAAAACAAAATTTCTGATACAGCAATCATCAAATAAACATTTGTGGATAGTCAACCTAGCATATTAATCAACATAAACAAGTCAAAAAACTATTAACACTCTGAATCTATTTACATCCATCAAACCAAGGAATCATTCATCTTTGTTTGCAATTCATTCTAAGGTAATGCGTTGAAATTCCGGAATAATTAGTGTTTCCTCCTATCACCTCATGCTAATTAGGGTTCTCTTTTTGTTGCTAGGACTATCTTTCTTGCAACGACCATGAAATGATCTTATGTGTCAATGATAACAACTATATTCATTGTGAAAACAATGCCCATCAGCCATTTAAGATGAATTCATTCAAACCCAACAAATAATGCAGTCCTTGATCTTGAATTGCATTTCTTATTGATGTTGATTGGTTGAATTCCAAAAGAAACCGTACCTCCCATCTTTTTTGTTTATCAAGGCTACTCGTTTAGTTCCAAGCACAATTTTTGATACAGTGATCATGAAATAAACATCTGTGCATAGACAACCTAGCATATTAATAAACGTAAACAAGTCTAAGAAGTATTAGCAAAAAGAATCTATTTACATCCATAACAAATGGCATCATTCATCATTTTTCGCAATTCATTCTCAGGTAATGTGTTGAAATTAAAAAATTATTAGAGTTTCCAATCACCTCATGCTAATTAGGGTTCTCTTTTTGTTGGTAGGACTATTTTTCAAGCAACGTCCATGAAATTTTCTTATGTGTCATTCGTAACAACTATATTCATTGTGAAAAGTGGCCCATCAACCATTTATAAGATGAATTCATTCAAACCCAACAAATAATGGAGTCCTTGATCTTGAATTGCATTTCTTATTGATGTTGATTGGTTGAATTCCTAAAGAAAGAGTACCTCCCATCATTTTTTTGTCTATCAAGGCTCCTCTTTTAGTTCTAAACACAATTTCTGATAAAGCAATGAAGAAATAAACCTTTGTGGATAGTCAACCTAGCATATTAAATCAACATAAACAAATCTAAAAACTATTACCACTCTCAATCTATTTACATCCATCAAACAAATGAATCATTCACCTTTGTTTGCAATTCATTCTAAGGTAATGTGTTGAAATTCCAAAATAATTAGAGTCTCCAATCACCTCATGCCAATTAGGGTTCTCTTATTGTTACTAGGACTATTTTTCAAGCAATGACCATGAAATGATCTTATGTGTCATTCGTAACAACTATATTAATTGTGAAAACAATGCCCAACAACCATTTATATGATGAATTCATTCAAACCAAACAATTAATGCAGTCCTTGATCTTGAATTGCTTTTCTTATTGATGTTGATTGGTTGAATTCCAAAAGAAACAGTACCTCCCATCTTTTTTATTTATCAAGGTTACTATTAACAATCTGAATCTATTTTACATCCATCAAAGAAGGGAATCACTCATCTTTGTTTGCAATTAATTTAAGGTAATGAGTTGAAATTCGAAAATAATTAGTGTTTCCAATCACCTCATGCTAATTAGGGTCTCTTTTTGTTGCTAGGACTATTTTTCTTGCAACAACCATGAAATGATCTTATGTGTCAATCGTAACAACTATATTCATTGTGAAAACAATGCCCATCAACCATTTATAAGATGAATTCATTCAAACCCAACAAATAATGCAGTTCTTCATGTTGAATTGCATTTCTTATTCATGTTGATTGGTTGAATTCCAAAAGAAAGAGAACCTCCCATCTTTTTTTATTATCAAGGCTCCTCTTTTAGTTCCAAACACAATTTTTGATACAGCAATCATGAAATAAACATTTGTGGATAGTCAACCTAGCATATGTATCAACATAAACAAGTCAAAAAACTATTAACACTCTGAATCTATTTACATCTATCAAAGAAGGGAATCATTCATCTTTGTTTACAATTCATTCTAAGGTAATGCGTTGAAATTCCAAAATAATTAGTGTTTCTAACAACTATATTCATTGTGAAAACAATGCCTATCAACCAATTATAAGAAGAATTCATTCAAACCCAACAACTAATGGAGTCCTAGATCTTTAATTGCTTTTGTTATTGATGTTGATTGGTGGAGTTCCAAAAGAAACAGTACCTCCCATCTTTTTTGTTTATCAAGGCTCCTCTTTTAGTTCCAAACAAAATTTCTGATACAGCAATCATCAAATAAACATTTGTGGATAGTCAACCTAGCATATTAATCAACATAAACAAGTCAAAAAACTATTAACACTCTGAATCTATTTACATCCATCAAACCAAGGAATCATTCATCTTTGTTTGCAATTCATTCTAAGGTAATGCGTTGAAATTCCGGAATAATTAGTGTTTCCTATCACCTCATGCTAATTAGGGTTCTCTTTTTGTTGCTAGGACTATCTTTCTTGCAACGACCATGAAATGATCTTATGTGTCAATGATAACAACTATATTCATTGTGAAAACAATGCCCATCAGCCATTTATAAGATGAATTCATTCAAACCCAACAAATAATGCAGTCCTTGATCTTGAATTGCATTTCTTATTGATGTTGATTGGTTGAATTCCAAAAGAAACCGTACCTCCCATCTTTTTTGTTTATCAAGGCTACTCGTTTAGTTCCAAGCATAATTTTTCATACAGTGATCATGAAATAAACATTTGTGCATAGACAACCTAGCATATTAATAAACATAAACAAGTCTAAAAAATATTAACAATCTGAATCTATTTACATCCATCAACCAAAGGACTCATTCGTCTTTGTTTGCAATTCATTCTAAGGTAATGCGTTGAAATTCCAAAACAATTAGTGTTTCCAATCACCTCATGCTAATTAGGGTTCTCTTTTTGTTGCTAGGACTATTTTTCAAGCAACGTCCATGAAATGATCTTATGTGTCATTCGTAACAACTATATTCATTGTGAAAACAATGCCCAACAACCATTTATAAGATGAATTCATTGAAACCAAACAATTAATGCAGTCCTTGATCTTTAATTTCTTTTCTTATTGATGTTGATTGGTTGAATTCCAAAAGAAATAGTACCTCCCACCTTTTTTGTTTATGAAGGCTACTCGTTTTGTTCCAAGCATAATTTTTGATATAGTGATCATAAAATAAACATTTGTGCATAGACAACCTAGCATATTAATAAACATAAACAAGTCTAAAAAATATTAACATTCTGAATCTATTTGTATCCATCAACCAAAGGACTCATTCATCTTTGTTTACAATTCATTCTAAGTTAATGTGTTGAAAGTCACAAATAATTAGAGTTTCCAATCACCTCATGCTAATTACGGTTCTCTTTTTGTTGCTAGGACTATTTTTCTTGCAATGACCATGAAATGATCTTATGTGTCAATCCTAACAACTATATTCATCGTGAAAACAATGCCCATCAACCATTTATAAGATGAATTCATTCAAACCCAACAAATAATGCAGTCCTTGATATTGAATTGCATTTCTTATTCATGTTGATTGGTTGAATTACTACAAAAAGAGTACCTCACATTTTTTTTGTTTATCAAGGCTCCCCTTTTAGTTCTAAACACAATTTTTGATACAGCAATCAAGAAATAAACATTTATGGATAGTCATCGTAGCATATTAATCAACATAATCAAGTCTAAAAACTATTAACACTCTGACTCTATTTACATCCATCAAACAAAGGAATCATTCATCTGTGTTTGCAATTCATTATAGGGTAATGTGTTGAAATTCCAAAATAATTAGAGTTTCCAATCCCCTCATGCTAATTAGGGTTCTCTTTTTGCTGCTAGGACTATTTTTCAAGCAACGTCCATGAAATGATCTTCTATGTTATTCGTAACAACTATATTCATTGTGAAAACAATGCCCAACAACCATTTATAAGATGAATTCATTCAAACCAAACAATTAATGGAGTCCTTGATCTTTAATTGCTTTTCTTATTGATGTTGATTGGTTGAATTCCAAAAGAAACAGTACCTCCCATCTTTTTTGTTTATCAAGGCTACTCGTTTTTTTCCAGGCATAATTTTTGATACAGTGATCATGAAATAAACATTGTGCATACACAACCTACCATATTAAAAAACATAAACAAGTCTAAAAAATATTAACAATCTGAATCTATTTGCACCCATCAACCAAAGGAATCATTCATCTTTGTTTGCAATTCATTCTCAGGTAATGTGTTGAAATTCCAAAATAATTAGAGTTTCCAATCACCTCATGCTAATTAGGGTTCTCTTTTTGTTGCTAGGACTATTTTTGAAGCAATGTCCATGAAATGATCTTCTATGTTATTCGTAACAACTATATTCATTGTGAAAACAATGCCCAACAACCATTTATAAGATGAATTCATTCAAACCAAACAATTAATGGAGTCCTTGATCTTTAATAGCTTTTCTTATTGATGTTGATTGGTTGAATTTTAAAAGAAACAGTACCTCCCACATTTTTTGTTTATGAAGGCTACTCATTTTTCTTCCAAGCATAATTTTTGATACAGTGATCATAAAATAAACGTTTGTGCATAGACAACCTAGCATATTAACAAACATAAACAAGTCTAAAAAATATTAACATTCTAAATCCATTTGCATCCATCAACCAAAGGAATCATTCATCTTTGTTTGCAATTCATTCTAAGTTAATGTGTTGAAAGTCGAAAATAATTAGAGTTTCCAATCACCTCATGCTAATTAGGGTTCTCTTTTTGTTGCTAGGACTATCTTTTTTGCAACTACCATGAAATGATCTTATATGTCAATCCTAACAACTATATTCATTGTGAAAACAATGCCCAACAACCATTTATAAGATGAATTCATTCAAACCAAACAATTAATGGAGTCCTTGATCTTTAATTGCTTTTCTTATTGATGTTGATTGGTTGAATTCCAAAAGAAACAGTACCTCCCATCTTTTTTGTTTATCAAGGCTACTCGTTTTTTTCCAAGCATAATTTTAGATACAGTGATCATGAAATAAACATTGTGCATAGACAACCTAGCATATTAATAAGCATAAACAAGTCTAAAAAATATAAGCAATCTAAATCTATTTACATCCTTCAACCAAAGGAATCATTCATCTTTGTTTGCAATTCATTCTCAGGTAATGTGATGAAATTCCAAAATAATTAGAGTTTCCAATCACCTTATGCTAATTAGGGTTCTCTTTTTGTTGCTAGGACTATTTTTCATGCAATGACCATGAAATGATCTTATGTGTCATTCGTAACAATTATATTCATTGTTAAAACAATGCCCATCAACCATTTATTAGATGAATTCATTCAAACCTAACAAATAATGCAATCCTTGATCTTGAATTGCATTTCATATTCATGTTGATGGTTTGAATTCCTAAAGAAAGAGTACCTCCCATCTCTTTTGTTTATCAAGTCAACTCTTTCAGTTCTAAACACAATTTTTGATACAGCAACAAAGAAATAAACATTTGTGAATAGTCAACCTAGCATATTAATCAATATATACAAGTCTAAAAACTAATAACACTCTGAATCTATTTACATCCATCAAACAATGGAATCATTCATCTTTGTTTGCAATTCATTATAAGGTAATGTATTGAAATTCCAAAATAATTAGAGTTGCCAATCACCTCATGCTAATTAGGGTTCTCTTTTTGTTGCTAGGACTATTTTTCAACCAACGTCCATGAAATGATCTTATGTGTCATTCATAACAACTATATTCATTGTTAAAACAATGCCCAACAACCATTTATAAGATGAATTCATTGAAACCAAACAATTAATGCAGTCCTTGATCTTTAATTGCTTTTCTTATTGATGTTGA
This sequence comes from Ceriops zippeliana, assembly GCA_037897445.1. Lineage (NCBI taxonomy): Eukaryota > Viridiplantae > Streptophyta > Magnoliopsida > Malpighiales > Rhizophoraceae > Ceriops > Ceriops zippeliana. Next base: position 76,164 of record JBAPLH010001165.1, read on the forward strand.
TTGGTTGAATTTTAAAAGAAACAGTACCTCCCACCTTTTTTGTTTATGAAGGCTACTCGTTTTGTTGCAAGCATAATTTTTGATACAGTGATCATAAAATAAACGTTTGTGCATAGACAACCTAGCATATTAACAAACATAAACAAGTCTAAAAAATATTAACATTTTGAATCTATTTGCATCCATCAACCAAAGGAATCATTCATCTTTGTTTGCAATTCATTTTGAGTTAATGTGTTGAAAGTCGAAAATAATTAGAGTTTCCAATCACCTCATGCTAATTAGGGTTCTCTTTTTGTTGCTAGGACTATTTTTCTTGCAACGACCATGAAATGATCTTATGTGTCAATCCTCACAACTATATTCATTGTGAAAACAATGCCCATCAACCATTTATAAGATGAATTCATTCAAATCCAACAAATAATGCAGTCCTTGATATTGAATTGCATTTCTTATTCATGTTGATTGGATGAATTACTACAGAAAGAGTACCTCCCATCTTTTTTGTTTATCAAGGCTCCTCTTTTAGTTCTAAACACAATTTTTGATACAGCAATTAAGAAATAAACATTTGTGGATAGTCAACGTAGCATATTAATTAACATAAACAAGTCAAAAAACTATTAACACTCTGAATCTATTTACATCCATCAAACAAAGGAATCATTCATCTTTGTTTGCAATTAATTATATGGTAATGTGTTGAAATTCAAAAATAATTAGAGTCTCCAATCACCTCATGCTAATTAGGGTTCTCTTTTTGTTGCTAGAAGTATTTTCCAAGCAACGTCAATGAAATGATCTTATGTGTCATTTGTAACAACTATATTCATTGTGAAAACAATGCCTATCAACCAATTATAAGATGAATTCATTCAAACACAACATTTAATGGAGTCCTTTATCTTTAATTGCTTTTCTTATTGATGTTGATTGGTTGAGTTCCAAAAGAAATAGTGCCTCCCATCTTTTTTGTTTATCAATGCTCCTCTTTTAGTTCCAAACACAATTTCTGATACAGCAAAGATGAAATAAACATTTGTGGATAGTCAACCTAGCATATTAATCAACATAAACAAGTCAAAAAACTATTAACACTCTGAATCTATTTACATCCATCAAACAAAGGAATCATTCATCTTTGTTTGCAATTCATTCTAAGGTAATGCGTTGAAATTCCGAAATAATTAGTGTTTCCAATCACCTTATGCTAATTAGGGTTCTATTTTTGTTGTTGGAATTAGTTTTCAAGCAACGTCCATGAAATGATCTTCTGTGTCATTTGTAACAACTATATTCATTGTGAAAACAATGCCTATCAACCAATTATAAGATGAATTCATTCAAACCCAACAATTACAGGAGTCCTTGATCTTTAATTGCTTTTCTTATTGATGTTGATTGGTTGAGTTCCAAAACAAACAGTACCTCCCATCTTTTTTGTTTATCAAGGCTCCTCTTTTAGTTCCAAACACAATTTCTGATACAGCAATCATGAAATAAACATTTGTGGATAGTCAACCTAGCATATTAATCAACATAAAGAAGTCAAAAAACTATTAACACTCTGAATCTATTTACATCCATCAAACAAAGGAATCATTCATCGTTGTTTGCAATTCATTCTAAGGTAATGCGTTGAAATTCCAGGATAATTTCTGTTTCCAATCACCTCATGCCAATTAGGGTTCTCTTTTTGTTGCTAGGACTATTTTTCTTGCAATGACCATGAAATGATCTTATGTGTCAATGCTAACAACTATATTCATTGTGAAAACAATGCCCATCAACCATTTATAAGATGAATTCATTCAAACCCAACAAATAATTCATTTCTTATTGATGTTGATTGGTTGAATTCCAAAAGAAACCGTACCTCCCATCTTTTTTGTTTATCAAGGCTACTCGTTTACTTCCAACCATAATTTTTCATACAGTGATCATGAAATAAACATTTGTGCATAGACAACCTAGCATATTAATAAACATAAACAAGTCTAAAAAATATTAACAATCTGAATCTATTGACATCCATCAACCAAAGGAATCATTCATCTTTGTTTGCAATTCATTCTAAGGTAATGTGTTGAAATTCCAAAATAATTAATGTTTCCAATCACCTCATGCTAATTAGGGTTCTCTTTTTATTGTTAGGACTATTTTTCAAGCAACGTCCATGAACTGATCTTATGTGTCATTCGTAACAACTATATTCATTGTGGAAACAATGCCCAACAACCATTTATAAGATGAATTCATTGAAACCAAACAATTAATGGAGACCTTGATCTTGAATAGCTTTTCTTATTGATGTTCATTGGTTGAATTCCAAAAAAATAGTACCTCCCATCTTTTTTGTTTATCAAGGCTACTCATTTAGTTCCAAGCATAATTTTTGATACAGTGATCATGAAATAAACATTTGTGCATACACAACCTAGCATATTAATAAACATAAACAAGTCTAAAAATATTAAAAATATGAATCTATTTACATCCATCAACCAAAGGAATCATTCGTCTTTGTTTGCAATTCATTCTCAGCTAATGTGTTGAAATTCCAAAATAATTAGAGTTTCCAATCACCTCATGCTAATTAGGGTTCTCTTTTTGTTGCTAGGACTACTTTTCTTGCAACAACCATGAAATGATCTTATGTGTCATTTGTAACAATTATATTCATTGTGAAAACAATGCCCATCAACCATTTATAAGATGAATTCTTTCAAACCCAACAAATAATACAGTTCTTGATCATGAATTGCATTTCTTATTGATGTTGATTGGTTGAATTCCAAAAGAAAAGAACCTCCCATCTTTTTTGATTATCAAGGCTCCTCTTTTAGTTCCAAACACAATTTTTGATACAGCGATCATGAAATAAACATTTGTGGATAGTCAACCTAGCATATGTATCAACATAAAGAAGTCAAAAAACTATTAACACTCTAAATCTATTTACATCCATCAAACAAAGGAATCATTCATCGTTGTTTGCAATTCATTCTAAGGTAATGCGTTGAAATTCTGGAATAATTTCCGTTTCCAATCACCTCATGCCAATTAGGGTTCTCTTTTCGTTGCTAGGATTATTTTTTTTTGCAACGACCATGAAATGATCTTATGTGTCAATGCTAACAACTATATTCATTGTGAAAACAATGCCCATCAACCATTTATATGATGAATTCTTTCAAACCCAACAAATAATTCATTTCTTATTGATGTTCATTGGTTGAATTCCAAAAGAAATAGTACCTCCCGTCTTTTTTGTTTATCAAGGCTACTCATTTTGTTCCAAGCATAACTTTTGATACAGTGATCATGAAATAAACATTTGTGCATACACAACCTAGCATATTAATAAACATAAACAAGTCTAAAAATATTATAAATATGGATCTATTTACATCGATCAACCAAAGGAATCATTTGTCTTTCTTTGCACTTCATTCTCAGGTAATGTGTTGAAATTCCAAAATAATTAGAGTTTCCAATCACCTCATGCCAATTAGGGCTACTTTTCTTGCAACAACCATGAAATGATCTTATGTGTCATTCGTAACAATTATATTCATTGTGAAAACAATGCCCATCAACCATTTATAAGATGAATTCATTCAAACCCAACAAATAATACAGTTCTTGATCATGAATTGCATTTCTTATTGATGTTGATTGGTTGAATTCCAAAAAAAAAGAACCTCCCATCTTTTTTTATTATCAAGGCTCCTCTTTTAGTTCCAAACACAATTTTTGATACAGCAATCATGAAATAAACATTTGTGGATAGTGAACCTAGCATATTAATCAACATAAACAAGTCTAAAAACTATTAATACTCTGACTCTATTGACATCCATCAAACAAAGGAATCATTCATCTTTGTTTGCAATTCATTATATGGTGATGTGTTGACATTCCAAAATAATTAGAGTTTCCAATCACCTCATGCTAATTAGGGTTCTCATGTTGTTGCTAGGACAATTTTTCCTTCAACGACCATGAAATGATCTTATTTGTCAATCGTAACAACTATATTCATTGTGAAAACAATGCCTATCAACCATTTATAAGATGAATTCGTTCAAACCCAATAAATAATGCAGTCCTTGATCTTGAATTGCATTTCTTATTCATGTTGATTGGTTGAATTCCAAAAGAAAGAGTCCTCCCATCTTTTTTGTTTATCAAGGCTCCTCTTTTAGTTCTAAACACAATTTTTGATACAGCAATCAAGAAATAAACATTTGTGGATAGTCAACCTAGCATATTAATCAACATAAACAAGTCTAAAAACTATTAACACTCTGACTCTATTTACATCCATCAAACAAAGGTATCATTCATCTTTGTTTGCAATTCATTATATGGTGATGTGTCAAAATTCCAAAATAATTAGAGTTTCCAATCACCTCATGCTAATTAGGGTTCTCTTTTTATTGTTAGGACTATTTTTCAAGCAACGTCCATGAACTGATCTTATGTGTCATGCGTAACAACTATATTCATTTTGACAACAATGCCTAACAACCATTTATAAGATGAATTCATTGAAACCAAACAATTAATGGAGACCTTGATCTTGAGTAGCTTTTCTTATTGATGTTGATTGTTTGAATTCCAAAAGAAATAGTACCTCCCATCTTTTTTGTTTATCAAGGATACTCATTTAGTTCCAAGAATAATTTTTGATACAGTGATCATGAAATAAACATTTATGCATAGACAACCTAGCATATTAATAAGCATAAACAAGCCTAAAAAATATAAACAATCTAAATCTATTTACATCCTTCAACCAAAGGAATCATTCATCTTTGTTTGCAATTCATTCTCCAGTAATGTGTTGAAATTCCAAAATAATTAGAGTTTCCAATCATCTCATGCCAATTAGGGTTCTCTTTTTGTTGCTAGGGCTATTTTTCATGCATCGACCATGAAATGATCTTATGTGTCTTTCGTAACAATTATATTCATTGTGAAAACAATGCCCATCAACCATTTACAAGATGAATTCATTCAAACCCAACAAATAATGCAGTCCATGATCTTGAATTACATTTCTTATTGATGTTGATTGGTTGAATTCCAAAAGAAAGAGTACCTCCCATCTTTTTTGTTTATCAAGGCTCCTCTTTCAGTTCCATACACAATTTTTGATACAACAATCAAGAAATAAACAATTATTGATAGTCAACCTAGCATATTCATCAACATAAACATGTTAGAAAACTATTAACACTCTGAATCTATTTACATCCATCAAACAATGGAATCATTCATCTTTGTTTGCAATTCATTCGAAGTTAATGTGTTGAAAGTCAAAAATAATTAGCGTTTCCAATCACCTCATGCTAATTAGGGTTCTCTTTTAGTTGCTAGGCCTATTTTTCTTGCATCGACCAAGAAATGATCTTATGTGTTATTTGTAACAATTATATTCATTATGAAAACAATGCCCATCGACCATTTTTAAGATGAATTCATTCAAACCCAACAAATAATGCAGTCCATGAACTTGAATTGCATTTCTTATTGATGTTGATTGGTTGAATTCCAAAATAAAGAGTAGCTCCCATCTTTTTTGTTTATCAAGGCTACTCTTTTAGTTCCACACACAATTTTTGATACAACAATCAAGAAATAAACAATTATTGATAGTCAACCTAGCATATTCATCAACATAAACATGTCAAAAAACCATTAACACTCTGAATCTATTTACATCCATCAAACAATGGAATCATTCATCTTTGTTTGCAATTCATTCTAAGTTAATGTGTTGAAAGTCGAAAATAATTAGCGTTTCCAATGACCTCATGCTAATTAGGGTTCTCTTTTTGTTGCTAGGACTATTTTTCTTGCAACGACCATGAAATGATCTTATGTGTCAATCGTAACAACTATATTCATTGTGAAAACAATGCCGAACAACCATTTATAAAATGAATTCATTCAAACCAAACAATTAATGCAGTCCTTGATCTTTAATTGCTTTTCTTATTGATGTTGATTGGTTGAATTCCAAACGAAACAGTACCTCCCATCTTTTTTGTTTATCAAGGCTACTCATTTAGTTCCAAGCATAATTTTTGATACAGTGATCATGAAATAAACATTTGAGTATAGGCAACCTAGCATATTAAAAAACATAAACAAGTCTAAAAAATATTAACAATCTGAATCTATTTACACCCATCAACCAAAGGAATCATTCATCTTTGTTTGCCATTCATTCTCAGGTAATGTGTTGAAATTCCAAAATAATTAGAGTTTCCAATCACCTCATGCTAATTAGGGTTCTCTTTTTGTTGCTAGGACTATTTTTCAAGCAACGTCCATGAAATGATCTTCTATGTTATTCGTAACAACTATATTCATTGTGAAAACAATGCCGAACAACCATTTATATGATGAATTCATTCAAACCAAACAATTAATGGAGTCCTTGATCTTTAATTGCTTTTCTTATTGATGTTGATTGGTTGAATTCCAAAAGACACAGTACCTCCCATCTTTTTTGTTTATCAAGGCTACTCGTTTTTTTCAAAGCATAATTTTTGATACAGTGATCATGAAATAAACATTGTGCATAGACAACCTAGTATATTAATAAGCATAAACAAGTCTAAAAAATATAAGCAATCTAAATCTATTTACATCCTTCAACCAAATGAATCATTCATCTTTGTTTGCAATTCATTCTCAGGTAATGTGATGAAATTCCAAAATAATTAGAGTTTCCAATCACCTTATGCTAATTAGGGTTCTCTTTTTGTTGCTAGGACTATTTTTCATGCAACGACCATGAAATGATCTTATGTGTCATTCGTAACAATTATATTCATTGTTAAAACAATGCCCATCAACCATTTATTAGATGAATTCATTCAAACCTAACAAATAATGCAATCCTTGATCTTGAATTGCATTTCATATTCATGTTGATGGTTTGAATTCCTAAAGAAAGAGTACCTCCCATCTCTTTTGTTTATCAAGTCAACTCTTTTAGTTCTAAACACAATTTTTGATACAGCAACAAAGAAATAAACATTTGTGGATAGTCAACCTAGCATATTAATCAACATAAACAAGTCTAAAAACTAATAACACTCTGAATCTATTTACATCCATCAAACAATGGAATCATACATCTTTGTTTGCAATTCATTATAAGGTAATGTATTGAAATTCCAAAATAATTAGAGTTTCCAATCACCTCATGCTAATTAGGGTTCTCTTTTTGTTGCTAGGACTATTTTTCAACCAACGTCCACGACATGATCTTATGTGTCAATCGTAACAACTATATTCATTGTGAAAACAATGCCCAACAACCATTTATAAGATGAATTCATTGAAACCAAACAATTAATGCAGTCCTTGATCTTTAATTGCTTTTCTTATTGATGTTGATTGGTTGAATTTTAAAAGAAACAGTACCTCCCACCTTTTTTGTTTATCAAGGCTACTCGTTTTCTTCCAAGCATAATTTTTGATACAGTGATCATAAAATAAACGTTTGTGCATAGACAACCTAGCATATTAACAAACATAAACAAGCCTAAAAAATATTAACATTCTAAATCTATTTGCATCCATCAACCAAAGGAATCATTCATCTTTGTTTGCAATTCATTCTAAGTTAATGTGTTGAAAGTCGAAAATAATTAGAGTTTCCAATCACCTCATGCTAATTAGGGTTCTCTTTTTGTTCCTAAGACAATTTTTCTTGCAACGACCATGAAATGATCTTATGTGTCAATCCTAACAACTATATTCATTGTGAAAACAATGCCCAACAACCATTTATATGATGAATTCATTCAAACCAAACAATTAATGGAGTCCTTGATCTTTAATTGCTTTTCTTATTGATGTCGATTGGTTGAATTCCAAAAGAAACAGTACCTCCCATCTTTTTTGTTTATCAAGGCTACTCGTTTTTTTCCAAGCATAATTTTTGATACAGTGATCATCAAATAAACATTGTGCATAGACAACCTAGTATATTAATAAGCATAAACAAGTCTATAAAATATAAGCAATCTAAATCTATTTACATCCTTCAACCAAATGAATCATTCATCTTTCTTTGCAATTCATTCTCAGGTAATGTGATGAAATTCCAAAATAATTAGAGTTTCCAATCACCTTATGCTAATTAGAGTTCTCTTTTTGTTGCTAGGACTATATTTCATGCAACGACCATGAAATGATCTTATGTGTCATTCGTAACAATTATATTCATTGTTAAAACAATGCCCATCAACCATTTATAAGATGAATTCATTCAAACCAAACAATTAATGGAGTCCTTGATCTTTAATTGCTTTTCTTATTGATGTCGATTGGTTGAATTCCAAAAGAAACAGTACCTCCCATCTTTTTTGTTTATCAAGGCTACTCATTTTTTTCCAAGCATAATTTTTGATACAGTGATCATGAAATAAACATTGTGCATAGACAACCTAGTATATTAATAAGCATAAACAAGTCTAAAAAATATAAGCAATCTAAATCTATTTACATCCTTCAACCAAATGAATCATTCATCTTTGTTTGCAATTCATTCTCAGGTAATGTGATGAAATTCCAAAATAATTAGAGTTTCCAATCACCTTATGCTAATTCGGGTTCTCTTTTTGTTGCTAGGACTATTTTTCATGCAACGACCATGAAATGATCTTATGTGTCATTCGTAACAATTATATTCATTGTTAAAACAATGCCCATCAACCATTTATAAGATGAATTCATTCAACCAAACAATTAATGGAGTCCATGATCTTTAATTGCTTTTCTTATTGATGTCGATTGGTTGAATTCCAAAAGAAACAGTACCTCCCATGTTTTTTGTTTATCAAGGCTACTCGTTTTTTTCCAAGCATAATTTTAGATACAGTGATCATGAAATAAACATTGTGCATAGACAACCTAGTATATTAATAAGCATAAACAAGTCTAAAAAATATAAGCAATCTAAATCTATTTACATCCTTCAACCAAATGAATCATTCATCTTTGTTTGCAATTCATTCTCAGGTAATGTGATGAAATTCCAAAATAATTAGAGTTTCCAATCACCTTATGCTAATTAGGGTTCTCTTTTTGTTGCTAGGACTATTTTTCATGCAACGACCATGAAATGATCTTATGTGTCATTCGTAACAATTATATTCATTGTTAAAACAATGCCCATCAACCATTTATTAGATGAATTCATTCAAACCTAACAAATAATGCAATCCTTGATCTTGAATTGCATTTCATATTCATGTTGATGGTTTGAATTCCTAAAGAAAGAGTACCTCCCATCTCTTTTGTTTATCAAGTCAACTCTTTTAGTTCTAAACACAATTTTTGATACAGCAACAAAGAAATAAACATTTGTGGATAGTCAACCTAGCATATTAATCAACATAAACAAGTCTCAAAACTAATAACACTCTGAATCTATTTACATCCATCAAACAATTGAATCATACATCTTTGTTTGCAATTCATTATAAGGTAATGTATTGAAATTCCAAAATAATTAGAGTTTCCAATCACCTCATGCTAATTAGGGTTCTCTTTTTGTTGCTAGGACTATTTTTCAACCAACGTCCACGAAATGATCTTTTGTGTCAATCGTAACAGCTATATTCATTGTGAAAACAATGCCCAACAACCATTTATAAGATGAATTCATTGAAACCAAACAATTAATGCAGTCCTTGATCTTTAATTGCTTTTCTTATTGATGTTGATTGGTTGAATTTTAAAAGAAACAGTACCTCCCACCTTTTTTGTTTATCAAGGCTACTCGTTTTGTTCCAAGCATAATTTTTGATACAGTGATCATAAAATAAACGTTTGTGCATAGACAACCTAGCATATTCACAAACATAAACAAGTCTAAAAAATATTAACATTCTAAATCTATTTGCATCCATCAACCAAAGGAATCATTCATCTTTGTTTGCAATTCATTCTAAGTTAATGTGTTGAAAGTCGAAAATAATTAGAGTTTCCAATCACCTCATGCTAATTAGGGTTCTCTTTTTGTTGCTAGGACTATTTTTCTTGCAACGACCATGAAATGATCCTATGTGTCAATCCTAACAACTATATTCATTGTGAAAACAATGCCCAACAACCATTTATAAGATGAATTCATTCAAACCAAACAATTAATGGAGACCTTGATCTTTAATTGCTTTTCTTATTGATGTCGATTGGTTGAATTCCAAAAGAAACAGTACCTCCCATCTTTTTTGTTTATCAAGGCTACTCGTTTTGTTCCAAGCATAATTTTTGATACAGTGATCATGAAATAAACATTGTGCATAGACAACCTAGTATATTAATAAGCATAAACAAGTCTAAAAAATATAAGCAATCTAAATCTATTTACATCCATCAACCAAATGAATCATTCATCTTTGTTTGCAATTCATTCTCAGGTAATGTGATGAAATTCCAAAATAATTAGAGTTTCCAATCACCTTATGCTAATTAGGGTTCTCTTTTTGTTGCTAGGACTATTTTTCATGCAACGACCATGAAATGATCTTATGTGTCATTCGTAACAATTATATTCATTGTTAAAACAATGCCCATCAACCATTTATAAGATGAATTCATTCAAACCAAACAATTAATGGAGTCCTTGATCTTTAATTGCTTTTCTTATTGATGTCGATTGGTTGAATTCCAAAAGAAACAGTACCTCCCATCTTTTTTGTTTATCAAGGCTACTCGTTTTTTTCCAAGCATAATTTTTGATACAGTGATCATGAAATAAACATTGTGCATAGACAACCTAGTATATTAATAAGCATAAACAAGTCTAAAAAATATAAGCAATCTAAATCTATTTACATCCTTCAACCAAATGAATCATTCATCTTTGTTTGCAATTCATTCTCAGGTAATGTGATGAAATTCCAAAATAATTAGAGTTTCCAATCACCTTATGCTAATTCGGGTTCTCTTTTTGTTGCTAGGACTATTTTTCATGCAACGACCATGAAATGATCTTATGTGTCATTCGTAACAATTATATTCATTGTTAAAACAATGCCCATCAACCATTTATAAGATGAATTCATTCAACCAAACAATTAATGGAGTCCATGATCTTTAATTGCTTTTCTTATTGATGTCGATTGGTTGAATTCCAAAAGAAACAGTACCTCCCATGTTTTTTGTTTATCAAGGCAACTCGTTTTTTTCCAAGCATAATTTTAGATACAGTGATCATGAAATAAACATTGTGCATAGACAACCTAGTATATTAATAAGCATAAACAAGTCTAAAAAATATAAGCAATCTAAATCTATTTACATCCTTCAACCAAATGAATCATTCATCTTTGTTTGCAATTCATTCTCAGGTAATGTGATGAAATTCCAAAATAATTAGAGTTTCCAATCACCTTATGCTAATTAGGGTTCTCTTTTTGTTGCTAGGACTATTTTTCATGCAACGACCATGAAATGATCTTATGTGTCATTCGTAACAATTATATTCATTGTTAAAACAATGCCCATCAACCATTTTATTAGATGAATTCATTCAAACCTAACAAATAATGCAATCCTTGATCTTGAATTGCATTTCATATTCATGTTGATGGTTTGAATTCCTAAAGAAAGAGTACCTCCCATCTCTTTTGTTTATCAAGTCAACTCTTTTAGTTCTAAACACAATTTTTGATACAGCAACAAAGAAATAAACATTTGTGGATAGTCAACCTAGCATATTAATCAACATAAACAAGTCTCAAAACTAATAACACTCTGAATCTATTTACATCCATCAAACAATTGAATCATACATCTTTGTTTGCAATTCATTATAAGGTAATGTATTGAAATTCCAAAATAATTAGAGTTTCCAATCACCTCATGCTAATTAGGGTTCTCTTTTTGTTGCTAGGACTATTTTTCAACCAACGTCCACGAAATGATCTTTTGTGTCAATCGTAACAGCTATATTCATTGTGAAAACAATGCCCAACAACCATTTATAAGATGAATTCATTGAAACCAAACAATTAATGCAGTCCTTGATCTTTAATTGCTTTTCTTATTGATGTTGATTGGTTGAATTTTAAAGGAAACAGTACCTCCCACCTTTTTTGTTTATCAAGGCTACTCGTTTTGTTCCAAGCATAATTTTTGATACAGTGATCATAAAATAAACGTTTGTGCATAGACAACCTAGCATATTCACAAACATAAACAAGTCTAAAAAATATTAACATTCTAAATCTATTTGCATCCATCAACCAAAGGAATCATTCATCTTTGTTTGCAATTCATTCTAAGTTAATGTGTTGAAAGTCGAAAATAATTAGAGTTTCCAATCACCTCATGCTAATTAGGGTTCTCTTTTTGTTGCTAGGACTATTTTTCTTGCAACGACCATGAAATGATCCTATGTGTCAATCCTAACAACTATATTCATTGTGAAAACAATGCCCAACAACCATTTATAAGATGAATTCATTCAAACCAAACAATTAATGGAGACCTTGATCTTTAATTGCTTTTCTTATTGATGTCGATTGGTTGAATTCCAAAAGAAACAGTACCTCCCATCTTTTTTGTTTATCAAGGCTACTCGTTTTGTTCCAAGCATAATTTTTGATACAGTGATCATGAAATAAACATTGTGCATAGACAACCTAGTATATTAATAAGCATAAACAAGTCTAAAAAATATAAGCAATCTAAATCTATTTACATCCATCAACCAAATGAATCATTCATCTTTGTTTGCAATTCATTCTCAGGTAATGTGATGAAATTCCAAAATAATTAGAGTTTCCAATCACCTTATGCTAATTAGGGTTCTCTTTTTGTTGCTAGGACTATTTTTCATGCAACGACCATGAAATGATCTTATGTGTCATTCGTAACAATTATATTCATTGTTGAAACAATGCCCATCAACCATTTATTAGATGAATTCATTCAAACCTAACAAATAATGCAATCCTTGATCTTGAATTGCATTTCATATTCATGTTGATGGTTTGAATTCCTAAAGAAAGAGTACCTCCCATCTCTTTTGTTTATCAAGTCAACTCTTTTAATTCTAAACACAATTTTTGATACAGCAACAAAGAAATAAACATTTGTGGATAGTCAACCTAGCATATTAATCAGCATAAACAAGTCTAAAAACTAATAACACTCTGAATCTATTTACATCCATCAAACAATTGAATCATACATCTTTGTTTGCAATTCATTATAAGGTAATGTATTGAAATTCCAAAATAATTAGAGTTTCCAATCACCTCATGCTAATTAGGGTTCTCTTTTTATTGCTAGGACTATTTTTCAACCAACGTCCACGAAATGATCTTATGTGTCAATCGTAACAACTATATTCATTGTGAAAACAATGCCCAACAACCATTTATAAGATGAATTCATTGAAACCAAACAATTAATGCAGTCCTTGATCTTTAATTGCTTTTCTTATTGATGTTGATTGGTTGAATTTAAAAAAGAAACAGTACCTCCCCCACCTTTTTTGTTTATCAAGGCTACTCGTTTTGTTCCAAGCATAATTTTTGATACAGTGATCATAAAATAAACGTTTGTGCATAGACAACCTAGCATATTCACAAACATAAACAAGTCTAAAAAATATTAACATTCTAAATCTATTTGCATCCATCAACCAAAGGAATCATTCATCTTTGTTTGCAATTCATTCTAAGTTAATGTGTTGAAAGTCGAAAATAATTAGAGTTTCCAATCACCTCATGCTAATTAGGGTTCTCTTTTTGTTGCGAGGACTATTTTTCTTGCAACGACCATGAAATGATCCTATGTGTCAATCCTAACAACTATATTCATTGTGAAAACAATGCCCAACAACCATTTATAAGATGAATTCATTCAAACCAAACAATTAATGGAGACCTTGATCTTTAATTGCTTTTCTTATTGATGTCGATTGGTTGAATTCCAAAAGAAACAGTACCTCCCATCTTTTTTGTTTATCAAGGCTACTCGTTTTGTTCCAAGCATAATTTTTGATACAGTGATCATGAAATAAACATTGTGCATAGACAACCTAGTATATTAATAAGCATAAACAAGTCTAAAAAATATAAGCAATCTAAACCTATTTACATCCTTCAACCAAATGAATCATTCATCTTTGTTTGCAATTCATTCTCAGGTAATGTGATGAAATTCCAAAATAATTAGAGTTTCCAATCACCTTATGCTAATTAGGGTTCTCTTTTTGTTGCTAGGACTATTTTTCATGCAACGACCATGAAATGATCTTATGTGTCATTCGTAACAATTATATTCATTGTTGAAACAATGCCCATCAACCATTTATTAGATGAATTCATTCAAACCTAACAAATAATGCAATCCTTGATCTTGAATTGCATTTCATATTCATGTTGATGGTTTGAATTCCTAAAGAAAGAGTACCTCCCATCTCTTTTGTTTATCAAGTCAACTCTTTTAATTCTAAACACAAATTTTTGATACAGCAACAAAGAAATAAACATTTGTGGATAGTCAAACCTAGCATATTAATCAACATAAACAAGTCTAAAAACTAATAACACTCTGAATCTATTTACATCCATCAAACAATGGAATCATTCATCTTTGTTTGCAATTCATTATAAGGTAATGTACTGAAATTCCAAAATAATTAGAGTTTCCAATCACCTCATGCTAATTAGGGTTCTCTTTTTGTTGCTAGGACTATTTTTCAACCAACGTCCACGAAATGATCTTTTTGTGTCAATCGTAACAACTATATTCATTGTGAAAACAATGCCCAACAACCATTTATAAGATGAATTCATTGAAACCAAACAATTAATGCAGTCCTTGATCTTTAATTGCTTTTCTTATTGATGTTGATTGGTTGAATTTTAAAAGAAACAGTACCTCCAACCTTTTTTGTTTATCAAGGCTACTCGTTTTGTTCCAAGTATAATTTTTGATACAGTGATCATAAAATAAACGTTTGTGCATAGACAACCTAGCATATTAACAAACATAAACAATTCTAAAAAATATTAAAATTCTAAATCTATTTGCATCCATCAACCAAAGGAATCATTCATCTTTGTTTGCAATTCATTCTAAGTTAATGTGTTGAAAGTCGAAAATAATTAGAGTTTCCAATCACCTCATGCTAATTAGGGTTCTCTTTTTGTTGCTAAGACAATTTTTCTTACAACGACCATGAAATGATCTTATGTGTCAATCCTAACAACTATATTCATTGTGAGAACAATGCCCAACAACCATTTATAAGATGAATTCATTCAAACCAAACAATTAATGGAGTCCTTGATCTTTAATTGCTTTTCTTATTGATGTCGATTGGTTGAATTCCAAAAGAAACAGTACCTCCCATCTTTTTTGTTTATCAAGGCTACTCGTTTTTTTCCAAGCATAATTTTTGATACAGTGATCATGAAATAAACATTGTGCATAGACAACCTAGTATATTAATAAGCATAAACAAGTCTAAAAAATATAAGCAATCTAAATCTATTTACATCCTTCAACCAAATGAATGATTCATCTTTGTTTGCAATTCATTCTCAGGTATTGTGATGAAATTCCAAAATAATTAGAGTTTCCAATCACCTTATGCTAATTAGGGTTCTCTTTTTGTTGCTAGGACTATTTTTCATGCAATGACCATGAAATGATCTTATGTGTCATTCGTAACAATTATATTCATTGTTGAAACAATGCCCATCAACCATTTATTAGATGAATTCATTCAAACCTAACAAATAATGCAATCCTTGATCTTGAATTGCATTTCATATTCATGTTGATGGTTTGAATTCCTAAAGAAAGAGTACCTCCCATCTCTTTTGTTTATCAAGTCAACTCTTTTAGTTCTAAACACAATTTTTGATACAGTAACAAGGAAATAAACATTTGTGGATAGTCAACCTAGCATATTAATCAACATAAACAAGTCTAAAAACTAATAACACTCTGAATCTATTTACATCCATCAAACAATTGAATCATACATCTTTGTTTGCAATTCATTATAAGGTAATGTATTGAAATTCCAAAATAATTAGAGTTTCCAATCACCTCATGCTAATTAGGGTTCTCTTTTTATTGCTAGGACTATTTTTCAACCAACGTCCACGAAATGATCTTATGTATCAATCGTAACAACTATATTCATTGTGAAAACAATGCCCAACAACCATTTATAAGATGAATTCATTGAAACCAAACAATTAATGCAGTCCTTGATCTTTAATTGCTTTTCTTATTGATGTTGATTGGTTGAATTTTAAAAGAAACAGTACCTCCCACCTTTTTTGTTTATCAAGGCTACTCGTTTTGTTCCAAGCATAATTTTTGATACAGTGATCATAAAATAAACATTGTGCATAGACAACCTAGTATATTAATAAGCATAAACAAGTCTAAAAAATATAAGCAATCTAAATCTATTTACATCCTTCAACCAAATGAATCATTCATCTTTGTTTGCAATTCATTCTCAGGTAATGTGATGAAATTCCAAAATAATTAGAGTTTCCAATCACCTTATTCTCATTAGGGTTCTCTTTTTGTTGCTAGGACTATTTTTCATGCAACGACCATGAAATGATCTTATGTGTCATTCGTAACAATTATATTCATTGTTGAAACAATGCCCATCAACCATTTATTAGATGAATTCATTCAAACCTAACAAATAATGCAATCCTTGATCTTGAATTGCATTTCATATTCATGTTGATGGTTTGAATTCATAAAGAAAGCGTACCTCCCATCTCTTTTGTTTATCAAGTCAACTCTTTTAATTCTAAACACAATTTTTGATACAGCAACAAAGAAATAAACATTTGTGGATAGTCAACCTAGCATATTAATCAACATAAACAAGTCTAAAAACTAATAACACTCTGAATCTATTTACATCCATCAAACAATGGAATCATTCATCTTTGTTTGCAATTCATTATGAGGTAATGTACTGAAATTCCAAAATAATTAGAGTTTCCAATCACCTCATGCTAATTAGGGTTCTCTTTTTGTTGCTAGGACTATTTTTCAACCAACGTCCACGAAATGATCTTTTGTGTCAATCGTAACAACTATATTCATTGTGAAAACAATGCCCAACAACCATTTATAAGATGAATTCATTGAAACCAAACAATTAATGCAGTCCTTGATCTTTAATTGCTTTTCTTATTGATGTTGATTGGTTGAATTTTAAAAGAAACAGTACCTCCAACCTTTTTTGTTTATCAAGGCTACTCGTTTTGTTCCAAGTATAATTTTTGATACAGTGATCATAAAATAAACGTTTGTGCATAGACAACCTAGCATATTAACAAACATAAACAAGTCTAAAAAATATTAAAATTCTAAATCTATTTGCATCCATCAACCAAAGGAATCATTCATCTTTGTTTGCAATTCATTCTAAGTTAATGTGTTGAAAGTCGAAAATAATTAGAGTTTCCAATCACCTCATGCTAATTAGGGTTCTCTTTTTGTTGCTAAGACAATTTTTCTTGCAACGACCATGAAATGATCTTATGTGTCAATCCTAACAACTATATTCATTGTGAAAACAATGCCCAACAACCATTTATAAGATGAATTCATTCAAACCAAACAATTAATGGAGTCCTTGATCTTTAATTGCTTTTCTTATTGATGTCGATTGGTTAAATTCCAAAAGAAACAGTACCTCCCATCTTTTTTGTTTATCAAGGCTACTCGTTTTTTTCAAAGCATAATTTTTGATACAGTGATCATGAAATAAACATTGTGCATAGACAACCTAGTATATTAATAAGCATAAACAAGTCTAAAAAATATAAGCAATCTAAATCTATTTACATCCTTCAACCAAATGAATGATTCATCTTTGTTTGCAATTCATTCTCAGGTATTGTGACGAAATTCCAAAATAATTAGAGTTTCCAATCACCTTATGCTAATTAGGGTTCTCTTTTTGTTGCTAGGACTATTTTTCATGCAATGACCATGAAATGATCTTATGTGTCATTCGTAACAATTATATTCATTGTTGAAACAATGCCCATCAACCATTTATTAGATGAATTCATTCAAACCTAACAAATAATGCAATCCTTGATCTTGAATTGCATTTCATATTCATGTTGATGGTTTGAATTCCTAAAGAAAGAGTACCTCCCATCTCTTTTGTTTATCAAGTCAACTCTTTTAATTCTAAACACAATTTTTGATACAGCAACAAAGAAATAAACATTTGTTGATAGTCAACCTAGCATATTAATCAACATAAACAAGTCTAAAAACTAATAACACTCTGAATCTATTTACATCCATCAAACAATGGAATCATTCATCTTTGTTTGCAATTCATTATAAGGTAATGTATTGAAATTCCAAAATAATTAGAGTTTCCAATCACCTCATGCTAATTAGGGTTCTCTTTTTGTTGCTAGGACTATTTTTCAACCAACGTCCATGAAATGATCTTATGTGTCATTCGTAACAACTATATTCATTGTGAAAACAATGCCCAACAACCATTTATAAGATGAATTCATTGAAACCAAATAATTAATGCAGTCCTTGATCTTTAATTGCTTTTCTTATTGATGTTGATTGGTTGAATTTTAAAAGAAACAGTACCTCCCACCTTTTTTGTTTATGAAGGCTGCTCATTGTGTTCCAAGCATAATTTTTGATATAGTGATCATAAAATAAACGTTTGTGCATAGACAACCTAGCATATTAACAAACATAAACAAGTCTAAAAAATATTAACATTCTAAATCTATTTGCATCCATCAACCAAAGGAATCATTCATCTTTGTTTGCAATTCATTCTAAGTTAATGTGTTGAAAGTCGAAAATAATTAGAGTTTCCAATCACCTCATGCTAATTAGGGTTCTCTTTTTGTTGCTAGGACTATTTTTCTTGCAACGACCATGAAATGATCCTATGTGTCAATCCTAACAACTATATTCATTGTGAAAACAATGCCCATCAACCATTTATAAGATGAATTCCTTCAAATCCAACAAATAATGAGGTCCTTGATATTGAATTGCATATCTTATTCATGTTGATTGGTTGAATTACTACAAAAAGAGTACCTCCCATCTTTTTTGTTTATCAAGGCTCCCCTTTTGATACAGCAATCAAGAAATAGGCATTTGTGGATAGTCATCGTAGCATATTAATCAACATAATCAAGTCTAAAAATTATTAACACTCTGACTCGATTTACATCCATCAAACAAAGGAATCTTTCATCTTTGTTTGCAATTCATTCTAAGGTAATAAGTGAAGGTTGAAAATAATTAGAGTTTCCAATCACCTCATGCAACGACCATGAAATAATCTTATGTGTCATTCGTAACAATTATATTCATTGTGAAAACAATGCCCAACAACTATTTATAAGATGAATTCGTTGAAACCAAACAATTAATGCACTCCTTGATCTTTAATTGCTTTTCTTATTGATGTTGATTGCTTGAATTCCAAAAGAAACAGTACCTCCCACCTTTTTTGTTTATCAAGGCTACTCGTTTTGTTCCAAGCATAATTTTAGATACAGTGATCATGAAATAAACATTTGTGCATAGACAACCTAGCATATTAATAAGCATAAACAAGTCTAAAAAATATTAACAATCTGAATCTATTTACATCCATCAACCAAAGGAATTATTCATCCTTGTTTGCAATTCATTCTCAAGTAATGTGTTGAAATTCCAAAATAATTAGAGTTTCCAATCACCTTATGCTAATTAGTGTTCTCTTTTTGTTGCTAGGACTATTTTTCATGTGACGACCATGAAATAATCTTATGTGTCATTCGTAACAATTATATTCATTGTGAAAACAATGCCCATCGACCATTCATAAGATGAATTCATTCAAACCCAACAAATAATGCAGTGCCTGATCTTATATTGCATTTCTTATTGATGTTGATTGGTTGAATTACAAAAGAAATAGTACCTCCCATCTTTTTTGTTTATCAAGGCTACTCGTTTAGTTCCAAGCATAATTTTTCATACAGTAATCAAGAAATAAACATTTGTGCAGAGACAACCTAGCATATTAATAAACATAAACAAGTCTAAAAAATATTAGCAATCTGAATATTTTTACATCCTTCATCCTATGAATCATTCATCTTTGTTTGCAATTCATTCTCAGGTAATGTGTTGAAATTCCAAAATAGTTAGAGTTTCCAATCACCTCATGCTAATTAGGGTTCTCTTTTGGATGCTAGGACTATTTTTCATGCAACGACCATGAAATGATCTTATGTGTCATTCGTAACAATTATATTCATTGTGAAAACAATGCCCATCAACCATTTATAAGATGAATTCAAACAAACCCAACGAATAATGCAGTCCTTGATCTTGAATTGCATTACTTATTGATGTTGGTTGGTTGAATTCCAAAAGAAAGAGTACCTCCCATCATTTTTGTTTATCAAGGCTCCTCTTTTAGTTCCATACACAATTTTTGATACAGCAATCAAGAAATAAACATTTTGTGGATAGTCAACCTAGCATATTAAACAACATAAACATGTCAAAAAACTATTAACACTCTGAATCTATTTACATCCATCAAACAAAGGAATCATTCATCTTTGTTTGCAATTCATTAGAAGGTATTGTGTTGAAATTCCAAAACAATTAGAGATTCCAATCACTTCATGCTAATTAGGGTTCTCTTTTTGTTGCTAGGACTATTTTTCCTGCGACGACCATGACATGATCCTATGTGTCCGTCCTAACAACTATATTCATTGTGAAAACAATGCGCATCAACCATTTATACGATGAATTCATTCACAGCCAACAAATAATGCAGTCCTTGATCTTGAATTGCATTTCTTATTCATGTTGATTGGTTGAATTCCTAAAGAAACAGTACCTCCCACCTTTTTTGTTTATCAAGGCTACTCGTTTTGTTCCAAGCATAATTTTTGACACAGTGATCATGAAATAAACATTTGTGCATAGACAACCAAGCATATTAATAAGCATAAACAAGTCTAAAAAATATTAATAACCTGAATCTATTTACATCCATCATCCAAAGGAATCATTCATCTATGTTTGCAATTCATTCTCAGGTAATGTGTTGAAATTCCAAAATAGTTAGAGTTTTCAATCACCTCGTGCTAATTAGGGTTCTATTTTTATTGCTAGGACTATTTTTCATGCAACGACCATGAAATGATCTTATTTGTCATTCGTAACAATTATATTTATTGTGAACACAATGCCCATCAACCATTTATAAGATGAATTCATTCAAACCCAACAAATAATGCATTCCTTGATCTTGAATTGCATTACTTATTGATGTTGGTTGGTTGAATTGCAAAAGAAAGAGTACCTCCCATCTTTTTTGTGTATCAAGGCTCTTCTTTTAATTCCATACACAATTTAGAAATAAACATTTTGTGGATAGTCAACCTAGCATATTAATCAACATAAACATGTCAAAAAACTATTAACACTCTGAATCTATTGAAATCCATCAAACAAAGGAATCATTCATCTTTGTTTGCAATTCATTTTAAGGTAATGCGTTGAAATTCCAAAATAATTGGAGTTTTCAATCACCTCATGCTAATTAGGGTTCTCTTTTTGTTTCTAGGAATATTTTTCATGCAACAACCATGAAATGATCTTATGTGTCATTCGTAACAATTATATTCATTGTGAAAACAATGCCCATCAACCATTTATAAGATGAATTCATTCAAACCCAACAAATAATGCAATCCTTGATCTTGAATTGCACTTCTTATTGATGTTGATTGGTTGAATTCCAAAAGAAATAGTACCTCCGATCTTTTTTGTTTATCAAGGCTACTCGTTTAGTTCCAAGCATAATTTTTCATACAGTAATCAAGAAATAAACATTTGTGCAGAGACAACCTAGCATATTAATAAACATAAACAAGTCTAAAAAATATTAGCAATCTGAATATTTTTACATCCTTCATCCAAATGAATCATTCATCTTTGTTTGCAATTCATTCTCAGGTAATGTGTTGAAATTCCAAAATAATTACAGTTTCCAATCACCTCATGCTAATTAGGGATCTCTTTTTGTTGCTAGGACTATTTTTCATGCAACGACCATGAAATGATCTTTTGTGTCATTGGTCACAACTATATTCATTGTGAAAACAATGCCCATCAACCATTTATAAGATGAATTCATTCAAAACCAACAAATAATGGAATCCTTAATCTTGAATTGCATTTCTTCTTGATATTGATTGGTTGAATTCCAAAAGAAAGAGCACCTCTCATATTTCGTGTCTATCAACGCTCCTATTTTAATTCCAAATACATTTTTTGATAGAGTGATCATGAAATTAACATTTGTGGATAGACAACCTAGTATATTAATCAACATAAACAAGTGAAAAAACTATTAAAACTCTGAATCTATTTTCTTCCATCAACCAATGTAATCATTCATCTTGGTTGGCAATTCATTCTATGGTGATGTATTGAAATTCCGAAATAATTAGAGTTTGCAATCACCTTATGCGAACTGGGGTTCCTTTTTTGTTACTAGGACTCTTTTTCATGCAACGAACATGAAATAATCTTATGTGTCATTTGTAACAACTATATTCATTGTGAAAATAATGCCCATCAACCATTAATAAGATGAATTCATTCAAACCAAACAAATAATACAGTCCTTGATCTTGAATTGCATTTCTTATTGATGTTGATTGGTTAAATTCTAGAAGAAAGAGTACCTCCTATCATTTTTGTTTATCAAGGCTCCTCTTTTAGTTCCAAAAAAAATTTTGATAAAACGATCATCAAATAAACAATTTTGGATAGACAAACTAGTATATTAATAAGTATAAATTAGTCTAAGAACTATTAACACTCTAAATCTATTTACATCCATCAACCAAAGGAATCATTCATCTTGGTTTGCAATTCACTCTAAAGTTATGTGTTGAAATTCCAAAATAATTAGAGTTTCCAATCACCTCATGCTAATTAGGGTTCTCATTTTGCTGCTAGGACAATTTTGCATGCAACGACCATGAAATGATCTTATGTGTCAATCGTAACAACTATATTCATTGTGAAAACAATGCCCATCAACCATTTATAAGATGATTTCATTCAAACCCAACAAATAATGCAGTCCTTGATCTTGAATTGCTTTTCTTATTCATGTTGATTTGTTGAATTCCAAAAGAAAGTGTACCTCCCATCTTTTTTGTTTATCAAGGCTCATCTTTTAGGTCCAAATACAATTTTTGATACAGCAATGAAGAAATAAACATTTGTGGATAGTCAACCTACCATATTAATCAACATAAACAAGTTTAAAAACTATTAACACACTGAATCTATTTACATCCATCAAACAAAGGAATCATTCATCTTTGTTTGCAATTCATTCCAAGGTAATGTGTTGAAATTCCAAAATAATTAGAGTTTCCAATCACCTCATGGTAGTTAGGGTTCTATTTTTGTTGCTAGGACTATTTTTCATGCAATGACCATGAAATGATCTTATGTGTCATTTGTAACAACTATATTCATTGTGAAAAGAATGCCCATTAACCATTTATAAGATCAATTAATTCAAACCCAACAAATAATGGCGTTCCTAATCTTGAATTGCATTTCTTCATGATATTGATTGGTTGAATTCAAAAAGAAAGATTACCTCTCATATGTTTTGTTTATCAAGGCTCCTCTTTTCATTCCAACTACATTTTTTGATATAGTGATCATGAAATTATCATTTGTGGATAGACAACCTAGTATATTAATCAACATACACAAGTGAAAAAACTATTAAAACTCTAAATCTATTTTCATCCATCAACCAAAAGAATCATTCATCTTTGTTTGCAATTCATTCTAAGGTTATGTGTTGAAATTCCAAAATAATTAGAGTTTCCAATCACCTTACGCTAATTAGGGTTCTCTTTTTGTTGCTAGGACAATTTTTCATGCAACGACCATAAAAAGCTTGAAAATTTAAAAGATAATTTAAATCTTCGTAATTGAAAATTATTAAATTCACATTAATGAGTCAAATATTAAAAGCTTGTTAGTCACCAAAGTGGCCTGGCTTTGAATGGATTTGAACAGCTGACTGTGAATTTTTAATTGTTCATTTTGGATGCTAATAAAATGTTTTGAAATGAACAATTGTGGTTATTAATTATAAAGCTAGGAGATCATCCAAAGATGGATCATTGCTTATAATTAATGACACTAAAAGGGATTAATTAATATACTAAGTAAACGTGATTGTATATCCAAAGATGACATTAATGTTAATTTTAGTATGATTAATTGATCTATTAAAGTTTATTTAAATTAGCATCATTATTGATTAGAGTTATGTATTTGAGGATCACCCAAAGGTGAACTTAAATACATAATTAAAGTTTGTAATGTATCTGAATCCATTAGAATTTACTCAAAGCATTAACGTATAAATTTGGATTATATTTGCAGCTTCCACCAATGTATTCGCCTTAGGCAATTCAATGGTCAAATTCAATGGGCTGAACTATGCTGAATGGTCTGAGCATATTCAGTTTCATTTGGGTGTATTGGGCCTGGACTTAGCAGTCATTTCGGATGAAAAGCCTGCAGTCATTACAGGGACTAGTATAGAATCTGATAAGTCTTTTTATGAGGCTTGGGTACGGTCCAATAGGCTGAGTTTGAATTTGATGCGAATGATGATAGCTGAAAACGTCAAGCCATCGATGCCTAAGACGGAAAATGCGAGGGAATTTCTGATGAGAATTAAGGAATACTCTCAGTCAGATATAACTGATAAATCCATCGTAGGAACCCTAATGAGTGAGCTGACGACCAAGAAATTTGATTGGTCACAGCCCATTCATGATCATGTGACCAGTATGGCTAATCTAGCAGCAAGGTTGAAAACAATGGGCATGGATGTGAGTGAATCATTTCTGGTTCAATTCATCATAAACTCACTGCCTCCTGAATTTGGCCAGTTCCAAGTGAATTATAACACTATTAAAGAGAAATGGAACTTTCAAGAAATTAAGGCCATGTTAGTTCAGGAGGAAGGGAGATTAAAGAAGATGAAGGATCACTCCATTCATCTCATCGTTCATAAGGATGCTAGTGGTAGCAGGTCTAAACCACATAAGAAAGGTAAGAAGAAGGACAAAGCCTCTATGAAAGTCACTGGAGGTCAGATCCAGAAGGATCAGAAATGCTTCTTCTGCAAAAAGATGGGTCACTTCAAAAATGATTGCCCAAAAATAAAGGCTTGGTTCAAAAAGAAAGGTACGTACTGTATATCAGTATGTTTTGAATCAAACATAATTGAAGTGCCCAATAATACTTGGTGGTTAGATTCTGGAGCTACTATTCATGTGTCACATATTATGCAGGGATTCCTTTCAATCCAGCCCATAACAGGAACTGAGAAGTTCCTCTATATGGGAAACAGAATGAAGGCACAAATAGAAGGGATTGGGACGTACAGATTGATCTTGGACACCAAGTGTCATCTGGATCTAGAAAAGTGTCTCTATGTTCCTGAATGTGCTAGAAATTTAGTTTCTGTTGCAAAGTTGGATAAAGAAGGATTTAACCTCAAGATTGGAAATGGTGCATTTTCATGGTATAGACATTCGTACTATTATGGATCTGGTACTTTGATTGATGATTTGTACCGTTTGAATCTTGATGCTATGTATGCTGATTCCATATTTCTTGTTGAGCATGGTATAGGTAACAAACGTAATATGCATGATGAAAGTTCTGCTTTCTTATGGCATCAAAGATTGGGTCATATATCCAAAGAAAGGATATTGAGGTTGATGAAAGGTGATGTCCTGCTTCAATTGGATTTTACTGATTGGGATGTATGTGTTGATTGTATAAAAGGGAAACAAACAAAACATACATCAAAGAACCCAGCCATAAGAAGCAATGAGCCTTTAGAATTGATACACACTGATGTTTGTGGCCCGTTTGATATCCCAACATGGGGTGGTGAATATTATGGAAAATTCAATGAAAGTGGACAATGTCCTGGTCCATTTGCAAAACTTCTTGAGAGTCGAGGCATATGTGCACAGTATACAATGCCTGGTACACCACAACAGAATGGTGTAGTGGAAAGGCGGAATCGCACACTTATGGATATGGTTAGGAGCATGTTGAATTACAGTACTGTACCCTTATCCTTGTGGATGCATGCATTAAGAACTGCTGCATATCTGCTGAATAGAGTTCCTAGTAAGGCTGTCCCTAAAACTCCTTACGAGTTATGGACAGGAAGGAAACCCAGTTTGAGACATCTTCATGTTTGGGGTTGTCCAGCAGAAGTAAGGATATACAATCCACATGAAGGAAAGCTTGATGCAAGAACCATTAGTGGTTACTTCATTGGCTATCCTGAAAAGTCCAAAGGGTATAGGTTTTACTGCCCTAACCATAGTACTAGAATAGTTGAGTCTGGTAATGCTCGGTTCATTGAAAATGGTCAGTTCAGTGGGAGTGGGGAATCATGAAAGGTGGATATTAAAGAATCACAAAATGAATGGTCCACAGTGAGTACTCCTACTCATGTCGGTATTCCCACACCCAGTGTTTCTACTCAAATTGTTATTCCTTATGTTGCATCACAGTCACGTGACATGCAAGGACAACAAATTGATACTCGAAACACGCAAAGTGAACACATAAGAGATGAACCAAGTGACAATATTCAATTTACAAATGAACAAGTGATACCACAAGAAATGGCATTACGGAGGTCTACAAGACAGAAAAGGCCAGCAGTTTCAAATGATTATGTGGTTTACTCACTTGAGCATGAATCGGAATTGAGCATTGATAAAGATCCAGTCTCATTTAAACAAGCCATGGAATGTAATGATTCTGAAAGGTGGTTCAATGCCATGAAAGAAGAGATGAAATCGATGGATGTAAACCAAGTCTGGGAGCTAATAGAGTTACCTGAAGGATCAAAACGAGTTGGCTGTAAGTGGGTCTTCAAGACCAAGCGAAACTCGAACGGTAACATCGAAAGGTATAAGGCCAGACTTGTAGCCAAAGGTTTCACTCAAAGGGATGGTGTTGACTATAAGGAGACTTTCTCTCCAGTTTCTAAGAAAGACTCTTTAAGAATTATTATGGCATTGGTGGCTCATAATGATCTAGAGCTCCACCAAATGGATGTAAAAGACCGCCTTTCTGAATGGTGACTTGGAAGAGGAAGTGTATATGGACCAACCTGAAGGTTTCATCACTACGGGGCAAGAAAATTTGGTGTGTAAATTAAAGAAATCGATATATGGACTGAAAAAAGCCTCCCGACAATGGTATATTAAGTTCAATAATACCATTACGTCATACGGTTTTGTAGAAAACACCGTTGATCGGTGTATCAATATGAAGGTCAGTGGGAGCAAGTTCATTATATTAGTCCTATATGTCGATGACATTCTTTTGGCCGCTAATGACATAGGTTTGTTACATAATGTGAAGAAATTTCTCTCTGAAACTTTTGAAATGAAAGATATGAATGAGGCATCCTATGTGATAGGAATAGAAAAATATTCCGTGATAGATCACAAGGATTGTTAGGATTGTCTCAGAAAGGCTATATCAATAAAGTATTAGAGAGATTTAGAATGGAAAATTGCTCAACAGGAATAGTTCCAATTCAGATAGGGGACAAGTTCAGTGAATTACAATGTCCAAAGAATGATTTGGAACGGAAAGTGATGGAATCAGTTCCCTATGCATCACTGGTTGGAAGCCTGATGTATGCGCAAACATGTACTCGGCCAGACATCAGTTTCGCAGTTGGAATGTTAGGCCGATATCAAAGTAATCCTGGAATAGATCATTGGAAAGCTAGAAAGAAAGTACTTAGGTACTTACAAGGCACCAAAGATTACATGCTTACTTATAAAAGATCAAGTCATCTTGAAGTAGTAGGCTACTCGGATTCAGATTATGCTGGATGTGTAGACTCGAGGAAATCTACATTTGGTTACATGTTTCTCCTGGCTGGAGGAGCAGTTTCCTGGAAAAGCGGGAAGCAGTCTGTCATTGCTACTTCCACTATAGAGGCTGAATTTGTAGCATGCTTTGAGGCTACTATTCATGCATTATGGTTGCGGAATTTTATCTTAAGGCTTGGTTTGGTCGACAGTATAGAAAAGCCGTTAAGATTTTTTTGTGACAATTCCGCAGCAGTCTTCTTCTCTAAGAATGATAGGTATTCTAAAGGTGCGAAACATATGGATTTGAAATACCTATCTGTTAAAGAAGAAGTGCAAAACCAAAGAGTGTCCATTTAGCATATTGGCACTGAGTTGATGATAGCGGACCCGTTAACTAAAGGTTTGCCACCGAAAACATTTACTGGACATGTTGATCGGATGGGCATTATGGACAGGTCTTCGTACACTTAAAAGCCAATATTTAGATGCTCATATCATTGTGACACTCGTGAATTCAATTAAAGTTATGGTTTTGCTTGTGCTCTGTTATCTTTGTTTAGATGTATACAATTATGTTTTGTGAGATAATTAATAGCATATATGAGAATGACAGTTTAAAGTTTCAATGTTCCTCAGTAAAGTATTATGAATTATGATGATTATGTGATACATGGAAGGAATCATATTGCTATAAGATGTGTGACCGCCATGATCCAATCATCTTAATTCAATTAAGTGTTGTGATTTGATGATCTTTAAGAATTGTGTGCACTTAATTGTTATTGTTTCATCAAGTCATGACATGGACCAAGTGGGAGATTGTTAAATTAATTAACATGAGTGGTCCATGTCATTGAAAGTATGACTCAAAATAAAAGGCCTAATATGATGGTCGGTTAGGCATAACGGTAATTTGGGTCATCAGGTTAAAATCCCTCCACTCTCCCTATTAAGAATAAACATTACAGGAAAGGAATATGTGTATATATATATCTTCCCCTATTAAGAATAACCGTTACAGGAAAAGGAGTATCTTCTCATTTAAGATAATTATTACAGAAAGAGAGGATCTTCCTATTTAAGGTAACGGTTATAGGAAAGGAAGATGTGTATATATATATATATGCTATTACAGACCTTTCCGAGTGCTCAACCATCAGAGAGAGAAAACGTAAAGAAAAGAAAGGGGAAAGAGTAGGAGAAAAGAGAGAAGCGTTCAGGAACGAAACAAAAGAGGCTTCCCATCTCCACTGCGGGACATCAGCATAATGGACAACGGTATGTTGATTTCAATTACAGTTTTATTGCTAGTATTCGCATAAAGAAAGATCCTGCAATATATGAAATAAGAATTTCAGAAAGAGAAATTCTAGAAAAGACCAACATAAAAACTATCAACACTCTGAATCTATTTACATCCATCAAAAAATGGAATCATTCATCTTTGTTTGCAATTCATTCTAAGGTAATGTGTTGAAATTGCAAAATAATTAGAGTTTCCAATCACCTCATGCTAATAAGGGTTCTATTTTTGTTGCTAGGACTACTTTTCATGCAATGACCATGAAATGATCTTATGTGTCATTCGTAACAACTATATTCATTGTGAAAACAATGACCATTAACCATTTATAAGATGAATTAATTCAAACCCAACAAATAATGGCGTCCTTAATCTTGAAGCGCATTTCATCGTGATATTGATTGGTTGAATTGAAAAAGAAAGAGTACCTCTCATATTTTTTGTTTATCAAGGCTCCTCTTTTAATTCCAAGTACATTTTTTGATATACACAAGTGAAAAAACTATTAAAACAATTAATCAACATACACAAGTGAAAAAACTATTAAAACTATGAATCTATTTCCTTCCATCAACCAAAACAATCATTCATGTTTGTTTGCAATTCATTCTAAGGTAATATGTTGAAATTCAAAAATAATTAGAGTTTCCAATCACCTCGTGCTAATTAGGGTTCTCTTTTTGTTGCTAGGACAATTTTTCATGCAACGACCATGAAATGGTCTTATGTGTCATTCGTCGCAACTATATTCATTGTGAAAACAATGCTCATCAACCATTTATAAGATGAATTCATACAAACCCAATAAATAATGGAGTCCTTAATCTTGAATTGCATTTCTTTTTGATATTGATTGGTTGAATTCAAAAAGGAAGAGTACCTCTCATATTTTATGTTTATCAAGGCTCCTCTTTTAATTCCAAATACATTTTTTGATATAGTGATCATGAAATTATCATTTGTGGATAGACATCCTAGTATATTAATCAACACACACAAGTGAAAAAACTATTAAAACTCTGAATCTATTTTCTTCCATCAACCAAAAGAATCATTCATCTTTGTTTGCAATTCATTCGAAGGTAATGTGTTGAAATTCCAAAATAATTAGAGTTTCCAATCACCTCATGGTAGTTAGGGTTCTATTTTTGTTGCTAGGACTATTTTTCATGCAATGACCATTAAATGATCTTATGTGTCATTCGTAACAAATATATTCATTGTGAAAACAACACCCATTAACCATTTCTAGGATGAATTAATTCAAACCCAACAAATAATGGCGTTCCTAATCTTGAATTGCATTTCTTCATGATATTGATTGGTTGAATTCAAAAAGAAAGAGTACCTCTCATATATTTTGTTTATCAAGGCTCCTCTTTTAATTCCAAATACATTTTTTGATATAGTGATCATGAAATTATCATTTGTGGATAGACAACCTAGTATATTAATCAACATACACAAGTGAAAAAACTATTAAAACTCTGAATCTATTTTCTTCCATCAACCAATGTAATCATTCATCTTGGTTTGCAATTCATTCTAACGTTATGTATTGAAATTCTGAAATAATTAGAGTTTGCAATCACCTCATGCGAACTGGGGTTCCTTTTTTGTTACTAGGACTCTTTTTCATGCAACGACCATGAAATAATCTTATGTGTCATTCGTAACAACTATATTCATTGTGAAAACAATGCCCATCAACCATTTATAAGATGAATTCATTCAAACCAAACAAATAATACAGTCCTTCATCTTGAATTGCATTTCTTATTGATGTTGATTGGTTGAATTCCAAAAGAAAGAGTACCTCCTATCTTTTTTGTTTATCAAGGCTCCTCTTTTAGTTCCAAATAAAATTTTTGATAAAATGATCATCAAATAAACAATTTTGGATAGACAAACTTGTATATTAATTAGTATAAATAAGTCTAAGAACTATTAACACTGAAACTATATACATCCATCAACCAAAGGAAACATTCATCTTGGTTTGCAATTCACTCTAAAGTAATGTGTTGAAATTCAAAAATAATTAGAGTTTCCAATCACCTCATGCTAATTAGGGTTCTCATTTTGTTGCTAGGACAATTTTGCATGCGACGACCATGAAATGATCTTATGTGTCAATCGTAACAA
The DNA here is from genome assembly GCA_037897445.1 of Ceriops zippeliana. NCBI lineage: Eukaryota > Viridiplantae > Streptophyta > Magnoliopsida > Malpighiales > Rhizophoraceae > Ceriops > Ceriops zippeliana. The sequence goes on from JBAPLH010001165.1 coordinate 107,652, forward strand.
CTATATTCATTGTGAAAACAATGCCCATCAACCATTTATAAGATGATTTCATTCAAACCCAACAAATGATGCAGTCCTTGATCTTGAATTGCTTTTCTTATTCATGTTGATTTGTTGAATTCCAAAAGAAAGAGTACCTCCCATCTTTTTTGTTTATCAAGACTCCTCTTTTAGGTCCAAATACAATTTTTGATACAGCAATGAAGAAATAAACATTTGTGGATAGTCAACCTACCATATTAATCAACATAAACAAGTCTAAAAACTATTAACACACTGAATCTATTTACATCCATCAAACAAAGGAATCATTCATCTTTGTTTGCAATTCATTCCAAGATAATGTGTTGAAATTCCAAAATAATTAGAGTTTCCAATCACCTCATGGTAGTTAGGGTTCTATTTTTGTTGCTAGGACTATTTTTCATGCAATGACCATGAAATGATCTTATGTGTCATTCGTAACAAATATATTCATTGTGCAAACAATGCCCATCATCCATTTATAAGATGATTTCATTCAAACCCAACAAATAATGCAGTCCTTGATCTTGAATTGCTTTTATTATTCATGTTGATTTGTTGAATTCCAAAAGAAAGAGTACCTCCCATCTTTTTGTTTATCAAGGATCTTCTTTTAGATCCGAATACAATTTTTGATACAGCAATCAAGACATAAGCATTTGTGGATAGTCAACCTACCATATTAATCAACATAAACAAGTCTAAAAACTATTAACACACTGAATCTATTTCCTTCCATCAAACAAAGGAATCATTCATCTTTGTTTGCAATTCATTCCAAGATAATGTGTTGAAATTCCAAAATAATTAGAGTTTCCAATCACCTCATGGTAGTTAGGGTTCTATTTTTGTTGCTAGGACTATTTTTCATGCAATGACCATGAAATGATCTTATGTGTCATTGGTAACAACTATATTCATTGTGAAAACAATGCCCATTAACCATTTATAAGATCAATTAATTCAAACCCAACAAATAATGGTGTTCCTAATCTTGAATTGCATTTCTTCATGATATTGATTGGTTGAATTCAAAAAGAAAGAGTACCTCTCATATTTTTTGTTTATCATGGCTCCTCTTTTAATTCCAAATACATTTTTTGATATAGTGATCATGCAATTATCATTTGTGGATAGACAACCTAGTATATGAATCAACATACACAAGTGAAAAAACTATTACAACTCTGAATCTATTTTCTTCCATCAACCAAAAGAATCATTCATCTTTGTTTGCAATTCATTCTAAGGTTATGTGTTGAAATTCCAAAATAATTAGAGTTTCCAATCACCTCATGCTAATTAGGGTTCACTTTTTGTTGCTAGGACAATTTTTCATGCAACGACCATGAAATGGTCTTCAGTGTCATTCGTCGCAACTATATTCATTGTGAAAACAATGTCCATCAACGATTTATAAGATGAATTCATACAGACCCAACAAATTATGGAGTCCTTAATCTGAGAATTGCATTTCTTCTTGATATTGATTGGTTGAATTCCAAAAGAAAGTGCACCTCTCATATTTTGTGTATATTAAGCCTCCTCTTTTTATTCCAAATACATTTTTTGATATAGTGATCATGAAATTAACATTTGTGGATAGACAACCTAGTATATTAATCAACATAAACAAGTGAAAAACGATTAAAACTCTGAATCTATTTTCTTCCATCAACCAAAGGAATCATTCATCTTTGTTTGCAATTCATTCTAAGGTAATGTGTTGAAATTGCAAAATAATTAGAGTTTCCAATCACCTCATGGTAATAAGGGTTCTATTTTTGTTGCTAGGACTATTTTTCATGCAATGAATGTGAAAAGATCTTATGTGTCATTTGTAACAAATATATTCATTGTGCAAACAATGCCCATCATCCATTTGTAAGATGATTTCATTCAAACCCAACAAATAATGCAGTCCTTGATCTTGAATTGCTTTTATTATTCATGTTGATTTGTTGAATTACAAAAGAAAGAGTACCTCCCATCTTTTTGTTTATCAAGGATCCTCTTTTAGATCCGAATACAATTTTTGATACAGCAATCAAGATATAAGCATTTGTGGATAATCAACCTACCATATTAATCAACATAAACAAGTATAAAAACTATCAACACTCTGAATCTATTTACATCCATCAAAAAATGGAATCATTCATCTTTGTTTGCAATTCATTCTAAGGTAATGTGTTGAAATTGTAAAATAATTAGAGTTTCCAATCACCTCATGCTAATAAGGGTTCTATTTTTGTTGCTAGGACTATTTTTCATGCAATGTCCATGAAATGATCTTATGTGTCATTCGTAACAACTATATTCATTGTGAAAACAATGCCCATTAACCATTTATAAGATCAATTAATTCAAACCCAACATATAATGGTGTCCTTAATCTTGAATCGCATTTCTTCGTCAAATTGATTGGTTGAATTCAAAAAGAAAGAGTACCTCTCATATTTTTTGTTTATCAAGGCTCCTCTTTTAATTCCAAATACATTTTTTGATATAGTGATCATGAAATTGTCATTTGTGGATAGACAACCTAGTATATTAATCAACATACAAAAGTGAAAAAACTATTAAAACTCTGAATCTATTTTCTTCCATCAACCAAAAGAATCATTGATCTTTGTTTGCAATTCATTCTAAGGTAATGTGTTGAAATTCCAAAATAATTAGAGTTTCCAATCACCTCATGCTAATTAGGGTTCTCTTTTTGTTGCTAGGACAATTTTGCATGCAACCACCATGAAATGATCTTATGTGTCATTCGTCGCAACTATATTCATTGTGAAAACAATGCCTATCAACCATTTATAAGATGATTTCATTCAAAACCAACAAATAATGGAGTCCTTAATCTAGAATTGCATTTCTTCTTGATATTGATTGGTTGAATTCCAAAAGAAAGAGTACCTCCCATCTTTTTTGTTTATCAAGGCTCCTGTTTTAGTTCCAAACAAAATTTTTGATACAGCAATCAAGAAATAAACATTTCTGGATAGTCAACCTACCATATTAATCAACATAAACAAGTATAAAAACTATCAACACTCTGAATCTATTTACATCCATGAAAAAATGGAATCATTCATCTTTGTTTGCAATTCATTCTAAGGTAATGTGTTGAAATTGCAAAATAATTAGAGTTTCCAATCACCTCATGCTAATAAGGGTTCTATTTTTGTTGCTAGGACTACTTTTCATGCACTGACCATGAAATGATCTGATGTGTCATTCGTAACAACTATATTATTGTGAAAACAATGACCATTAACCATTTATAAGATGAATTAATTCAAACCTAACAAATAATGGCATACCTAATCTTGAAGCGCATTTCTTCGTGATATTGATTGGTTGAATTCAAAAAGAAAGAGTACCTCTCATATTTTTTGTTTATCAAGGCTCCGCTTTGAATTCCAAGTACATTTTTTGATATAGTGATCATGAAATTATCATTTGTGGATAGACAACGTAGTATATTAATCAACATACACAAATGAAAAAACTATTAAAACTATGAATCTATTTTCTTCCATCAACCAAAAGAATCATTCATCTTTGTTTGCAATTCATTCTAAGGTAATATGTTGAAATTCCAAAATAATTAGAGTTTCCAATCACCTCCTGCTAATTAGGGTTCTCTTTTTATTGCTAGGACAATTTTTCATGCAATGACCATGAAATGGTCTTATATGTCATTCGTCGCAACTACATTCATTGTGAAAACAATGCCCATCAACCATTTATAAGATGAATTCATACAAACCCAATAAATAATGGAGTCCTTAATCTTGAATTGCATTTCTTTTTGATATTGATTGGTTGAATTCAAAAAGGAAGAGTACCTCTCATATTTTTTGTTTATCAATGCTCCACTTTTAATTCCAAATACATATGTTGATATAGTGATCATGAAATTATCATTTGTGGATAGACAACCTAGTATATTAATCAACATACACAAGTGAAAAAACTATTAAAACTCTGAATCTATTTTCTTCCATCAACCAAAAGAATCATTCATCTTTGTTTGCAATTCATTCGAAGGTAATGTGTTGAAATTCCAAAATAATCAGAGTTTCCAATCACCTCATGGTAGTTAGGGTTCTATTTTTGTTGCTAGGACTATTTTTCATGCAATGACCATGAAATGATCTTATGTGTCATTCATAACAAATATATCCATTGTGAAAACAATGCCCATTAACCATTTCTAGGATGAATTAATTCAAACCCAACAAATAATGGCGTTCCTAATCTTGAATTGCATTTCTTAATGATATTGATTGGTTGAATTCAAAAAGAAAGAGTACCTCTCATATTTTTTGTTTATCAATGCTCCTCTTTTAATTCCAAATACATTTTTTGATATAGTGATCATGAAATTATTATTTGTGGATAGATAACCTAGTATATTAATCAACATACACAAGTGAAAAAACTATTAAAACTCTGAATCTATTTTCTTCCATCAACCAAAAGAATCATTCATCTTGGTTTGCAATTCATTCTAAGGTTATGTATTGAAATTCTGAAATAATTAGAGTTTACAATCACCTCATGCGAACTGGGGTTCCTTTTTTGTTACTAGGACTCTTTTTCATGCAACGACCATGAAATAATCTTATGTGTCATTCGTAACAACTATATTCATTGTGAAAATAATGCCCATCAACCATTTATAAGATGAATTCATTAAAACCAAACAAATAATACAGTCCTTGATCTTGAATTGCATTTCTTATTGATGTTGATTGGTTGAATTCCAAAAGAAAGAGTACCTCCTATCTTTTTTGTTTATCAAGGATCCTCTTTTAGATCCAAATACAATTTTTGATACAGCAATCAAGACATAAGCATTTGTGGATAGTCAACCTACCATATTAATCAACATAAAGAAGTCTAAAAACTATCGACACTCTGAATCTATTAACATCCATGAAAAAATGGAATCATTCATCTTTGTTTGCAATTCATTCTAAGGTAATGTGCTGAAATTGCAAAATAATTAGAGTTTCCAATCACCTCATGCTAATAAGGGTTCTATTTTTGTTGCTAGGACTATTTTTTATGCAATGACCATGAAATGATCTTATGTGTCATTCGTAACAACTATATTCATTGTGAAAACAATGACCATTAACCATTTATAAGATGAATTAATTCAAACCCAACAAATAATGGCGTCCTTAATCTTGAAGCGCATTTCTTCGTGATATTGATTGGTTGAATTCAAAAAGAAAGAGTACCTCTCATATTTTTTGTTTATCAAGGCTCCTCTTTTAATTCCAAGTACATATTTTGATATAGTGATCATGAAATTATCATTGGTGGATAGACAACGTAGTATATTAATCAACATACACAAGTGAAAAAACTATTAAAACTATGAATCTATTTTCTTCCATCAACCAAAAGAATCATTCATCTTTGTTTGCAATTCATTCTAAGGTAATATGTTGAAATTCCAAAATAATTAGAGTTTCCAATCACCTCTTGCTAATTAGGGTTCTCTTTTTGTTGCTAGGATAATTTTTCATGCAACGACCATGAAATGATCTTATGTGTCATTCGTCGCAACTATATTCATTGTGAAAACAATGCCCATCAACCATTTATAAGATGATTTCATTCAAACCCAACAAATAATGCAGTCCTTGATCTTGAATTGCTTTTCTTATTCATGTTGATTAGTTGAATTCCAAAAGAAGGAGTACCTCCCATCTTTTTTGTTTATCAAGGCTCCTGTTTTACTTCCAAACACAATTTTTGATACAGCAATCAAGAAATAAACATTTCTGGATAGTCAACCTACCATATTAATCAACATGAACAAGTTTAAAAACTATCAACACTCTGAATCTATTTACATCCATCAAAAAATGGAATCATTCTTCTTTGTTTGCACTTCATTCTAAGGTAATGTGTTGAAATTGCAAAATAATTAGAGTTTCCAATCACCTCATGCTAATAAGGGTTATATTTTTGTTGGTCGGACTATTTTTCATGCAATGACCATGAAATGATCTTATGTGTCATTCGTAACAACTATATTCATTGTGAAAACAATGACCATTAACCATTTATAAGATGAATTAATTCAAACCCAACAAATAATGGCGTCCTTAATCTTGAAGCGCATTTCTTCGTGATATTGATTGGTTGAATTCAAAAAGAAAGAGTACCTCTCATATTTTTTGTTTATCAAGGCTCCTCTTTTAATTCCAAATACATTTTTTGATATAGTGATGATGAAATTATCATTTGTGGATAGACAACCTAGCATATTAATCAACATACACAAGTGAAAAAACTATTAAAACTCTGAATCTATTTTCTTCCATCAACCAAAAGAATCATTCATCTTTGTTTGCAATTCATTCTAAGGTAATGTGTTGAAATTCCAAAATAATTAGAGTTTCCAATCACCTCATGCTAATTAGGGTTCTCTTTTTGTTGCTAGGACAATTTTTCATGCAACGACCATGAAATGGTCTTATATGTCATTCGTCGAAACTATATTCATTGTGAGAACAATGCCCATCAACCATTTATAAGATGAATTCATACAAACCCAACAAATAATGAAGTCCTTAATCTTGAATTGCATGTCTTCTTGATATTGCTTGCTTGAATTCAAAAAGGAAGAGTACCTCTCATATTTTTTGTTTATCAATGCTCCACTTTTAATTCCAAATACATTTTTTCATATAGTGATCATGAAATTATCATTTGTGGATAGACAACCTAGTATATTAATCAACATACACAAGTGAAAAAACTATTGAAACTCTGAATCTATTTTCTTCCATCAACCAAAAGAATCATTCATCTTTGTTTGCAATTCATTCTAAGGTAATGTGTTGAAATTCCAAAATAATTAGAGTTTCCAATCACCTCATGCTAATTAGGGTTCTCTTTTTGTTGCTAGGACAATTTTTCATGCAACGACCATGAAATGGTCTTATATGTCATTCGTCGAAACTATATTCATTGTGAGAACAATGCCCATCAACCATTTATAAGATGAATTCATACAAACCCAACAAATAATGAAGTCCTTAATCTTGAATTGCATGTCTTCTTGATATTGCTTGCTTGAATTCAAAAAGGAAGAGTACCTCTCATATTTTTTGTTTATCAAGGCTCCACTTTTAATTCCAAATACATTTTTCGATATAGGGATCATGAAATTATCATTTGTGGATAGACAACCTAGTATATTAATCAACATACACAAGTGAAAAAACTATTGAAACTCTGAATCTATTTTCTTCCATCAACCAAAAGAATCATTCATCTTTGTTTGCAATTCATTCTAAGGTAATGTGTTGAATTTCCAAAATAATTAGAGTTTCCAATCACCTCTTGCTAATTAGGGTTCTCTTTTTGTTGCTAGGACAATTTTTCATGCAACGACCATGAAATGGTCTTACATGTCATTCGTCGCAACTATATTCATTGTGAAAACAATGCCCATCAACCATTTATAAGATGAATTCATACAAACACAACAAATAATGGAGTCCTTAATCTTGAATTGCATTTCTTCTTAATATTGATTGGTTGAATTCAAAAAGGAAGAGTACCTCTCATATTTTTTGTTTATCAAGGCTCCACTTTTAATTCCAAATACATTTTTTGATATAGTGATCATGAAATTATCATTTGTGGATAGACAACCTAGTATATTAATCAACCTACACAAGTGAAAAAACTATTAAAACTCTGAATCTATTTTCTTCCATCAACCAGAAGAATCATTCGTCTTTGTTTGCAATTCATTCTAAGGTAATGTGTTGAAATTCCAAAATAATTAGAGTTTCCAATCACCTCATGCTAATTAGGGTTCTCTTTTTGTTGCTAGGACAAATTTTCATGCAACAACCATCAAATGATCTTATGTGTCAATCGTAACAACTATATTCATTGTGAAAACAATGCCCATCAACCATTTATAAGATGATTTCATTCAAACCCAACAAATAATGCAGTCCTTGATCTTGAATTGCTTTTCTTATTCATGTTGATTAGTTGAATTCCAAAAGAAAGAGTACCTCCCATCTTTTTTGTTTATCAAGCCTCCTGTTTTAGTTCCAAACTCAATTTTTGATACAGCAGTCAAGAAATAAACATTTCTGGATAGTCTTGATACCATATTAATCGACATAAACAAGTCTAAAAACTATCAACACTCTGAATCTATTTACATCCATCAAACAATGGAATCATTCATCTTTGTTTGCAATTCATTCTAAGGTAATGTGTTGAAATTACAAAATAATTAGAGTTTGCAATCACCTCATGCTAATAAGGGTTATATTTTTGTTGCTAGGACTATTTTTCATGCAATGACCATGAAATGATCTTATGTGTCCATCGTAACAACTATATTCAATGTGAAAACAATGCCCATCAACCACTTATAAGATGATTTCATTCAAACCCAACAAATAATGCAGTCCTTTATCTTGAATTGCTTTTCTTATTCATGTCTCTTAGTTGAATTCCAAAAGAAAGAGTACCTCCCATCTTTTTGTTTATCAAGGCTCCCGTTTTAGTTCCAAACACAATTTTTGATACAGCAATCAAGAAATAAACAATTCTGCATAGTCAACCTACCATATTAATCAACATAAACAAGTCTAAAAACTATCAACACTCTGAATCTATTTACATCCATCAAACAATGGAATCATTCATCTTTGTTTGCAATTCATTCTAAGGTAATGTGTTGAAATTACAAAATAATTAGAGTTTCCAATCACCTCATGCTAATAAGGGTTATATTTTTGTTGCTAGGACTATTTTTCATGCAATGACCATGAAATGATCTTATGTGTCATTCGTAACAACAATATTCATTGTGAAAACAATGCCCATTAACCATGTATAAGATGAATTAATTCAAACCCAACAAATAATGGCGTCCTTAATATTGAATCGCATTTCTTCGTGATATTGATTGGTTGAATTCAAAAGGAAAGAGTACCTCTCATATTTTTTGTTTATCAAGGCTCCTCTTTTAATTCCAAATACATTTTTTGATATAGTGATCATGAAATTATCATTTGTCGATAGACAACCTAGCATATTTATGAACATACACAAGTGAAAAAACTATTAAAACTCTGAACCTATTTTCTTCCATCAACCAAAAGAATCATTCATCTTTGTTTGCAATTCATTCTTAGGTAATGTGTTGAAATTCCAAAATAATTAGAGTTTCCAATCACCTCATGCTAATTAGGGTTCTCTTTTTGGTGCTAGGATAGTTTTTCGTGCACCGACCATGAAATGGTCTTATGTGTCATTCGTCGCAACTATATTCATTGTGAAAACAATGCCCATCAACCATTTATAAGATGAATTCATACAAACCCAATAAATAATGGAGTCCTTAATCTTGAATTGCATTTCTTCTTGATATTGATTGGTTGAATTCAAAAAGGAAGAGTACCTCTCATATTTTTTGTTTATCAAGGCTCCACTTTTAATTCCAAATTCATTTTTTGATATAGTGATCATGAAATTATCATTTGTGGATAGACAACCTAGTATATTAATCAACATACACAAGTGAAAAAACTATTAAAACTCTGAATCTATTTTCTTCCATCAACCAAAAGAATCATTCATCTTTGTTTGCAATTCATTCCAAGGTAATGTGTTGAAATTCAAAAATAATTAGAGTTTCCAATCTCCTCATGCTAATTAGGGTTCTCTTTTTGTTGCTAGGACAAATTTTCATGCAACGACCATGAAATGATCTTATGTGTCAATCGTAACAACTATATTCATTGTGAAAACAATGCCCATCAACCATTTATAAGATGATTTCATTCAAACCCAACAAATAATGCAGTCCTTGATCTTGAATTGCTTTTCTTATTCATGTTTCTTAGTTGAATTCCAAAAGAAAGAGTACCTCCCATCTTTTTGTTTATCAAGGCTCCCGTTTTAGTTCCAAACACAATTTTTGATACAGCAATCACGAAATAAACATTTCTGCATAGTCAATCTACCATATTAATCAACATAAACAAGTCTAAAAACTATCAACACTCTGAATCTATTTACATCCATCAAACAATGGAATCATTCATCTTTGTTTGCAATTCATTCTAAGTAGTGTTGAAATTGCAAAATAATTAGAGTTTCCAATCACCTCATGCTAATTAGGGTTCTATTTTTGTTGCTAGGACTATTTTTCATCCAATGACCATGAAATGATCTTATGTGTCATTCGTAACAATTATATTCCTTGTGAAAACAATGCCTATTAACCATTTATAAGATGAATTGATTCAAACACAACAAATAATGGCGTTCCGAATCTTGGATTGCATTTCTTCATGATATTGATTGGTTGAATTCAAAAAGAAAGAGTACCTCTCCTATTTTTTTTTATCCAGGCTCCTCTTTTAATTCCAAATACATTTTTTGATACAGTGATGATGAAATTATCATTTGTGGATAGACAACCTAGTATATTAATCAACATACACAAGTGAAAAAACTATTAAAACTCTGAATCTATTTTCTTCCATCAACCGAAAGAATCATTCATCTTTTTTTGGAATTCATTCTAAGGTAATGTGTTGAAATTGCAAAATAATTAGAGTTTCCAATCACCTCATGCTAATTAGGGTTCTATTTTTGTTGCTAGGACTATTTTTCATCCAATGACCATGAAATGATCTTATGTGTCATTCGTAACAATTATATTCATTGTGAAAACAATGCCTATTAACCATTTATAAGATGAATTGATTCAAACACAACAAATAATGGCGTTCCGAATCTTGGATTGCATTTCTTCATGATATTGATTGGTTGAATTCAAAAAGAAAGAGTACCTCTCCTATTTTTTTTTTTTATCCAGGCTTCTCTTTTAATTCCAAATACATTTTTTGATACAGTGATGATGAAATTATCATTTGTGGATAGACAACCTAGTATATTAATCAACATACACAAGTGAAAAAACTATTAAAACTCTGAATCTATTTTCTTCCATCAACCAAAAGAATCATTCATCTTTGTTTGCAATTCATTCTAAGGTAATGTGTTGAAATTCCAAAATAATTAGAGCTTCCAATCGCCCCATGCTAATTAGGGTTCTCTTTTCGTTGCTAGGACAAATTTTCATGCAACGACCATGAAATGATCTTATGTGTCAATCGTAACAACTATATTCATTGTGAAAACAATGCCCATCAACCATTTATAAGATGATTTCATTCAAACCCAACAAATAATGCACTCCTTGATCTTGAATTGCTTTTCTTATTCATGTTTCTTAGTTGAATTCCAAAAGAAAGAGTACCTCCCATCTTTTTTGTTTATCAAGGCTCCTGTTTTAGTTCCAAACACAATTTTTGATATAGCAGTCAAGAAATAAACATTTCTGGATAGTCAACATACCATATCAATCAACATAAACAAGTCTAAAAACTATCAACACTCTGAATCTATTTACATCCATCAAACAATGGAATCATTCATCTTTGTTTGCAATTCATTCTAAGGTAATGTGTTGAAATTGCAAAATAATTAGAGTTTCCAATCACCTCATGCTAATAAGGGTTATATTTTTGTTGCTAGGACTATTTTTCTTGCAATGACCATGAAATGATCTTATGTGTCATTCGTAACAACAATATTCATTGTGAAAACAATGCCCATTAACCATGTATAAGATGAATTAATTCAAACCCAACAAATAATGGCGTCCTTAATATTGAATCACATTTCTTTGTGATATTGATTGGTTGAATTCAAAAAGAAAGAGTACCTCTCATAATTTTTGTTTATCAAGGCTCTTCTTTTAATTCCAAATACATTTTTTGATATAGTGATGATGAAATTATCATTTGTGGATACACAACCTAGCATATTAATCAACATACACAAGTGAAAAAACTATTAATTAAAACTCTGAATCTATTTTCTTCCATCAACCAAAAGAATCATTCATCTTTGTTTGCAATTCAATCTAAGGTAATGTGTTGAAATTCTAAAATAATTAGAGTTTCCAATCACCTCATGCCAATTAGGGTTCACTTTTTGTTGCTGGGACTATTTTTCATGCAAGGACCATGAAATTATCTTCTGTGTGATTCGTCGCAACTATATTCATTGTGAAAACAATGCCCATCAACCATCTATAAAATGAATTCATTCAAATCCAACAAATAATGGAGTCCTTCATCGTGAATTTCATTTCTTCTTGATATTGATTGGTTGAATTCCAAAAGAAGGTGCACCTCTCATATTTTGTGTCTATCAAGGCTCCTCTTTTAATTCCAAATACATTTTTTGATATAGTGATCATGAAATTAACATTTGTGGATAGACAACCTAGTATATTAATCAACATAAACAAGTGAAAAAGCTATTAAAACTCTGAATCTATTTTTGATAGAACGATCATGAAATAAACAATTTTGGATAGACAACCTAGTATATTAATCAACATAAATAAGTCTAAGAACTATTAGCACTCTGAATCAATTTACATTCATCAACCAAAGGAATCATTCATCTTGGTTTGCAATTCACTCTAAAGTAATAATGTGTTGAAATTCCAAAATAATTAGAGTTTCCAATCACCTCATGCTAATTAGGGTTCTATTTTTGTTGCTAGGACTATTTTTCATCCAATGACCATGAAATGATCTTATGTGTCATTCGTAACAATTATATTCCTTGTGAAAACAATGCCTATTAACCATTTATAAGATGAATTGATTCAAACACAACAAATAATGGCGTTCCGAATCTTGGATTGCATTTCTTCATGATATTGATTGGTTGAATTCAAAAAGAAAGAGTACCTCTCCTATTTTTTTTTTATCCAGGCTCCTCTTTTAATTCCAAATACATTTTTTTTGATACAGTGATGATGAAATTATCATTTGTGGATTGGCAACCTAGTATATTAATCAACATACACAAGTGAAAAAACTATTAAAACTCTAAATCTATTTTCTTCCATCAACCAAAAGAATCTTTCATCTTTGTTTGCAATTCATTCTAAGGTAATGTGTTGAAATTCCAAAATAATTAGAGTTTCCAATCGCCCCATGCTAATTAGGGTTCTCTTTTTGTTGCTAGGACAAATTTTCATGCAACGACCATGAAATGATCTTATGTGTCAATCGTAACAACTATATTCATTGTGAAAACAATGCCCATCAACCATTTATAAGATGATTTCATTCAAACCCAACAAATAATGCACTCCTTGATCTTGAATTGCTTTTCTTATTCATGTTGATTAGTTGAATTCCAAAAGAAAGAGTACCTCCCATCTTTTTTGTTTATCAAGGCTCCTGTTTTAGTTCCAAACACAATTTTTGATATAGCAGTCAAGAAATAAACATTTCTGGATAGTCAACATACCATATCAATCAACATAAACAAGTCTAAAAACTATCAACACTCTGAATCTATTTACATCCATCAAACAATGGAATCATTCATCTTTGTTTGCAATTCATTCTAAGGTAATGTGTTGAAATTGCAAAATAATTAGAGTTTCCAATCACCTCATGCTAATAAGGGTTATATTTTTGTTGCTAGGACTATTTTTCTTGCAATGACCATGAAATGATCTTATGTGTCATTCGTAACAACAATATTCATTGTGAAAACAATGCCCATTAACGATGTATAAGATGAATTAATTCAAACCCAACAAATAATGGCGTCCTTAATATTGAATCACATTTCTTTGTGATATTGATTGGTTGAATTCAAAAAGAAAGAGTACCTCTCATATTTTTTTTATCAAGGCTTTTCTTTTAATTCCAAATACATTTTTTGATATAGTGATGATGAAATTATCATTTGTGGATAGACAACCTAGCATATTAATCAACATACACAAGTGAAAAAACAATTAAAACTCTGAATCTATTTTCTTCCATCAACCAAAAGAATCATTCATCTTTGTTTGCAATTCAATCTAAGGTAATGTGTTGAAATTCTAAAATAATTAGAGTTTCCAATCACCTCATGCCAATTAAGGTTCACTTTTTGTTGCTGGGACTATTTTTCATGCAAGGACCATGAAATTATCTTATTTGTGATTTGTCGCAACTATATTCATTGTGAAAACAATGTCCATCAACCATTTATAAGATGAATTCATTCAAATCCAACAAGTAATGGAGTCCTTCATCGTGAATATCATTTCTTCTTGATATTGATTGGTTGAATTCCAAAAGAAAGTGCACCTCTCATATTTTGTGTCTATCAAGGCTCCTCTTTTAATTCCAAATACATTTTTTGATATAGTGATCATGAAATTAACATTTGTCGATAGACAACCTAGTATATTAATCAACATAAACAAGTGAAAAAACTATTAAAACTCTGAATCTATTTTTGATAGAACGATCATGAAATAAACAATTTTGGATAGATATTAATCAATATAAATAAGTCTAAGAACTATAAGCACTCTGAATCAATTTACATCCATCAACCAAAGGAATCATTCATCTTGGTATGCAATTCACTCTAATGTAATGTGTTGAAATTCCAAAATAATTAGAGTTTCCAATCACCTCATGCTAATTAGGGTTCTATTTTTGTTGCTAGGACTATTTTTCATCCAATGACCATGAAATGATCTTATGTGTCATTCGTAACGACTATATTCATTGTGAAAACAATGCCTATTAACCATTTATAAGATGAATTGATTCAAACACAACAAATAATGGCGTTCCTAATCTTGAATTGCATTTCTTCATGATATCGATTGGTTGAATTCAAAAAGAAAGAGTACCTCTCCTATTTTTTGTTTATCAAGGCTCCTCTTTTAATTCCAAATACATTTTTTGATATAGTGATCATGAAATTATCATTTGTGGATAGACAACCTAGTATATTAATCAACATACACAAGTGAAAAAACTATTAAAACTCTGAATCTATTTTCTTCCATCAACCAAAAGAATCATTTATCTTTGTTTGCAATTCATTCTAGGGCAATGTGTTGAAATTCTAAAATAATTAGAGTTTCCAATCACCTCATGCTAATGAGGGTTCTCTCTTTTGTGCCATGACTATTTTTCATGCAACGACCATGAAATGATCTTATGTGTCATTCGTCACAACTATATTCATTGTGAAAACAATGCCCATCAACCATTTAGAAGATGATTTCATTCAAACCCAACAAATAATGCACTCCTTGATCTTGAATTGCTTTTCTTATTCATGTTGATTAGTTGAATTCCAAAAGAAAGAGTACCTCTCATCTTTTTTGTTTATCAAGGCTCCTATTTTAGTTCCAAACACAATTTTTGATATAGCAGTCAAGAAATAAACATTTCTGGATAGTCAACATACCATATCAATCAACATAAACAAGTCTAAAAACTATCAACACTCTGAATCTATTTACATCCATCAAACAATGCAATCATTCATCTTTGTTTGCAATTCATTCTAAGTAGTGTTGAAATTGCAAAATAATTAGAGTTTCCAATCACCTCATGCTAATAACGGTTATATTTTTGTCGCTAGGACTATTTTTCATGCAATAACCATGAAATGATCTTATGTGTCATTCGTAACAACAATATTCATTGTGAAAACAATGCCCATTAACCATGTATAAGATGAATTAATTCAAACCCAACAAATAATGGCGTCCTTAATATTGAATCACATTTCTTTGTGATATTGATTGGTTGAATTCAAAAAGAAAGAGTACCTCTCATAATTTTTGTTTATCAAGGCTCTTCTTTTAATTCCAAATACATTTTTTGATATAGTGATGATGAAATTATCATTTGTGGATACACAACCTAGCATATTAATCAACATACACAAGTGAAAAAACTATTAAAACTCTGAATCTATTTTCTTCCATCAACCAAAAGAATCATTCATCTTTGTTTGCAATTCAATCTAAGGTAATGTGTTGAAATTCTAAAATAATTAGAGTTTCCAATCACCTCATGCCAATTAGGGTTCACTTTTTGTTTCTAGGACTATTTTTCATGCAAGGACCATGAAATTATCTTCTGTGTGATTCGTCGCAACTATATTCATTGTGAAAACAATGCCCATCAACCATCTATAAGATGAATTCATTCAAATCCAACAAATAATGGAGTCCTTCATCGTGAATTGCATTTCTTCTTGATATTGATTGGTTGAATTCCAAAAGAAAGTGCACCTCTCACATTTTGTGTCTATCAAGGCTCCTCTTTTAATTCCAAATACATTTTTTGATATAGTGATCATGAAATTAACATTTGTGGATAGACAACCTAGTATATTAATCAACATAAACAAGTGAAAAAGCTATTAAAACTCTGAATCTATTTTTGATAGAACGATCATGAAATAAACAATTTTGGATAGACAACCTAGTATATTAATCAACATAAATAAGTCTAAGAACTATTAGCACTCTGAATCAATTTACATTCATCAACCAAAGGAATCATTCATCTTGGTTTGCAATTCACTCTAAAGTAATAATATGTTGAAATTCCAAAATAATTAGAGTTTCCAATCACCTCATGCTAATTAGGGTTCTATTTTTGTTGCTAGGACTATTTTTCATCCAATGACCATGAAATGATCTTATGTGTCATTCGTAACAATTATATTCCTTGTGAAAACAATGCCTATTAACCATTTATAAGATGAATTGATTCAAACACAACAAATAATGGCGTTCCGAATCTTGGATTGCATTTCTTCATGATATTGATTGGTTGAATTCAAAAAGAAAGAGTACCTCTCCTATTTTTTTTTTATCCAGGCTCCTCTTTTAATTCCAAATACATTTTTTGATACAGTGATGATGAAATTATCATTTGTGGATTGGCAACCTAGTATATTAATCAACATACACAAGTGAAAAAACTATTAAAACTCTGAATCTATTTTCTTCCATCAACCAAAAGAATCTTTCATCTTTGTTTGCAATTCATTCTAAGGTAATGTGTTGAAATTCCAAAATAATTAGAGTTTCCAATCGCCCCATGCTAATTAGGGTTCTCTTTTTGTTGCTAGGACAAATTTTCATGCAACGACCATGAAATGATCTTATGTGTCAATCGTAACAACTATATTCATTGTGAAAACAATGCCCATCAACCATTTATAAGATGATTTCATTCAAACCCAACAAATAATGCACTCCTTGATCTTGAATTGCTTTTCTTATTCATGTTTCTTAGTTGAATTCCAAAAGAAAGAGTACCTCCCATCTTTTTTGTTTATCAAGGCTCCTGTTTTAGTTCCAAACACAATTTTTGATATAGCAGTCAAGAAATAAACATTTCTGGATAGTCAACATACCATATCAATCAACATAAACAAGTCTAAAAACTATCAACACTCTGAATCTATTTACATCCATCAAACAATGGAATCATTCATCTTTGTTTGCAATTCATTCTAAGGTAATGTGTTGAAATTGCAAAATAATTAGAGTTTCCAATCACCTCATGCTAATAAGGGTTATATTTTTGTTGCTAGGACTATTTTTCTTGCAATGACCATGAAATGATCTTATGTGTCATTCGTAACAACAATATTCATTGTGAAAACAATGCCCATTAACGATGTATAAGATGAATTAATTCAAACCCAACAAATAATGGCGTCCTTAATATTGAATCACATTTCTTTGTGATATTGATTGGTTGAATTCAAAAAAGAAAGAGTACCTCTCATATTTTTTTTTATCAAGGCTTTTCTTTTAATTCCAAATACATTTTTTGATATAGTGATGATGAAATTATCATTTGTGGATAGACAACCTAGCATATTAATCAACATACACAAGTGAAAAAACAATTAAAACTCTGAATCTATTTTCTTCCATCAACCAAAAGAATCATTCATCTTTGTTTGCAATTCAATCTAAGGTAATGTGTTGAAATTCTAAAATAATTAGAGTTTCCAATCACCTCATGCCAATTAAGGTTCACTTTTTGTTGCTGGGACTATTTTTCATGCAAGGACCATGAAATTATCTTATTTGTGATTTGTCGCAACTATATTCATTGTGAAAACAATGTCCATCAACCATTTATAAGATGAATTCATTCAAATCCAACAAGTAATGGAGTCCTTCATCGTGAATATCATTTCTTCTTGATATTGATTGGTTGAATTCCAAAAGAAAGTGCACCTCTCATATTTTGTGTCTATCAAGGCTCCTCTTTTAATTCCAAATACATTTTTTGATATAGTGATCATGAAATTAACATTTGTCGATAGACAACCTAGTATATTAATCAACATAAACAAGTGAAAAAACTATTAAAACTCTGAATCTATTTTTGATAGAACGATCATGAAATAAACAATTTTGGATAGATATTAATCAATATAAATAAGTCTAAGAACTATAAGCACTCTGAATCAATTTACATCCATCAACCAAAGGAATCATTCATCTTGGTATGCAATTCACTCTAATGTAATGTGTTGAAATTCCAAAATAATTAGAGTTTCCAATCACCTCATGCTAATTAGGGTTCTATTTTTGTTGCTAGGACTATTTTTCATCCAATGACCATGAAATGATCTTATGTGTCATTCGTAACGACTATATTCATTGTGAAAACAATGCCTATTAACCATTTATAAGATGAATTGATTCAAACACAACAAATAATGGCGTTCCTAATCTTGAATTGCATTTCTTCATGATATCGATTGGTTGAATTCAAAAAGAAAGAGTACCTCTCCTATTTTTTGTTTATCAAGGCTCCTCTTTTAATTCCAAATACATTTTTTGATATAGTGATCATGAAATTATCATTTGTGGATAGACAACCTAGTATATTAATCAACATACACAAGTGAAAAAACTATTAAAACTCTGAATCTATTTTCTTCCATCAACCAAAAGAATCATTTATCTTTGTTTGCAATTCATTCTAGGGCAATGTGTTGAAATTCTAAAATAATTAGAGTTTCCAATCACCTCATGCTAATGAGGGTTCTCTCTTTCGTGCCATGACTATTTTTCATGCAACGACCATGAAATGATCTTATGTGTCATTCGTCACAACTATATTCATTGTGAAAACAATGCCCATCAACCATTTAGAAGATGAATTAATTTAAACCCAAAAAATAATGCAGTCCATGATCTTGAATTGCATTTCTTATTCATGTTGATTTGTTGAATTCCAAAAGAAAGAGTGCCTCCCATCTTTTTTGTTTATCAAGGCTCCTCTTTTTGTTCCAAACACAATTTTTGATACAGCAATCAAGAAATAAACATTTGTGGATCGTCAACCTAGCATAATAATCAACATAAACAACTGTAAAATTATTAACACTCTGAATCTATTTACATCCATCAAAAAAAGGAATCATTCATCTTTGTTTGCAATTCATTCTAAGGTAATGTGTTGAAATTCCGAAATAATTAGAGTTTCCAATCACCTCATGCTAATTAGGGTTCTCATTTTGTTGCTAGGACAATTTTTCATGCAACAACCGTGAAATGATCTTATGTGTCAATCGTAACAAGCATATTCATGGTGAAAACAATGCCCATCAACCATTTATAAGATGATTTCATTCAAACCCAACAAATAATGCAGTCCTTGATCTTGAATTGCATTTCTTATTCATGTTGATTCCTTGAACTTCAAAAGAAAGAGTACCACCCATCTTTTTTGTTTATCAAGGCTCCTCTTTTAGTTCCAAACACAATTTTTGATACAGCAATCAAGAAATAAACATTTGTGGATAGTCAACCTGGCATATTAATCAACATAAACAAGTCTAAAATCTATTAACACTCTAAATCTATTTACATCCATCAAACAAAGGAATCATTCATATTTCTTTGCAATTCATTTAAAGCTAATATGTTGAAATTCCAAAATAATTACAGTTTCCAATCACCTCATGCTAATTAGGGTTCTCTTTTTGTTGCTTGGACTATTTTTTATGCAACAACCATGAAATGATCTTATGTGTCATTCGTAACAACTATATTCATTGTGAAAACCATGGCCATCAACCATTTATAGGATGAATTCATTCTAACCCAACAAATAATGTAGTCCTTAATCTTGAATTGCATTTCTTCTTAATATTGATTGGTTCAATTCCAATAGAAGGAGTACCTCTCATCTTTTTTGTTTATCAAGGCTCCTCTTTTAATTCCAAATACATTTCTTGATATAGTGATCATGAAATTAACATTTTGTGGATAGACAACCTAGTATATTAATTAACATAAAAAGGTGAAAAAACAATTAAAAATCTGAATCTATTTTCTTCCATCAACCAATGGAATCATTCATCTTGGTTTGCAGTTATTCTATGGTTATGTATTGAAATTCTGAAATAATTAGAGTTCGCAATCACCTCATGCGAATTGGGGTTCCCTTTTTGTTACTAGGACTATTTTTCAGGTGATGACCAAGAAATAATCTTATGTGACATTCGTAACAAGTATATTCATTGTGAAAACAATGCCCATCAACCATTTATAAGATGAAGTCATTCAAACCAAACAAATAATACAGTCCTTGATCTTGAATCGCATTTCTTATTGATGTTGATTGGTTGAATTCCAAAAGAAATAGTACCTCCTATCTTTTTTGTTAATCAAGGCTCCCCTTTTACTTCCAAATACAATTTTTGATAAAACGATCATGAAATAAATAATTTTGGATAGACAACCTAGTATATTAATGAGTATAAATAATACTAAGAACTATTAACACTCTGAATCTATTTACATCCATCAACCAAAGGAATCATTCATCTTTGCTTGCAATTCATTCTAAGGTAATGTGTTGAAATTCCAAAATAATTAGAGTTTGCAATCACCTCATGCTAATTAGGGTTCTCTTTTTGTTGCTAGGACTATTTTTCATGCAATGACCATAAAATGATCTTACGTGTCATTCGTCACAACTATATTCATTGTGAAAACAATGCCCATCAACCATTTATAAGATGAATTCATTCAAACCCAACAAATAATGGAGTCCTTAATCTTGAAATGCATTTCTTCTTGATATTGATTGGTTGAATTCCAAAAGAAAGAGTACCTCTCAAATTTTGTATCTATCAAGGCTTCTCTTTTAATTCCAAATACATTTTTTGATATAATGATCATGAAATTAACATTTGTGGATAGACAATATAGCATATTAATCAACACAAACAAGTGAAAAAACTATTAAAACTCTGAATCTATTTTCTTCCATCAACCAAAAGAATCATTCATCTTTGTTTGCACTTCATTCTAAGGTAATGTGCTGAAATTCAAAAATAATTAGAGTTTCCAATCACCTCATGCTAATTAGGGTTCTCTTTTTGTTGCTAGGACTATTTTTCATGCAACGACCATGAAATGATCTTATGTGTCAATCGTAACAACTATATTTATTGTGAAAACAATGCCCATCAACCATTTATAAGATGAATTCATTCAAACCCAACAAATAATGCAGTCCTTGATCTTGAATTGAATTTCTTATTGATGTTGATTGGTTGAATTCCAAAAGAAAGAGTACGTCCCATCTTTTTTGTTCATCAAGGCTCCTCTTTTAGCTCCAAATACAATTTTTGATACAGCAATCATGAAATAAACACTTGTGGATAGTCAACCTAGCATTTTAATTAGTATAAATAAGTCTAAGAACTATTAACACTCTGAATCTATTTACATCCAGCAACCAAAGTAATCATTCATCTTGGTTTGGAATTCACTCCAAAGTAATGTGTTGAAATTCCAAAATAATTAGAGTTTCCAATCACCTAATGCTAATTAGGGTTCTCTTTTTGTTGCTAGGACTATTTTTCATGCAACGACCATGAAATGTTCTTATGTGTCATTCGTAACAACTATATTCATTGTGAAAACAATGCCCATCAACCATTTATAAGATGAATTCATTCAAACCCAACAAATAATGGAGTCCTTAATCTTGAATTGCATTTCTTCTTGATATTGATTGGTTGAATTCCAAAAGAAAGAGTACCTCTCAAATTTTGTATCTATCAAGGCTTCTCTTTTAATTCCAAATACATTTTTTGATATAGTGATCATGAAATTAACATTTGTGGATAGACAACCGAGTATATTAATCAACATAAGCAAGTGAAAAAAATATTAAAACTCTGAATCTATTTTCTTCCATCAACCAATGGAATCATTCATCTTGGTTTGCAGTTCATTTTAAGGTTATGTATTGAAATTCTGAAATAATTAGAGTTTGCAATCACCTCATGTGAATTGGGGTTCCCTTTTTGTTACTAGGACTGTTTTTCATGCAATCACGATGAAATAATCTTATGTGTCATTCGTAACAAGTATATTAATTGTGAAAAAAATGCCCATCAAAAATTTATAAGATGAAGTCATTCAAACCAAACAAATAATACAGTCCTTGATGTTGAATTGCATTTCTTATTGATGTTGATTAGTTGAATTCCAAAACTAAGAGTACCTCCTATCTTTTTTGTTTATCAAGGCTCCTCTTTTAGTTCCAAAAACAATTTTTGATAAAACGATCACGAAATAAACAATTTTGGATAGACAACCTAATATATTAATCAGTATAAATAAGTCTAAGAACTATTAACACTCTGAATCTATTTACATCCATCAACCAAAAGAATCATTCATCTTGGTTTGCAATTCACTCTAAAGTAATGTGTTGAAATTCCAAAATAATTAGAGTTTCCAATCACCTCATGCTAATTAGGGTTCTCATTTTGTTCCTAGGACAATTTTTCATGCAACGACCATGCAATCATCTTATGTGTCATTCGTCACAACTATATTCATTGTGAAAACAATGCCCATCAACCATTTATAAGATGAATTCATTCAAACCCAACAAATAATGGAGCCCTTGATCTTGAATTGCATTTCTTATTGATGTTGATTGGTTGAATTGAAACAGAAAGAGTACCTCTCATATTATTTGTTTATCAAGGCTCATCTTTTAATTCCAAATACATTTTTTGATATAATGATCATGAAATTTACATTTGTGGATAGACAACAAAGTATATTAATAAACACAAACAAGTGAAAAAACTATTAAAACTCTGAATCTATTTTCTTCCATCAACCAAAAGAATCATTCATCTTTGTTAGCAATTCATTCTAAGGTAATGTGCTGAAATTCAAAAATAATTAGAGTTTCCAATCACCTCATGCTAATTAGGGTTCTCTTTTTGTTGCTAGGACTATTTTTCAGGCAACAACCATGAAATGTTCTTATGTATCAATCGTAACAACTATATTTATTGTGAAAACAATGCCCATCAACCTTTTATAAGATGATTTTATTCAAACCCAACAAATAATGCAGTCCATGATCTTGAATTGCATTTGTTATTCATGTTGATTAGTTGAATTCCAAAAGAAAGAGTACCTCCCATCTTTTTTGTTTATTAAGGCTCCTCTTTTTGTTCTAAACACAATTTTTGATACAGCAATCAAGAAATAAACATTTGTGGATAGTCAACCTAGAATATTAATCAACATAAAGAAGTCTAAAACTATTAACACTCTGAATCTATTTACATCCATCAAACAAAGGAATCATTCATCTTTGTTCGCAATTCATTCTAAGGTAATGTGTTAAAATTCCAAAATAATTAGTGTTTCCAATCACCTCATGCTAATTAGGGTTCTCTTTTTGTTGCTAGGACTATTTTTCATGCAACGACCATGAAATGATCTTATGTGTGATTCCTCACAACTATATTCATTGTGAAAACAATGCCCATCAACCATTTATAAGATGAATTCATTCAAACCCAACAAATAATGGAGTCCTTGATCTTAAATTGCATCTCTTATTGATGTTGATTGGTTGAATTTAAACAGAAAGAGTACCTCTCATATTATTTGTTTATCAAGGCTCCTCTTTTAATTCGTAATGCATTTTTTGATATTGTGATCATGAAATTAACATTTGTGGATAGATCACATAGTATATTAATCAACAAAAACAAGTGAAAAAACTGTTAAAACTCTGAATCTATTTTTTCTTCCATCAACCAAAAGAATCATTCATCTTTGTTTGCAATTCATTCTAAGGTAATGTGTTGAAATTTCAAAATCATTAGAGTTTCCAATCACCTCATGCTAATTAGGGTTCTCTTTTTGTTGCTAGGACTATTTTTCATGCAACGACCATGAAATGATCTTATGTGTCATTCGTCACAACTATATTCATTGTGAAAACAATGCCCATCAACCATTTATAAGATGAATTCATTCAAACCCAACAAATAATGGAGCCCTTGATCTTGAATTGCATTTCTTATTGATGTTGATTGGTTGAATTGAAACAGAAAGAGTACCTCTCATATTATTTGTTTATCAAGGCTCATCTTTTAATTCCAAATACATTTTTTGATATAATGATCATGAAATTTACATTTGTGGATAGACAACAAAGTATATTAATAAACACAAACAAGTGAAAAAAACTATTTAAAACTCTGAATCTATTTTCTTCCATCAACCAAAAGAATCATTCATCTTTGTTAGCAATTCATTCTAAGGTAATGTGCTGAAATTCAAAAATAATTAGAGTTTCCAATCACCTCATGCTAATTAGGGTTCTCTTTTTGTTGCTAGGACTATTTTTTCAGGCAACAACCATGAAATGTTCTTATGTATCAATCGTAACAACTATATTTATTGTGAAAACAATGCCCATCAACCTTTTATAAGATGATTTTATTCAAACCCAACAAATAATGCAGTCCATGATCTTGAATTGCATTTGTTATTCATGTTGATTAGTTGAATTCCAAAAGAAAGAGTACCTCCCATCTTTTTTGTTTATTAAGGCTCCTCTTTTTGTTCTAAAACACAATTTTTGATACAGCAATCAAGAAATAAACATTTGTGGATAGTCAACCTAGAATATTAATCAACATAAAGAAGTCTAAAACTATTAACACTCTGAATCTATTTACATCCATCAAACAAAGGAATCATTCATCTTTGTTCGCAATTCATTCTAAGGTAATGTGTTAAAATTCCAAAATAATTAGTGTTTCCAATCACCTCATGCTAATTAGGGTTCTCTTTTTGTTGCTAGGACTATTTTTCATGCAACGACCATGAAATGATCTTATGTGTGATTCCTCACAACTATATTCATTGTGAAAACAATGCCCATCAACCATTTATAAGATGAATTCATTCAAACCCAACAAATAATGGAGTCCTTGATCTTAAATTGCATCTCTTATTGATGTTGATTGGTTGAATTTAAACAGAAAGAGTACCTCTCATATTATTTGTTTATCAAGGCTCCTCTTTTAATTCGTAATGCATTTTTTGATATTGTGATCATGAAATTAACATTTGTGGATAGATCACATAGTATATTAATCAACAAAAACAAGTGAAAAAACTGTTAAAACTCTGAATCTATTTTCTTCCATCAACCAAAAGAATCATTCATCTTTGTTTGCAATTCATTCTAAGGTAATGTGTTGAAATTTCAAAATCATTAGAGTTTCCAATCACCTCATGCTAATTAGGGTTCTCTTTTTGTTGCTAGGACTATTTTTCATGCAACGACCATGAAATGATCTTATGTGTCATTCGTCACAACTATATTCATTGTGAAAACAATGCCCATCAACCATTTATAAGATGAATTCATTCAAACCCAACAAATAATGGAGCCCTTGATCTTGAATTGCATTTCTTATTGATGTTGATTGGTTGAATTGAAACAGAAAGAGTACCTCTCATATTATTTGTTTATCAAGGCTCATCTTTTAATTCCAAATACATTTTTTGATATAATGATCATGAAATTTACATTTGTGGATAGACAACAAAGTATATTAATAAACACAAACAAGTGAAAAAACTATTAAAACTCTGAATCTATTTTCTTCCATCAACCAAAAGAATCATTCATCTTTGTTAGCAATTCATTCTAAGGTAATGTGCTGAAATTCAAAAATAATTAGAGTTTCCAATCACCTCATGCTAATTAGGGTTCTCTTTTTGTTGCTAGGACTATTTTTCAGGCAACAACCATGAAATGTTCTTATGTATCAATCGTAACAACTATATTTATTGTGAAAAAACAATGCCCATCAACCTTTTATAAGATGATTTTATTCAAACCCAACAAATAATGCAGTCCATGATCTTGAATTGCATTTGTTATTCATGTTGATTAGTTGAATTCCAAAAGAAAGAGTACCTCCCATCTTTTTTGTTTATTAAGGCTCCTCTTTTTGTTCTAAACACAATTTTTGATACAGCAATCAAGAAATAAACATTTGTGGATAGTCAACCTAGAATATTAATCAACATAAAGAAGTCTAAAACTATTAACACTCTGAATCTATTTACATCCATCAAACAAAGGAATCATTCATCTTTGTTCGCAATTCATTCTAAGGTAATGTGTTAAAATTCCAAAATAATTAGTGTTTCCAATCACCTCATGCTAATTAGGGTTCTCTTTTTGTTGCTAGGACTATTTTTCATGCAACGACCATGAAATGATCTTATGTGTGATTCCTCACAACTATATTCATTGTGAAAACAATGCCCATCAACCATTTATAAGATGAATTCATTCAAACCCAACAAATAATGGAGTCCTTGATCTTAAATTGCATCTCTTATTGATGTTGATTGGTTGAATTTAAACAGAAAGAGTACCTCTCATATTATTTGTTTATCAAGGCTCCTCTTTTAATTCGTAATGCATTTTTTGATATTGTGATCATGAAATTAACATTTGTGGATAGATCACATAGTATATTAATCAACAAAAACAAGTGAAAAAACTGTTAAAACTCTGAATCTATTTTCTTCCATCAACCAAAAGAATCATTCATCTTTGTTTGCAATTCATTCTAAGGTAATGTGTTGAAATTTCAAAATCATTAGAGTTTCCAATCACCTCATGCTAATTAGGGTTCTCTTTTTGTTGCTAGGACTATTTTTCATGCAACGACCATGAAATGATCTTATGTGTCATTCGTCACAACTATATTCATTGTGAAAACAATGCCCATCAACCATTTATAAGATGAATTCATTCAAACCCAACAAATAATGGAGTCCTTAATCTTGAATTGCATTTCTTCTTGATATTGATTGGTTGAATTCCAAAAGGAAGAGTACCTCTCATATTTTGTGTCTATCAAGGCTCCTCTTTTAATTCCAAATACTTTTTTTCATATAGACAACCTAGTATATTAATCAACATAAACAAGTGAAAAAACTATTAAAACTCTGAATCTATTTTCTTCCATCAACCAATGGAATCATTCATCTTGATTTGCAGTTCATTCTAAGGGTATGTATTGAAATTCTGAAATAATTAGAGTTTGCAATCACCTCATGCGAACTGGTGTTCCCTTTTTGTTACTAGGACTGTTTTTCATGCAATGACCATGAAATAATCCTTTGTGTCATTTGTAAGAAGTATATTCATTGTGAAAACAATGCCCATCAACCATCTATAAGACGAAGTCATTCAAACCAAAAAAATAATACAGTGCTTGATCTTGAATTGCATTTCTTATTGATGTTGATTGGTTGAATTCCAAAAGAAAGAGTACCTCCTATCTTTTTTGTTTATCAAGGCTCCTCTTTTAGTTCCAAATACAATTTTTGATAAAACAATCATGAAATAAACAATTTTGGGTAGACAACCAAGTATATTAATCAGTATAAATAAGTCTAAGAACTATTAACACTCTGAATCTATTTACATCCCTCAACCAAAGTAATCATTCATCTTGGTTTGCAATTCACTCTAAAGTAATGTGTTGAAATTCCAAAATAATTAGAGTTTCCAATCACCTCATGCTAATTAGGGTTCTCTTTTTGTTGGTAGGACAATTTTTCATGCAACGACCATGAAATGATCTTATGTGTCAATCGTAACAACAATATTTATTGTGAAAACAATGCCCATCAACCATTTATAAGATCATTTCATTCAAACCCAACAAATAATGCAGTCCTTGATATTGAATTGCATTTCTTATTCATGTTGATTAGTTGTATTCCAAAGAAAGAGTACCTCCCATCTTTTTTGTTTATCAACGCTCCTCTTTTTGTTCCAAACACAATTTTTGATACAACAATCAAGAAATAAACATTTGTGCATAGTCAACCTAGCATATTAATCAACATAAACAAGTCTAAAACTATTAACACTCTGAATCTATTTACTTCCATCAAACAAAGGAATCATTTATCTTTGTTTGCAATTCATTCTAAGGTAATGTGTCGAAATTCCAAAATAATTAGAGTTTCCAACCACCTCATGCTAATTAGGGTTCTCTTTTTGTTGCTACGACTATTTTTCATGCAACGACCATGAAATGATCTTATGTGTCATTCGTCACAACGATATTCATTGTGAAAACAATGCCCATCAACCATTTATAAGATGAATTCATTAAAACCCAACAAATAATGGAGTCCTTAATCTTGAATTGCATTTCTTCTTGATATTTATTGGATGAATTCCCAAAGAAAGAGTACCTCTCATATTTTGTGTCTATCAAGGCTCCTCTTTTGATTCCAAATACATTTTTTGTTACAATGATCATGAATTTAACATTTGTGGATAGACAACCTAGTATATTAATCAACATAAACAAGTGAAAAAACTATTAAAACTCTGAATCTATTTTCTTCTATCAACCAATGGAATCATTCATCTTGGTTTGCAGTTCATTCTAAGGTTATGTATTGAAATTCCAAAATAATTAGAGTTTGCAATCACCTCATGCGAAATGGGGTTCCCTTTTTGTTACTAGGACTATTTTTCATGCAATGACCATGAAATAATCTTATGTGTCATTTGTAACAAGTATATTCATTGTGAAAACAATGTCCATCAACCATTTATAAGATGAAGTCATTCAAACCAAAAAAATAATACAGTCCTTGATCTTGAATTGCATTTCTTATTGATGTTGATTGGTTGAATTCCAAAAGAAAGAGAACCTCCTATCTTTTTTGTGTAGCAAGGCTCCTCTTTTAGTTTCAAATACAATTTTTGAGAAGACGATCATGAAATAAACAATTTTGGATAGACAACCTAGTATATTAGTCAGTATAAATAAGTCTAAGAACTATTAACACTCTGAATCTATTTACATCCCTCAACCAAAGTAATCATTCATCTTGGTTTGCAATTCACTCTAAAGTAATGTGTTGAAATTCCAAAATGATTAGAGTTTCCAATCGCCTCATGCGAATTAGGGTTCTCATTTTGTTGCTAGGACAATTTTTCATGCAATGACCATGAAATGATCTTATGTGTCAATCGTAACAACTATATTTATTGTGAAAAGAATGCCCATCAACTATTTATAAGATGATTTCATTCAAACCCAACAAATAATGCAGTCCATGATCTTGAATTGCATTTGTTATTCATGTTCATTAGTTGAATTCCAAAAGAAAGAGTACCTCCCATCTTTTTTGTTTATCAAGGCTCCTCTTTTTGTTCCAAACACAATTTTTGATACAGCAATCAAGAAATAAACATTTGTGGATAGTCAACCTGGCATATTAATCAACATAAACAAGTCCAAAATCTATTAACACTCTGAATCTATTTACAACCATCAAACAAAGGAATCATTCATATTTCTTTGCAATTCATTCTAAGCTAATGTGTTGAAATTCCAAAATAATTAGAGTTTCCAATCACCTCATGCTAATTAGGGTTCTCTTTTTGTTGCTAGGACTATTTTTCATGCAACGACCATGAAATGATCTTATGTGTCATTCGTCACAACTATATTCATTGTGAAAACAGTGCCCATCAACCATTTGTAAGATGAATTCATTCAAACCCAACAAATAATGGAGTCCTTAATCTTGAATTACATTTCTTCTTGATATTGATTGGTTGAATTCAAAAAGAAAGAGTACCTCTCATATTTTGTATCTATCAAGGCTTTTCTTTTAATTCCAAATACATTTTTTGATATAGTTATCATGAAATTAACATTTGTGGATAGACAACCTAGTATATTAATCAACATAAACAAGTGAGAAAAATATTAAAACTCTGAATCTATTTTCTTCCTTCAACCAATGGAATCATTCATCTTGATTTGCAGTTCATTTTAAGGTTATGTATTGAAATTCTGAAATAATTAGAGTTTGCAATCACCTCATGCGAACTGGGGTTTGCGTTTTTTTACTAGGACTGTTTTTCATGCAATGACGATGAAATAATCTAATGTGTCATTTGTAACAAGTATATTCATTGTAAAAAAAGTGCCCATCAACCATTTATAAGATGAAGTCATTCAAACCAAACAAATAATACAGTCCTTGATGTTGAATTGCTTTTCTTATTGATGTTGATTGGTTGAATTCCAAAAGATAGAGTACGTCCTATCCTTTTTGTTTATCAAGGCTCCTCTTTTAGTTCCAAAAACAATTTTTGATAAAACGATCATGAAATAAACAATTGTGGATAGACAACCTAGTATATTAATAAGTATAAATAAGTCTAAGAACTATTAACACTCTGAATCTATTTACATCCATCAACCAAAAGAATTATTCATCTTGGTTTGCAATTCACTCTAAAGTGATGTGTTGGAATTCCAAAATAATTAGAGTTTCCAATCACCTTATGCTAATTAGGGTTCTCATTTTCTTGCTAGGACAATTTTTCATGAAACGACCATGAAATGATCTTATGTGTCAATCGTAACAAGTATATTCATGGTGAAAACAATGCCCATCAACCATTTATAAGATGATTTCTTTCAAACCCAACAAATAATGCAGTCCATGATCTTGAATTGCATTTCTTATTCATGTCGATTTGTTGAATTCCAAAAGAAAGAGTACCTCCCATCTTTTTTTTTTATCAAGGCTCCGCTTTTAGTTCCAAACACATTTTTGGATACAGCAATCAAGAAATAAACATTTGTGCTTGGTTGAATTCCAAATGAAAGAGTACCTCCTATATTGATTGGTTGAATTCCAAATGAAAGAGTACCTCTCATATTTTTTGCTTATCAAGGTTCCTCTTTTAATTCCAAATACATTTTTTGATATAGTGATCATGAAATTAACATTTGTGGATAGATAGCCTAGTATATTAATTAACATTAATAAATGAAAAAACTATTAAAACACTGAATCTATTTTCTTCCATCAACCAAAAGAATCATTCATCTTTGTTTGCAATTCATTCTAAGGTAATGTGTTGAAATTCCAAAATAATTAGAGTTTGCAATCACCCCATGCTAATTAGGGCTCTCTTTTTGTTGCTAGGACTATTTTTCATGCAACGACCATGAAATGTTCTTATGTGTCATTCGTAACAACTATATTCATTGTGAAAATAATGCCCATTAACCATTTATAAGATGAATTCATTCAAACCCAACAAATAATGCAGTCCTTGATCTTGAATTGAATTTCTTATTGATGTTGATTGGTTGAATTCCAAAAGAAAGAGTACCTCCCATCATTTTTGTTTATCAAGGCTCCTCTTTTAGTTCCAAAAACAATTTTTGATAAAACGATCATGAAATAAACAATTTTGGATAGACAACCTAGTATATTAATAAGTATAAATAAGTCTAAGAAATATTAACACTCTGAATCTATTTACATCCATCAACCAAAAGAATCATTCATCTTGGTTTGCAATTCACTCTAAAGTGATGTGTTGGAATTCCAAAATAATTAGAGTTTCCAATCACCTCATGCTAATTAGGGTTCTCATTTTGTTGCTAGGACAATTTTTCATGCAACGACCATGAAATGATCTTATGTGTCAATCGTAACAAGTATATTCATGGTGAAAACAATGCCCATCAACCATTTATAAGATGATTTCATTCAAACCCAACAAATAATGCAGTCCATGATCTTGAATTGCGTTTCTTATTCATGTTGATTTGTTGAATTCCAAAAGAAAGAGTACCTCCCATCTTTTTTGTTTATCAAGGCTCCTCTTTTTGTTCCAAACACAATTTTGGATACAGCAATCAAGAAATAAACATTTGTGCTTTGTTGAATTCCAAATGAAAGAGTACCTCCCATATTGATTGGTTGAATTCCAAATGAAAGAGTACCTCTCATATTTTTTGCTTATCAAGGTTCATCTTTTAATGCCAAATACATTTTTTGATATAGTGATCATGAAATTAACATTTGTGGATAGATAGCCTAGTATATTAATTAACATTAATAACTGAAAAAACTATTAAAACTCTGAATCTATTTTATTCCATCAACCAAAAGAATCATTCATCTTTGTTTGCAATTCATTCTAAGGTAATGTGTTGAAATTCCAAAATAATTAGAGTTTGCAATCACCTCATGCTAATTAGGGTTCTCTTTTTGTTGCTAGGACTATTTTTCTTGCAACGACCATGAAATGTTCTTAAGTGTCATTCGTAACAACGATATTCATTGTGAAAACAATGCCCATTAACCATTTATAAGATGAATTCATTAAAACCCAACAAATAATGCAGTCCTTGATCTTGAATTGAATTTCTTATTGATGTTGATTGGTTGAATTCCAAAAGAAAGAGTACCTCCCATCTTTTTTGTTTATCAAGGCTCCTCTTTTTGTTCCAAACACAATTTTGGATACAGCAATCAAGAAATAAACATTTGTGCTTGGTTGAATTCCAAATGAAAGAGTACCTCCCATATTGATTGGTTGAATTCCAAATGAAAGAGTACCTCTCATATTATTTGTTTATCAAGGCTCCTCTTTTAATTCCAAATACATTTTTTGATATAGTGACCATGACATTAACATTTGTGGATAGACAACATAGTATATTAATCAACATAAACAAGTGAAAAAACTATTAAAACTCTAAATCTATTTTCTTCCATCAACCAAAAGAATCATTCATCTTTGTCTGCAATTCATTCTAAGGTAATGTGTTGAAATTCCAAAATAATTAGAGTTTCCAATCATCTCATGCTAATTAGGGTTCTCTTTTTGTTGCTAGGACTATTTTTCATGCAACGACCATGAAATGATCTTATGTGTCATTCGTCACAACTATATTCATTGTGAAAACAATGCCCATCAACCATTTATAAGATGAATTCATTCAAACCCAACAAATAATGGAGTCCTTAATCTTGAATTGCATTTCTTCTTGATATTGATTGGTTGAATTCCAAAAGAAAGAGTACCTCTCATATTTTGTGTCTATCAAGGCTCCTCTTTTAATTCCAAATACATTTTTTGATATAGACAACCTAGTATATTAATCAACATAAGCAAGTGAAAAAACTATTAAAACTCTGAATTTATTTTCTTCCATCAACCAAAAGAATCATTCATCTTTGTTTGCAATTCATTCTAAGGTAATGTGTTGAAATTCCAAAATAATTAGAGTTTCCAATCACCTCATGCTAATTAGGGTTCTCATTTTGTTGCTAGGACAATTTTTCATGCAACGACCATGAAATGATCTTATGTGTCAATCGTAACAAGTATATTCATGGTGAAAACAATGCCCATCAACCATTTATAAGATGATTTCATTCAAACCCAACAAATAATGCAGTCTATGATCTTGAATTGCATTTCTTATTCATGTTGATTTGTTGAATTCCAAAAGAAAGAGTACCTCCCATCTTTTTTGTTTATTAAGGCTCCTCTTTTTGTTCCAAACACAATTTTGGATACAGCAATCAAGAAATAAACATTTGTGCTTGGTTGAATTCCAAATGAAAGAGTACCTCCCATATTGATTGGTTGAATTCCAAATGAAAGAGTACCTCTCATATTTTTTGCTTATCAAGGTTCCTCTTTTAATTCCAAATACATTTTTTGATATAGTGATCATGAAATTAACATTTGTGGATAGACAGCCTAGTATATTAATTAACATTAATAACTGAAAAAATGATTAAAAGTCTGAATCTACTTTCTTCCATCAACCAAAAGAATCATTCAACATTGTTTGCAATTCATTCTAAGGTAATGTGCTGAAATTCCAAAATAATTAGAGTTTCCAATCACCTCATGCTAATTAGGGTTCTCTTTTTGGTGCCATGACTATTTTTCATGCAACGACCATGAAATGATCTTATGTGTCATTCGTCACAACTATATTCATTGTGAAAACAATGCCCATCAACCATTTATAAGATGAATTCATTCAAACCCAACAAATAATGGAGTCCTTAATCTTGAATTTCATTTCTTCTTGATATTGATTGGTTGAATTCCAAAAGAAAGAGTACCTCTCATATTTTGTGTCTATCAAGGCTCCTCTTGTAATTCCAAATACATTTTTTGATATAGTGATCATGAAATTAACATTTGTGGATAGACAACATAGTATATTAATCAACATAAACAAGTGAAAAAACTATTAAAACTCTGAATCTATTTTCTTCCATCAACCAATGGAATCATTCATCTTGGTTTGCAGATCATTCTAAGGTTATGTATTGAAATTCCAAACTAATTAGAGTTTGCAATCACTTCATGCGAACTGGGGTTCCCTTTTTGTTGCTAGGACTATTTTTCATGCAATGACCATGAAATAATCTTATGTGTCATTTGTAACAAGTATATTCATTGTGAAAACAATGCCCATCAACCATTTATAAGATGAAGTCATTCAAACCAAACAAATAATACAGTCCTTGATGTTAAATTGCATTTCTTATTGATGTTGATTGGTTGAATTCCAAAAGAAAGAGTACCTCCTATCTCTTTTGTGTAGCAAAGCTCCTCTTTTAGTTCCAAATACAATTTTTGATAAAACGATCATGAAACAAACAATTTTGGATAGACAACCTAGTATATTAATCAGTATAAATAAGTCAAAGAACTATTAACACTCTGAATCTATTTACATCCATCAAACAAAGGAATCATTCATCTTTGTTTGCAATTCATTCTAAGGTAATGTGTTGAAATTCCAAAATAATTAGAGTTTCCAATCACCTCATGCTAATTAGGGTTCTCTTTTTGGTGCCATGACTATTTTTCATGCAACGACCATGAAATGATCTTATGTGTCATTCGTCACAACTATATTCATTGTGAAAACAATGCCCATCAACCATTTATAAGATGAATTCATTCAAGCCCAACAAATAATGGAGTCCTTGATCTTGAATTGCATCTCTTATTGATGTTGATTAGTTGAATTTAAACAGAAAGAGTACCTCTCATATTATTTATTTATCAAGGCTCGTCTTTTAATTCCAAATACATTTTTTGATATAGTGATCATGAAATTAACATTTGTGGATCGACAACATAGTATATTAATCAACATAAACTAGCAAAAAAACTATTAAAACTCTGAATCTATTTTCTTCCATCAACCAATGGAATCATTCATCTTGGTTTGCAGATCATTCTAAGGTTATGTATTGAAATTCCAAACTAATTAGAGTTTGCAATCACTTCATGCGAACTGGGGTTCCCTTTTTGTTGCTAGGACTATTTTTCATGCAATGACCATGAAATAATCTTATGTGTCATTTGTAACAAGTATATTCATTGTGAAAACAATGCCCATCAACCATTTATAAGATGAAGTCATTCAAACCAAACAAATAATACAGTCCTTGATGTTGAATTGCATTTCTTATTGATGTTGATTGGTTGAATTCCAAAAGAAAGAGTACCTCCTATATCTTTTGTGTAGCAAAGCTCCTCTTTTAGTTCCAAATACAATTTTTGATAAAACGATCATGAAATAAACAATTTTGGATAGACAACCTAGTATATTAATCAGTATAAATAAGTCAAAGAACTATTAACACTCTGAATCTATTTACATCCCTCAACCAAAGTAATCATTCATCTTGGATTGCAATTCACTCTAAAGTAACGTGTTGAAATTCCAAAATAATTAGAGTTTCCAATCACCTCATGCTAATTAGGGTTCTCTTTTTGTTGCTAGGACTATTTTTCATGCAACGACCATGAAATGATGTTATGTGTCAATCGTAACAACTATATTTATTGTGGAAACAATGCCCATCAACTATTTATAAGATGATTTCATTCAAACCCCACAAATAAAGCAGTCCTTGATCTTGAATTGCATTTGTTATTCATGTTGATTAGTTGAATTCCAAAAGAAATAGTACCTCCCATCTTTTTTGTTTATCAAGGCTCCTCTTTTTGTTCCAAACACAATTTTTGATACAGCAATCAAGAAATAAACATTTGTGGATAGTCAACCTAGCATATTAATCAACATAAAGAAGTCTAAAACTATTAACACTCTGAATCTATTTACATCCATCAAACAAAGGAATCATTCATCTTTGTTTGCAATTCATTCTAAGGTAATGTGTTGAAATTCCAAAATAATTAGAGTTTCCAATCACCTCATGCTAATTAGGGTTCCCTTTTTGTTGCTAGGACTATTTTTCATGCAACGTCCATTAAATCATCTTATGTTTCATTCGTCACAACTATATTCATTGTGAACACAATGCGCATCAACCATTTATAAGATGAATTCATTCAAACCCAACAAATAATGGAGTCCTTGATCTTGAATTGTATCTCATATTGATATTGATTGGTTGAATTTAAACAGAAAGAGTACCTCTCATATTATTTGTTTATCAAGGCTCCTCTTTTAATTCCAAATACATTTTTTGATATAGTGATCATGAAATTAACATTTGTGGATAGACAACATAGTATATTAATCAACAAAAACAAGTGAATAAACTATTAAAACTCTGAATCTATTTTCTTCCATCAACCAATGGAATCATTGATCTTGGTTTGCAGTTCATTCTACGGTTATGTATTGAAAATCCAAAATAATTAGAGTTTGCATTCACTTCATGCGAACTGGGGTTTCCTTTTTGTTACTAGGACTATTTTTCATGCAATGACCATGAAATAATCTTATGTGTCATTTGTAACAAGTATATTCATTGTGAAAACAATGCCCATCAACCATTTATATGATGAAGTCATTCAAACCAAACAAATAATACAGTCCTTGATGTTGAATTGCATTTCTTATTGATGTTGATTGGTTGAATTCCAAAAGAAAGAGTACCTCCTATCTCTTTTGTGTAGCAAAGCTCCTCTTTTAGTTCCAAATACAATTTTTGACAAAACGATCATGAAACAAACAATTTTGGATGGACAACCTAGTATATTAATCAGTATAAATAAGTCAAATAACTATTAACACTTTGAATCTATTTACATCCCTCAACCAAAGTAATCATTCATCTTGGATTGCAATTCACTCTAAAGTAATGTGTTGAAATTCCAAAATAATTAGAATTTCCAATCACCTCATGCTAATTAGGGTTCTCTTTTTGTTGCTAGGACTATTTTTCATGCAACGACCATGAAATGATGTTATGTGTCAATCGTAACAACTATATTTATTGTGAAAACAATGCCCATCAACCTTTTATAAGATGATTTCATTCTAACCCGACAAATAATGCAGTCCATAATCCTGAGTTGCATTTCTTCTTAATAGTGATTGGTTTAATTCCAATAGAAGGAGTACCTCTCATCTTTTTTGTTTATCAAGGCTCCTCTTGTAATTCCAAATACATTTTTTGATATAGTGATCATGAAATTAACATTTTGTGGATAGACAACCTAGTATATTAGTTAACATAAAAAAGTGAAAAAAAAACTAAAACTCTGAATCAACTTTCTACCATCAGCCAAAGGTATCATTCATCTTTGTTTGCAATTCATTCTAAGGTAATGTGTTGAAATTCCAAAATAATTAGAGTTTGCAATCACCTCATGCTAATTAGGGTTCTCTTTTTGTTGCTAAGACTATTTTTCAAGCAACGACCATGAAATGATCTTGTGTGTCATTCGTCACAACTATATTCATTGTGAAAACAATGCCCATCAACCATTTATAAGATGAATTCATTCAAACCCAACAAATAATGGTGTCCTTGATCTTGAATTGCATCTCTTATTGATGTTGATTGGTTGAATTTAAACAGAAAGAGTACCTCTCATATTATTTGTTTATCAAGGCTCCTCTTTTAATTCCAAATACATTTTTTGATATAGTGATCATGAATTTAACATTTGTGGATAGACAACATAGTATATTAATCAACATAAACAAGTGAAAAAACTATTAAAACTCTGAATCTATTTTCTTCCATCAACCAAAAGAATCATTCATCTTTGTTTGCAATTCATTCTAAGGTAATGTGTTGAAATTTTAAAATAATTAGAGTTTGCAATCACCTCATGCTAATTAGGGTTCTCTTTTTGTTGCTAAGACTATTTTTCAAGCAACGACCATGAAATGATCTTGTGTGTCATTCGTCACAACTATATTCATTGTGAAAACAATGCCCATCAACCATTTATAAGATGAATTCATTCAAACCCAACAAATAATGGTGTCCTTGATCTTGAATTGCATCTCTTATTGATGTTGATTGGTTGAATTTAAACAGAAAGAGTACCTCTCGTATTATTTGTTTATCAAGGCTCCTCTTTTAATTCCAAATACATTTTTTGATATAGTGATCATGAATTTAACATTTGTGGATAGACAACATAGTATATTAATCAACATAAACAAGTGAAAAAACTATTAAAACTCTGAATCTATTTTCTTCCATCAACCAAAAGAATCATTCATCTTTGTTAGCAATTCATTCTAAGGTAATGTGCTGAAATTCAAAAATAATTAGAGTTTCCAATCACCTCATGCTAATTAGGGTTCCCTTTTTGTTGCTAGGACTATTT
This sequence comes from Ceriops zippeliana, assembly GCA_037897445.1. Lineage (NCBI taxonomy): Eukaryota > Viridiplantae > Streptophyta > Magnoliopsida > Malpighiales > Rhizophoraceae > Ceriops > Ceriops zippeliana. The sequence goes on from JBAPLH010001165.1 coordinate 146,441, forward strand.
TTCATGCAACGACCATGAAATCATCTTATGTTTCATTCATCACAACTATATTCATTGTGAACACAATGCGCATCAACCATTTATAAGATGAATTCATTCAAAGCCAACAAATAATGGAGTCCTTGATCTTGAATTGCATCTCATATTGATATTGATTGGTTGAATTTAAACAGAAAGAGTACCTCTCATATTATTTGTTTATCAAGGCTCCTCTTTTAATTCCAAATACATTTTTTGATATAGTGATCATGAAATTAACATTTGTGGATAGACAACATAGTATATTAATCAACAAAAACAAGTGAATAAACTATTAAAACTCTGAATCTATTTTCTTCCATCAACCAATGGAATCATTGATCTTGGTTTGCAGTTCATTCTACGGTTATGTATTGAAAATCCAAAATAATTAGAGTTTGCATTCACTTCATGCGAACTGGGGTTTCCTTTTTGTTACTAGGACTATTTTTCATGCAATGACCATGAAATAATCTTATGTGTCATTTGTAACAAGTATATTCATTGTGAAAACAATGCCCATCAACCATTTATATGATGAAGTCATTCAAACCAAACAAATAATACAGTCCTTGATGTTAAATTGCATTTCTTATTGATGTTGATTGGTTGAATTCCAAAAGAAAGAGTACCTCGTATCTCTTTTGTGTAGCAAAGCTCCTCTTTTAGTTCCAAATACAATTTTTGATAAAACGATCATGAAACAAACAATTTTGGATGGACAACCTAGTATATTAATCAGTATAAATAAGTCAAATAACTATTAACACTCTGAATCTATTTACATCCCTCAACCAAAGTCATCATTCATCTTGGATTGCAATTCACTCTAAAGTAATGTGTTGAAATTCCAAAATAATTAGAGTTTCCAATCACCTCATGCTAATTAGGGTTCTCTTTTTGTTGCTAGGACTATTTTTCATGCAACGACCATGAAATGATGTTATGTGTCAATCGTAACAACTATATTTATTGTCAAAACAATGCCCATCAACCTTTTATAAGATGATTTCATTCTAACCCAACAAATAATGCAGTCCGTAATCCTGAGTTGCATTTCTTCTTAATATTGATTGGTTTAATTCTAATAGAAGGAGTACCTCTCATCTTTTTTGTTTATCAAGGCTCCTCTTGTAATTCCAAATACATTTTTTGATATAGTGATCATGAATTTAACATTTGTGGATAGACAACATAGTATATTAATCAACATAAAAAAGTGAAAAAAAAAACTAAAACTCTGAACCAACTTTCTACCATCAGCCAAAGGTATCATTCATCTTTGTTTGCAATTCATTCTAAGGTAATGTGTTGAAATTCCAAAATAATTAGAGTTTGCAATCACCTCATGCTAATTAGGGTTCTCTTTTTGTTGCTAAGACTATTTTTCAAGCAACGACCATGAAATGATCTTGTGTGTCATTCGTCACAACTATATTCATTGTGAAAACAATGCCCATCAACCATTTATAAGATGAATTCATTCAAACCCAACAAATAATGGTGTCCTTGATCTTGAATTGCATCTCTTATTGATGTTGCTTGGTTGAATTTAAACAGAAAGAGTACCTCTCATATTATTTGTTTATCAAGGCTCCTCTTTTAATTCCAAATACATTTTTTGATATAGTGATCATGAAATTAACATTTGTGGATAGACAACATAGTATATTAATCAACATAAACAAGTGAAAAAACTATTAAAACTCTGAATCTATTTTCTTCCATCAACCAAAAGAATCATTCATCTTTGTTTGCAATTCATTCTAAGGTAATGTGTTGAAATTCCAAAATAATTAGAGTTTCGAATCACCTCATGCTAATTAGGGTTCTCTTTTTATTGCTAGGACTATTTTTCATGCAACAACCATGAAATGATCTTATGTGTCATTCGTCACAACTATATTCATTGTGAATACAATGCCCATCAACCATTTATACGATGAATTCATTCAAACCAAACAAATAATGGAGTCCTTAATCTTGAATTGCATTTCTTCTTGATATTGATTGGTTGAATTCCAAAAGAAAGAGTACCTCTCATATTTTGTGTCTATCAAGGCTCCTCTTTTAATTCCAAATACATTTTTTGATATAGACAACCTAGTATATTCATCAACATAAACAAGTGAAAAAACTATTAAAACTCTGAATCTATTTTCTTCTATCAACCAATGGAATCATTCATCTTGGTTTGCAGTTCATTCTAAGGTTATGTATTGAAATTCTGAAATAATTAGAGTTTGCAATCACCTCATGCGAACTGGGGTTCCCTTTTTGTTACTAGGACTATTTTTCATGCAATGACCATGAAATAATCCTTTGTGTCCTTTGTAACAAGTATATTCATTGTGAAAACAATGCCCATCAACCATTTATAAGATGAAGTCATTCAAACCAAAAAAATAATAGAGTCCTTGATCTTGAATTGCATTTCTTATTGATGTTGATTGGTTGAATTCAAAAAGAAAGAGTACCTCTCATATTATTTGTTTATCAAGGCTCCTCTTTTAATTCCAAATACATTTTTTGACATAGTGATCACGAAATTCACATTTTGTGCATAGACAACCTAGTATATTAATTAACATTAACAACTGAAAAAACTATTCAAACTCTGAATCAATTTTCTTCCATCAACCAAAGGAATCATTCATCTTTGTTTGCAATTCATTCTAAGGTAATGTGTTGAAATTCCAAAATAATTAGAGTTTCCAATCACCTCATGCTAATTAGGGTTCTCTTTTAGTTGCTAGGACTATTTTTCATGCAACGACCATGAAATGATCTTATGTGTCATTCGTCAGAACTATATTCATTGTGAAAACAATGCCCATCAACCATTTATAAGATGAATTCATTCAAACCCAACAAATAATGGAGTCCTTAATCTTGAATTGCATTTCTTCTTGATGTTGATTGGTTGAATTCCCAAAGAAAGAGTACCTCTCATATTTTGTGTCTATCAAGGCTCCTCTTTTGATTCCAAATACATTTTTTGATATAGTGATCATGAATTTAACATTTGTGGATAGACAACCTAGTATATTAATCAACATAATGAAGTGAAAAAACTATTAAAACTTTGAATCTATTTTTTTCCATCAAGCAATGGAATCATTCATCTTGGTTTGCAGTTCATTCTAAGGTTATGTATTGAAATTCCAAAATAATTAGAGTTTGCAATCACTTCATGCGAACTGGGGTTCCCTTTTTGTTACTAGGACTGTTTTTCATGCAATGACCATGAAATAATCTTATGTGTCATTGGTAACAAGTATATTCATTGTGAAAATAATGCCCATCAACTATTTATAAGATGAAGTCATTCAAACCAAACAAATAATACAGTCCTTGATCTTGAATTGCATTTCTTATTGATGTTGATTGGTTGAATTCCAAAAGAAAGAGTACCTCCTATCTTTTTTGTGTAGCAAAGCTCCTCTTTTAGTTCCAAATACAATTTTTGATAAAATGATGAAGAAATAAACAATTTTGGATAGACAACCTAGTATATTAATCAGTATAAATAAGTCAAAGAACTATTAACACTCTGAATCTATTTACATCCATCAACCAAAGTAATCATTCACCTTGGTTTGCAATTCACTCTAAAGTAATGCGTTGAAATTCCAAAATAATTAGAGTTTCCAATCACCTCATGCAAATTAGAGTTCTGATTTTGTTGCTAGGACAATTTTTCATGCAACGACCATGAAATGATCTTATGTGTCAATCGTAACAACTATATTTATTGTGAAAACAATGCCCATCAACTATTTATAAGATGATTTCATTGAAACCCAACAAATAATGCAGTCCATGATCTTGAATTGCATTTGTTATTCATGTTGATTAGTTGAATTCCAAAAGAAAGAGTACCTCCCATCTTTTTTGTTTATCAAGGCTCCTCTTTTTGTTCCAAACACAATTTGTGATACAGCAATCAAGAAATAAACATTCGTGGATAGTCAACCTGGCATATTAATCAACATAAACAAGTCTAAAATCTATTAACACTCTGAATCTATTTACAACCATCAAACAAAGGAATCATTCATATTTGTTTGCAATTGATTCTAACCTAATGTGTTGAAATTCCAAAATAATTATAGTTTCCAATCACCTCATGCTAATTAGGGTTCTCTTTTTGTTGCTAGGACTATTTTACATGCAACGACCATGAAATATTCTTATGTGTCATTCGTAACAACTATATTTATTGTGAAAACAATGCCCATCAACTATTTATAAGATGATTTCATTGAAACCCAACAAATAATGCAGTCCATGATCTTGAATTGCATTTGTTATTCATGTTGATTATTTGAATTCCAAAAGAAAGAGTACCTCCCATCTTTTTTGTTTATCAAGGCTCCTCTTTTTGTTCCAAACACAATTTGTGATACAGCAATCAAGAAATAAACATTTGTGGATAGTCAACCTGGCATATTAATCAACATAAACAAGTCTAAAATCTATTAACACTTTAAATCTATTTACAACCATCAAACAAAGGAATCATTCATATTTGTTTGCAATTCATTCTAAGCTAATGTGTTGAAATTCCAAATTAATTAGAGTTTCCAATCACCTCACACTAATTAGGGTTCTCTTTTTGTTGCTAGGACTATTTTTCTTGCAACAACCATGAAATGATCTTATGTGTCATTCGTAACAACTATATTCATTGGAAAAACCATGGGCATCAACCATTTATAGGATGAATTCATTCTAACCCAACAAATAATGCAATCCCTAATCCTGAATTGCATTTTTTCTTAATATTGTTTGGTTTAATTCCAATAGAAGGAGTACCTCTCATCTTTTTTGTTTATCAAGGCTCCTCTTTTAATTCCAAATACATTTTTTGATATAGTGATCATGAAATTAACATTTTGTGGATAGACAACCTAGTATATTAGTTAACATAAAAAAGTGAAAAAAAAATTAAAACTCCGAATCAATTTTCTACCATCAACCAAAGGGTATAATTCATCTTTGTTTGCAATTCATTGTAAGGTAATGTGTTGAAATTCCAAAATAATTAGAGTTTGCAATCACCTGATGCTAATTAGGGTTCTCTTTTTGTTGCTAGGACTATTTTTCATGCAACGACCATGAAATGTTCTTATGTGTCATTCGTAACAACTATATTCATTGTGAAAACAATGCCCATTAACCATTTATAAGATGAATTCATTCATACCCAACAAATAATGCAGTCCATGACCTTGAATTGAATTTCTTATTGATGTTGATTGGTTGAATTCCAAAAGAAAGAGTACGCCCCATCTTTTTTGTTTATCAAGGCTCCTCTTCTAGTTGCAAACATAATTTTTGATACAGCAATCATGAAATAAACATTTGTGGATAGTCAACCTTGCATATTAATCAGTATAAATAAGTCTAAGAACTATTAACACTCTGAATCTATTTACATCCATCAACCAAAGTAATCATTCATCTTGGTTTGGAATTCACTCTAAAGTAATGTGTTGAAATTCCAAAATCATTAGAGTTTCCAATCACCTCATGCTAATTAGGGTTCTCTTTTTGTTGCTAGGACTATTTTTCATGCTACGACCATGAAATGATCTTATGTGTCATTCGTCACAACTATATTCATTGTGAAAACAATGCCTATCAACCATGTATAAGATGAATTTATTCAAACCTAACAAATAATGGAGTCCTTAATCTTGAATTGCATTTCTTCTTCGTATTGATTGGTTGAATTCCAAAAGAAAGTGTACTTCTCATATTTTGTGTCTATCAAGGCTCCTCTTTGAATTCCAAATACATTTTTTGATATAGACAACCTAGTATATTAATCAACATAAACAAGTGAAAAAACTATTAAAACTCTGAATCTATTTTCTTCCATCAACCAAAAGAATCATTCATCTTTGTTTGCAATTCATTCTAAGGTAATGTGTTGAAATTCCAAAATAATTAGAGTTTCCAATCACCTCATGCTAATTAGGGTTCTCTTTTTGTTGCTAGGACTATTTTTCATGCAACGACCATGAAATGATCTTATGTGTCATTCGTCACAACTATATTCATTGTGAAAACAATACCTATCAAACATTTATAAGATGAATTTATTCAAACCTAACAAATAATGGAGTCCTTAATCTTGAATTGCATTTCTTCTTCATATTGATTGGTTGAATTCCAAAAGAAAGTGTACTTCTCATATTTTGTGTCTATCAAGGCTCCTCTTTGAATTCCAAATACATTTTTTGATATAGACAACCTAGTATATTAATCAACATAAACAAGTGAAAAAACTATTAAAACTCTGAATCTATTTTCTTCCATCAACCAATGGAATCATTCATCTTGGTTTGCAGTTCATTCTAAGGTTATGTATTGAAATTCTGAAATAATTAGAGTTTGCAATCACCTCATGCGAACTGGGGTTCCCTTTTTGTTACTAGGACTGTTTTTCATGCAATGACCATGAAATAATCCTTTGTGTCATTTGTAACAAGTATATTCATTGTGAAAACAATGCCCATCAACCATTTATAAGATGAAGTCATTCAAACCAAAAAAATAATACAGTCCTTGATCTTGAATTGCATTTCTTATTGATGTTGATTGGTTGAATTCCAAAAGAAAGAGTATCTCTCATATTATTTGTTTATCAAGGCTCCTCTTTTAATTCCAAATACATTTTTTGATATAGTGATCATGAAATTAACATTTGTGGATAGACAGCCTAGTATATTAATTAACAATAACAACTGAAAAAACTCTTAAAACTCTGAATCTATTTTCTTCCATCAACCAAAAGTATCATTCTTCTTTGTTTGCAATTCATTCTAAGGTAATGTGTTGAAATTCCAAAATAATTAGAGTTTCCAATCACCTTATGCTAATTAGGGTTCACATTTTGTTGCTAGGACAATTTTTCATGCAACGACCATGAAATGATCTTATGTGTCAATCGTAACAAGTATATTCATGGTGAAAACAATGCTCATCAACCATTTATAAGATGATTTCATTCAAACCCAACAAATAATGCAGTCCATGATCTTGAATTGCATTTCTTATTCATGTTGATTTGTTGAATTCCAAAAGAAAGAGTACCACCCATCTTTTTTGTTTATCAAGGCTCCTCTTTTGGTTCCAAACACAACTTTGGATACTGCAATCAAGAAATAAACATTTGTGATTGGTTGAATTCCAAATGAAAGAGTACCTCCCATATTGATTGGTTGAATTCCAAATGAAAGAGTACCTCTCATATTTTTTGCTTATCAAGGTTCCTCTTTTAATTCCAAATACATTTTTTGATATAGTGATCATGAAATTAACATTTGTGGATAGACAGCCTAGTATATTAATTAACAATAACAACTGAAAAAACTATTAAAACTCTTAATCTATTTTCTTCCATCAACCAAAAGAATCATTCATCTTTGTTTGCAATTCATTCTAAGGTAATGTGCTGAAATTCCAAAATAATTAGAGTTTTCAATCACCTCAAACCAATTCGGGTTCTCTTTTTGTTGTAGGACAATTTTTCATACAACGACCATGAAATGACCTTATGTGTCATTCGTAACAACTATATTCATTATGAAAACAATGTCCATTATCCATTTATAAGATGAATTCATTCTAACCCAACAAATAATTGAGTCCTTAATCTTGAATTGCATTTCTTCTTGATATTCATTGGTTGAATTCCAAAAGAAAGAGTAACTCTCATATTTTTTGTCTATGAAGGCTGCTCTTTTAATTCCAAATACATTTTTTGATATAGTCATCAGGAAATTAACATTTGTGGATAGACAACCTAGTATTTTAATTAACATAAGAATGTGAAAAAACTATTAAAACTCTGAATCTATTTTCCTCCATCAACCAAAGGAATCATTCATCTTTGTTTGCAATTCATTCTAAGGTAATGTGTTGAAATTCCAAAATAATTAGAGTTTCCAATCACCTCATTCTAATTAGGGTTCTCTTTTTGCTGCCATGACTATTTTTGTTGCAACGACCATGAAATGATCTTATGCGTCATTCGTCACAACTATATTCATTGTGAAAACATCAACCATTTTTAAGATGAATTCATTCAAACCCAACAAATAATGGAGTCCTTGATCTTGAGTTGCATTTCTTATTGATGTTCATTTGTTGAATTTAAACAGAAAGAGTACCTCTCATATTATTTGTTTATCAAGGCTCCTCTTTTAATTCCAAATACATTTTTTGATATAGTGATCATGAAATTAACATTTGTGGATAGACAACATAGTATATTAATCAACATAAACAAGTGAAAAAACTATTAAAACTCTGAATCTATATTTTTCCATCAACCAAAAGAATCATTCATCTTTGTTTGCAATTCATTCTAAGGTAGTGTGTTGAAATTCCAAAATAATTAGAGTTTCCAATCACCTCATGCTAATTAGGGTTCTCTTTTTGTTGCTAGGACTATTTTTCATGCAACGACCATGAAATGATCTTATGTGTCATTCGTCACAACTATATTCATTGTCAAAACAATGCCCACCAACCATTTATAAGATGAATTCATTCAAACCCAACAAATAATGGACTCCTTAATCTTGAATTGCATTTCTTCTTGATATTGATTGGTTGAATTCCAAAAGAAAGAGTACCTCTCATATTTTGTGTCTATCAAGGCTCCTCTTTTAATTCCAAATACATTTTTTGATATAGACAACCTAGTATATTAATCAACATAAACAAGTGAAAAAACTATATTCATAACGACCATGAAATGTTCTTATGTGTCATTCGAAACAACTATATTTATTGTGAAAACAATGCCCATTAACCATTTATAAGATGAATTCATTCAAACCCAACAAATAATGCAGTCCGTGATCTTGAATTGAATTTCTTATTGATGTTGATTGGTTGAATTCCAAAAGAAAGAGTACGTCCCATCTTTTTTGTTCATTATGGCTCGTCTTTTTGTTCCAAACACAATTTTTGATACAGCAATCAAGAAATAAACATTTGTGGATAGTCAACCTGGCATATTAATCAACATAAACAAGTCTAAAATGTATTAACACTCTGTATCTATTTACAACCATTAATGCTAATTAGGGTTCTCTTTTTGGTGCCATGACTATTTTTGATGCAACGACCATGAAATGATCTTATGTGTCATTCGTCACAACTCTATTCATTGTGAAAACAATGCCCATCAACCATTTATAAGATGAATTCATTCAAACACAACAAATAATGGTGTCCTTGATCTTGAATTGCATGTCTTAGTGATGTTGATTGGTTGAATTTAAACAAAAAGAGTACCTCTCATATTATTTGTTTATCATGGCACCTTTTTTTGATTCCAAATACATTTTTTGATATAGTGATCATGAAATTAAGATTTGTGGATAGACAACATATTATATTAATCAACATAAACAAGTGAAAAAACTGTTAAAACACTGAATCTATTTTCTTCCATCAACCAAAAGAATCATTCATCTTTGTTTGCAATTCATTCTAAGGTAATGTGTTGAAATTCCAAAATAATTAGAGTTTCCAATCACCTCATGCTAATTAGGGTTCTCTCTTTCGTGCCATGACAATTTTTCATGCAATGAACATGAAATCATCTTATGTGCCATTCGTCACTACTATATTCATTGTGAAAACAATGACCATCATCCTTTTGGATGATGAATTAATTCAAACCCAAAAAATAATGCAGTCCATGATCTTGAATTGCATTTCTTATTCATGTTGATTTGTTGAATTCCAAAAGAAAGAGTACCTCCCATCGTTTTTGTTTATCAAGGCTCCTCTTTTTGTTCCAAACACAATTTTTGATATAGCAATCAGGAAATAAACATTTGTGGATCGTCAACCTAGCATATTAATCAACATAAACAAGTCTAAAACTATTAACACTGAATCTATTTACATCCATCAAACAAAGGAATCATTTATCTTTGTTTGCGATTCATTCTAAAATAATTACAGTTTCCAATCACCTCATGCTAATTAGGGTTCTCTTTTTGTTGCTAGGACTATTTTTCATGCAACGACCTTGAAATGATCTTATGTGTCTTTCGTCCCAACTATATTCATTGTGAAAACAATGCCCATCAACCATTTATAAGATGAATTCATTCAAACATAACAAATAATGGTGTCCTTGATCTTGAATTGCATTTCTTATTGATATTGATTGGTTGAATTTAAACAGAAAGAGTACCTCTCATATTATTTGTTTATCATGGCACCTTTTTTTTATTCCAAATACATTTTTTGATATAGTGATCATGAAATTAACATTTGTGGATAGACAACATAGTATATTAATCAACATAAACAAGTGATAAAACTATTAAAACACTGAATCTATTTTCTTCCATCAACCAAAAGAATCATTCATCTTTGTTTGCAATTCATTCTAAGGTAATGTGTTGAAATTCCGAAATAATTAGAGTTGCCAATCACCTCATGCTAATTAGGGTTCTCTCTTTTGTGCCATGACTATTTTTCATGCAACGACCATGAAATGATCTTATGTGTCATTCATCACAACTATATTCATTGTGAAAACAATGCCCATCAACCATTTAGAAGATGAATTAATTCAAACCCAAAAAATAATGCAGTCCATGATCTTGAATTGCATTTCTTATTCATGTTGATTTGTTGAATTGCAAAAGAAAGAGTACCTGCCATCGTTTTTGTTTATCAAGGCTCCTCTTTTTGTTCCAAACACAATTTTTGATACAGCAATCAGGAAATAAACATTTGTGGATTGTCAACCTAGCATATTAATCAACATAAACAAGTGAAAAAACTGTTAAAACACTGAATCTATTTTCTTCCATCAACCAAAAGAATCATTCATCTTTGTTTGCAATTCATTCTAAGGTAATGTGTTGAAATTCCAAAATAATTAGAGTTTCCAATGACCTCATGCTAATTAGGGTTCTCTCTTTCGTGCCATGACAATTTTTCATGCAACGACCATGAAATGATCTTATGTGTCATTCGTCACAACTATATTCATTGTGAAAACAATGACCATCATCCTTTTGGAAGATGAATTAATTCAAACCTAAAAAATAATGCAGTCCATGATCTTGAATTGCATTTCTTATTCATGTTGATTTGTTGAATTCCAAAAGAAAGAGTACCTCCCATCGTTTTTGTTTATTGAGGCTCCTCTTTTTGTTCCAAACACAATTTTTGATACAGCAATCAGGAAATAAACATTTGTGGATCGTCAACCTAGCATATTAATCAACATAAACAAGTCTAAAACTATTAACACTCTGAATCTATTTACATCCATCAAACAAATGAATCATTTATCTTTGTTTGCAATTCATTCTAAAATAATTAGAGTTTCCAATCACCTCATGGTAATTAGGGTTCTCTTTTTGTTGCTAGGACTATTTTTCATGCAACGACCATGAAGTGATCTTATGTGTCATTCGTCACAACTATATTCATTGTGAAAACAATGCCCATCAACCATTTATAAGATGAATTCATTCAAAGACAACAAATAATGGAGTCCTTGATCTTGAATTGCATTTCTTATTGATGTTGATTGGTTGAATTTAAACAAAAAGAGTACCTCTCATATTATTTGTTTATCATGGCACCTTTTTTTGATTCCAAATACATTTTTTGATATAGTGATCATGAAATTAACATTTGGGGATAGACAACATAGTATATTAATCAACATAAACAAGTGAAAAAACTATTAAAACACTGAATCTATTTTCTTCCATCAACCAAAAGAATCATTCATCTTTGTTTGCAATTCATTCCAAGGTAATGTGTTGAAATTCCAAAATAATTAGAGTTTCCAATCACCTCATGCTAATTAGGGTTCTCTCTTTCGTGCCATGACAATTTTTCATGCAACGACCATGAAATGATCTTATGTGTCAATCGTAACAACTATATTTATTGTGAAAACAATGCCCATCAACTATTTATAAGATGATTTCATTGAAACCCAACAAATAATGCAGTCCATGATCTTGAATTGCATTTGTTATTCATGTTGATTAGTTGAATTCCAAAAGAAAGAGTACCTCCCATCTTTTTTGTTTATCAAGGCTCCTCTTTTTGTTCCAAACACAATTTTTTATATAGCAATCAAGAAATAAACAATTGTGGATAGTCAACCTGGCATATTAATCAACATAAACAAGTCTAAAATCTATTAACACTCTGAATCTATTTACAACTATCAAACAAAGGAATCATTCATATTTGTTTGCAATCAAGAAATAAACATTCGTGGATAGTCAACCTGGCATATTAATCAACATAAACAAGTCTAAAATCTATTAACACTCTGAATCTATTTAAAACCATCAAACAAAGGAATCATTCATATTTGTTTGCAATTCATTCTAAGCTAATGTGTTGAAATTCCAAAATCATTAGAGCTTCCAATCACCTCATGCTAATTAGGGTTCTCTTTTTGTTGCTAGGACTATTTTTCATGCAATGACCATGAAATGTTCTTATGTGTCATTCGTAACAACTATATTTATTGTGAAAACAATGCCCATCAACTATTTATAAGATGATTTCATTGAAACCCAACAAATAATGCAGTCCATCATCTTGAATTGCATTTGTTCTTCATGTTGATTAGTTGAATTCCAAAAGAAAGAGTACCTCCCATCTTTTTTGTTTATCAAGGCTCCTCTTTTTGTTCCAAACACAATTTGTGATACAGCAATCAAGAAATAAACATTCGTGGATAGTCAACCTGGCATATTAATCAACATAAACAAGTCTAAAATCTATTAACACTCTGAATCTATTTACAACCATCAAACAAAGGAATAATTCATATTTGTTTGCAATTGATTCTAAGCTAATGTGTTGAAATTCCAAAATAATTAGAGTTTCCAATCACCTCATGCTAATTAGGGTTCTCTTTTTGTTGCTAGGACTATTTTACATGCAACGACCATGAAATGTTCTTATGTGTCATTCGTAACAACTATATTTATTGTGAAAACAATGCCCATCAACTATTTATAAGATGATTTCATTGAAACCCAACAAATAATGCAGTCCATGATCTTGAATTGCATTTGTTATTCATGTTGATTAGTTGAATTCCAAAAGAAAGAGTACCTCCCATCTTTTTTGTTTATCAAGGCTCCTCCTTTTGTTCCAAACACAATTTGTGATACAGCAATCAAGAAATAAACATTTGTGGGTAGTCAACCTGGCATATTAATCAACATAAACAAGTCTAAAATCTATTAACACTTTAAATCTATTTACAACCATCAAACAAAGGAATCATTCATATTTGTTTGCAATTCATTCTAAGCTAATGTGTTGAAATTCCAAAATAATTAGAGTTTCCAATCACCTCACGCTAATTAGGGTTCTCTTTTTGTTGTTAGGACTATTTTTCTTGCAACAACCATGAAATGATCTTATGTGTCATTCGTAACAACTATATTCATTGGAAAAACCATGGGCATCAACCATTTATAGGATGAATTCATTCTAACCCAACAAATAATGCAGTCCCTAATCCTGAATTGCATTTTTTCTTAATATTGTTTGGTTTAATTCCAATAGAAGGAGTACCTCTCATCTTTTTTGTTTATCAAGGCTCCTCTTTTAATTCCAAATACATTTTTTGATATAGTGATCATGAAATTAACATTTTGTGGATAGACAACCTAGTATATTAGTTAACATAAAAAAGTGAAAAAAAAATTAAAACTCTGAATCAATTTTCTACCATCAACCAAAAGGTATCATTCATCTTTGTTTGCAATTCATTGTAAGGTAATGTGTTGAAATTCCAAAATAATTAGAGTTTGCAATCACCTGATGCTAATTACGGTTCTCTTTTTGTTGCTAGGACTATTTTTCATGCAACAACCATGAAATATTCTTATGTGTCATTCGTAACAACTATATTCATTGTGAAAACAATGCCCATTAACCATTTATAAGATGAATTCATTCATACCCAACAAATAATGCAGTCCTTGACCTTGAATTGAATTTCTTATTGATGTTGATTGGTTGAATTCCAAAAGAAAGAGTACGTCCCATCTTTTTTGTTTATCAAGGCTCCTCTTCTAGTTGCAAACATAATTTTTGATACAGCAATCATGAAATAAACATTTGTGGATAGTCAACCTTGCATATTAATCATTATAAATAAGTCTAAGAACTATTAACACTCTGAATCTATTTACATCCATCAACCAAAGTAGTCATTCATCTTGGTTTGGAATTCACTCTAAAGTAATGTGTTGAAATTCCAAAATCATTAGAGTTTCCAATCACCTCATGCTAATTAGGGTTCTCTTTTTATTGCTAGGACTATTTTTCATGCTACGACCATGAAATGATCTTATGTGTCATTCGTCACAACTATATTCATTGTGAAAACAATGCCTATCAACCATTTATAAGATGAATTTATTCAAACCTAACAAATAATGGAGTCCTTAATCTTGAATTGCATTTCTTCTTCGTATTGATTGGTTGAATTCCAAAAGAAAGTGTACTTCTCATATTTTGTGTCTATCAAGGCTCCTCTTTTAATTCCAAATACATTTTTTGATATAGACAACCTAGTATATTAATCAACATAAACAAGTGAAAAAACTATTAAAACTCTGAATCTATTTTCTTCCATCAACCAATGGAATCATTCATCTTGGTTTGGAGTTCATTCTAAGGTTATGTATTGAAATTCTGAAATAATTAGAGTTTGCAATCACCTTATGCGAACTGGGGTTCCCTTTTTGTTACTAGGACTGTTTTTCATGCAATGACCATGAAATAATCCTTTGTGTCATTTGTAACAAGTATATTCATTGTGAAAACAATGCCCATCAACCATTTATAAGATGAAGTCATTCAAACCAAAAAAATAATACAGTCCTTGATCTTGAATTGCATTTCTTATTGATGTTGATTGCTTGAATTCCAAAAGAAAGAGTACCTCTCATATTATTTGTTTATCAAGGCTCCTCTTTTGATTCCAAATACATTTTTTGATATAGTGATCATGAAATTAACATTTGTGGATAGACAGCCTAGTATATTAATTAACAATAACAACTGAAAAAACTCTTAAAACTCTGAATCTATTTTCTTCCATCAACCAAAAGTATCATTCTTCTTTGTTTGCAATTCATTCTAAGGTAATGTGTTGAAATTCCAAAATAATTAGAGTTTCCAATCACCTCATGCTAATTAGGGTTTACATTTTGTTGCTAGGACAATTTTTCATGCAACGACCATGAAATGATCTTATGTGTCAATCGTAACAAGTATATTCATGGTGAAAACAATGCTCATCAACCATTTATAAGATGATTTCATTCAAACCCAACAAATAATGCAGTCCATGATCTTGAATTGCATTTCTTATTCATGTTGATTTGTTGAATTCCAAAAGAAAGAGTACCTCCCATCTTTTTTGTTTATCAAGGCTCCTCTTTTGGTTCCAAACACAATTTTGGATACAGCAATCAAGAAATAAACATTTGTGATTGGTTGAATTCCAAATGAAAGAGTACCTCCCATATTGATTGGTTGAATTCCAAATGAAAGAGTACCTCTCATATTTTTTGCTTATCAAGGTTCCTCTTTTAATTCCAAATACATTTTTTGATATAGTGATCATGAAATTAACATTTATGGATAGACAGCCTAGTATATTAATTAACAATAACAACTGAAAAAACTATTACAACTCTGAATCTATTTTCTTCCATCAACCAAAAGAATCATTCATCTTTGTTTGCAATTCATTCTAAGGTAATGTGCTGAAATTCCAAAATAATTAGAGTTTCCAATCACCTAATGCTAATTAGGGTTCTCTTTTTGTTGCTAGGACAAGTTTTCATGCAACAACCATGAAATGTTCTTATGTGTCATTCGTAACAACTATATTTATTGTGAAAACAATGCCCATCAACTATTTATAAGATGATTTCATTCAAACCCAACAAATAATGCAGTCCATGATCTTGAATTGCATTTGCTATTCATGTTGATTAGTTGAATTCCAAAAGAAAGAGTACTTGCCGTCTTTTTTGTTTATCAAGGCTCCTCTTTTTGTTCCAAACACAATTTTTGATACAGCAATCAAGAAATAAACATTTGTGGATAGTCAACCTGGCATATTAATCAACATAAACAAGTCTAAAATCTTTTAACACTCTGAATCTATTTACAACCATCAAACAAAGGAATCATTCATATTTGTTTGCAATTCATTCTAAGCTAATGTGTTGAAATTCAAAAATAATTAGTGTTTCCAATCAACTCATGCTAATTAGGGTTCTCTTTTTGTTGCTAGGACTACTTTTCATGCAACGACCATGAAATGTTCATATGTGTCATTCGTAACAACTATATTCATTGTGAAAACAATGCCCATCAACCATTTATAAGATGAATTCATTCAAACCCAACAAATAACGGAGTCCTTAATCTTGAATTGCATTTATTCTTGATATTGATTGGTTGAATTCCCAAAGAAATAGTACCTCTCGTATTTTGTGTCTATCAAGGCTCCTCTTTTGATTCCAAATACATTTTTTGATATAGTGATCATGAATTTAACATATGTGGATAGACAACATAGTATATTAATCAACATAAACAAGTGAAAAAACAATTAAAACTCTGAATCTATTTTCTTCCATCAACCAACAGAATCATTCATCTTTGTTTGCAATTCATTCTAAGGTAATGTGTTGAAATTCCAAAATAATTAGAGTTTCCAATCACCTCATGCTAATTAGGGTTCTCTTTTTGTTGCTAGGACTATTTTTCATGCAACGACCATGAAATGATCTTATGTGTCATTCGTCACAACTATATTCATTGTGAAAACAATGCCTATCAACCATTTATAAGATGAATTTATTCAAACCTAACAAATAATGGAGTCCTTAATCTTGAATTGCATTTCTTCTTCGTATTGATTGGTTGAATTCCAAAAGAAAGTGTACTTCTCATATTTTGTGTCTATCAAGGCTCCTCTTTTAATTCCAAATACATTTTTTGATATAGACAACCTAGTATATTAATCAACAGAAACAAGTGAAAATACTATTAAAACTCTGAATCTATTTTCTTCCATCAACCAATGGAATCATTCATCTTGGTTTGCAGTTCATTCTAAGATTATGTATTGAAATTCTGAAATAATTAGAGTTTGCAATCACCTCATGCGAACTGGGGTTCCCTTTTTGTTACTAGGACTGTTTTTCATGCAATGACCATGAAATAATCCTTTGTGTCATTTGTAACAAGTATATTCATTGTGAAAACAATGCCCATCAACCATTTATAAGATGAAGTCATTCAAACCAAAAACATAATACAGTCCTTGATCTTGAATTGCATTTCTTATTGATGTTGATTGGTTGAATTCCAAAAGAAAGAGTACCTCTCATATTATTTGTTTATCAAGGCTCCTCTTTTAATTCCAAATACATTTTTTGATATAGTGATCATGAAATTAACATTTGTGGATAGACAGCCTAGGATATTAATTAACATTAACAACTGAAAAAACTATTAAAACTCTGAATCTATTTTCTTCCATCAACCAAAAGTATCATTCATCTTTGTTTGCAATTCATTCTAAGGTAATGTGTTGAAATTCCAAAATAATTAGAGTTTCCAATCACCTCATGCTAATTAGGGTTCACATTTTGTTGCGAGGACAATTTTTCATGCAACGACCATCAAATGATCTTATGTGTCAATCGTAGCAAGTATATTCATGGTGAAAACAATGCTCATCAACCATTTATAAGATGATTTCATTCAAACCCAACAAATAATGCAGTCCATGATCTTGAATTGCGTTTCTTATTCATGTTGATTTGTTGAATTCCAAAAGAAAGAGTACCTCCCATCTTTTTTGTTTATCAAGGCTCCTCTTTTGGTTCCAAACACAATTTTGGATATAGCAATCAAGAAATAAACATTTGTGATTGGTTGAATTCCAAATGAAAGAGTACCTCTCATATTTTTTGCTTATCAAGGTTCCTCTTTTACTTCCAAATACATTTTTTGATATAGTGATCATGAAATTAACATTTGTGGATAGACAGCCTAGTATATTAATTAACAATAACAACTGAAAAAACTATTAAAACTCTGAATCTATTTTCTTCCATCAATCAAAAGAATCATTCATCTTTGTTTGCAATTCATTCTAAGGTAATGTGCTGAAATTCCAAAATAATTAGAGTTTCCGATCACCTCAAACTAATTGGGGTTCTCTTTTTGTTGTAGGACAATTTTTCATACAACGACCATGAAATTACCTTATGTGTCATTCGTAACAACTATATTCATTATGAAAACAATGCCCATCAACCATTTATAAGATGAATTCATTCTAACCCAACAAATAATGGAGTTCTTAATCGTGAATTGCATTTCTTCTTGATATTCATTGGTTGAATTCCAAAAGAAAGAGTACCTCTCATATTTTTTGTCTATCAAGGCTGCTCTTTTAATTCCAAATACATTTTTTGATATAGTCATCAGGAAATTAACATTTGTGGATAGACAACCTAGTATTTTAATTATCATAAACAAGTGAAAAAACTATTAAAACTCTGAATCTATTTTCTTCCATCAACCAAAGGAATCATTCATCTTTGTTTGCAATTCATTCTAAGGTAATGTGTTGAAATTCCAAAATAATTAGAGTTTCCAATCACCTAATGCTAATTAGGGTTCTCTTCTTGTTGCTAGGACTATTTTTCATGCAACAACCATGAAATGTTCTTATGTGTCATTCGTAACAACTATATTTATTGTGACAACAATGCCCATCAACTATTTATAAGATGATTTCATTCAAACCCAACAAATAATGGAGTCCATGATGTTGAATTGCATTTGCTATTCATGTTGATTAGTTGAATTCCAAAAGAAAGAGTACCTCCCATCTTTTTTGTTTATCAAGGCTCCTCTTTTTGTTCCAAACACAATTTTTGATATAGCAATCAAGAAATAAACATTTGTGGATAGTCAACCTGGCATCTTAATCAACATAAACAAGTCTAAAATCTATTAACACTCTGAATCTATTTACAACTATCAAACAAAGGAATCATTCATATTTGTTTGCAATTCATTCTCAGCTAATGTGTTGAAATTCCAAAATAATTAGAGTTTCCAATCACCTCACACTAATTAGGGTTCTCTTTTTATTGCTAGGACTACTTTTCATGCAACGACCATGAAATGTTCAGATGTGTCATTCGTAACAACTATATTCATTGTGAAAACAATGCCCATCAACCATTTATAAGATGAATTCATTCAAACCCAACAAATAATGGAGTCCTTAATCTTGAATTGCATTTCTTCTTGATATTGATTGGTTGAATTCCCAAAGAAAGAGTACCTCTCATATTTGGTGTCTATCAAGGCTCCTCTTTTGATTCCAAATACATTTTTTGATATAGTGATCATGAATTTAACATATGTGGATAGACAACGTAGTATATTAATCAACATAAACAAGTGAAAAAACTATTAAAACTCTGAATCTATTTTCTTCCATCAACCAAAAGAATCATTCATCTTTGTTTGCAATTCATTCTAAGGTAATGTGTTGAAATTCCAAAATAATTAGAGTTTCCAATCACCTCATGCTAATTAGGGTTCTCTTTTTGTTGCTAGGACTATTTTTCATGCAACGACCATGAAATGATCTTATGTGTCATTCGTCACAACTATATTCATTGTGAAAACAATGCCTATCAACCATTTATAAGATGAATTTATTCAAACCTAACAAATAATGGAGTCCTTAATCTTGAATTGCATTTCTTCTTCATATTGATTGGTTGAATTCCAAAAGAAAGTGTACTTCTCATATTTTGTGTCTATCAAGGCTCCTCTTTGAATTCCAAATACATTTTTTGATATAGACAACCTAGTATATTAATCAACATAAACAAGTGAAAAAACTATTAAAACTCTGAATCTATTTTCTTCCATCAACCAATGGAATCATTCATCTTGGTTTGCAGTTCATTCTAAGGTTATGTATTGAAATTCTGAAATAATTAGAGTTTGCAATCACCACATGCGAACTGGGGTTCCCTTTTTGTTACTAGGACTGTTTTTCATGCAATGACCATGAAATAATCCTTTGTGTCATTTGTAACAAGTATATTCATTGTGAAAACAATGCCCATCAACCATTTATAAGATGAAGTCATTCAAACCAAAAAAATAATACAGTCCTTGATCTTGAATTGCATTTCTTATTGATGTTGATTGGTTGAATTCCAAAAGAAAGAGTACCTCTCATATTATTTGTTTATCAAGGCTCCTCTTTTAATTCCAAATACATTTTTTGATATAGTGATCATGAAATTAACATTTGTGGATAGACAGCCTAGTATATTAATTAACATTAACAACTGAAAAAACTATTAAAACTCTGAATCTATTTTCTTCCATCAACCAAAAGTATCATTCATCTTTGTTTGCAATTCATTCTAAGGTAATGTGTTGAAATTCCAAAATAATTAGAGTTTCCAATCACCTCATGCTAATTAGGGTTCACATTTTGTTGCCAGGACAATTTTTCATGCAACGACCATGAAATGATCTTATGTGTCAATCGTAACAAGTATATTCATGGTGAAAACAATGCTCATCAACCATTTATAAGATGATTTCATTCAAACCCAACAAATAATGCAGTCCATGATCTTGAATTGCGTTTCTTATTCATGTTGATTTGTTGAATTCCAAAAGAAAGAGTACCTCCCATCTTTTTTGTTTATCAAGGCTCCTCTTTTGGTTCCAAACACAATTTTGGATACAGCAATCAAGAAATAAACATTTGTGATTGGTTGAATTCCAAATGAAAGAGTACCTCCCATATTGATTGGTTGAATTCCAAATGAAAGAGTACCTCTCATATTTTTTTCTTATCAAGATTCCTCTTTAAATTCCAAATACATTTTTTGATATAGTGATCATGAAATTAACATTTGTGGATAGACAGCCTAGTATATTAATTAACAATAACAACTGAAAAAACTATTAAAACTCTGAATCTATTTTCTTCCATCAACCAAAAGAATCATTCATCTTTGTTTGCAATTCATTCTAAGGTAATGTGCTGAAATTCCAAAATAATTAGAGTTTCCAATCACCTCAAACTAATTGGGGTTCTCTTTTTGTTGTAGGACAATTTTTCATACAACGACCATGAAATGACCTTATGTGTCATTCGTAACGACTATATTCATTATGAAAACAATGCCCATCAACCATTTATAAGATGAATTCATTCTAAACCAAAAAATAATGGAGTCCTTAATCGTGAATTGCATTTCTTCTTGATATTCATTGGTTGAATTCCAAAAGAAAGAGTACCTCTCATATTTTTTGTCTATCAAGGCTGCTCTTTTAATTCCAAATACATTTTTTGATATAGTCATCAGGAAATTAACATTTGTGGATAGACAACCAAGTATTTTAATTATCATAAACAAGTGAAAAAACTATTAAAACTCTGAATCTATTTTCTTCCATCAACCAAAGGAATCATTCATCTTTGTTTGCAATTCATTCTAAGGTTATGTGTTGAAATTCCAAAATAATTAGAGTTTCCAATCACCTCATGCTAATTAGGGTTGTCTTTTTGGTGCCATGACTATTTTTGATGCAACAACCATGAAATGATCTTATGTGTCATTCGTCACAACTATATTCATTGTGAAAACAATGTCCATCAACCATTTATAAGATGAATTCATTCAAACACAACAAATAATGGTGTCCTTGATCTTGAATTGCATTTCTTATTGATGTTGATTGGTTGAATTCCAACAGAAAGAGTACCTCTCATATTATTTGTTTATCATGGCACCTTTTTTTGATTCCAAATACATTTTTTGATATAGTGATCATGAAATTAACATTTGTGGATAGACAACATAGTATATTAATCAACATAAACAAGTGAAAAAACTATTAAAACACTGAATCTATTTTCTTCCATCAACCAAAAGAATCATTCATCTTTGTTTGCAATTCATTCTAAGGTAATGTGTTGAAATTCCAAAATAATTAGAGTTTCCAATCACCTCATGCTAATTAGGGTTCTCTCTTTCCTGCCATGACTATTTTTGATGCAACGACCATGAAATGATCTTATGTGTCATTCGTCACAACTATATTCATTGTGAAAACAATGCCCATCAACCATTTAGAAGATGAATTAATTCAAACCCAAAAAATAATGCAGTCCATGATCTTGAATTGCATTTCTTATTCATGTTGATTTGTTGAATTCCAAAAGAAAGAGTACCTCCCATCGTTTTTGTTTATCAAGGCTCCTCTTTTTGTTCCAAACACAATTTTTGATACAACAATTAGGAAATAAACATTTGTGGATCGTCAACCTAGCATATTAATCAACATAAACAAGTCTAAAACTATTAACAATCTGAATCTATTTACATCCATCAAACAAAGGAATCATTTATCCTTGTTTGCAATTCATTCTAAAAAAATTAGAGTTTCCAATCACCTTATGCTAATTAGGGTTCGCTTTTTGTGGCTAGGACTATCTTTCATGCAACGACCTTGAAATGATCTTATGTGTCATTCGTCACAACTATATTCATTATGAAAACAATGCCCATCAACCATTTATAAGATGAATTCATTAAAACCCAACAAATAATGGAGTCCTTAATCTTGAATTGCATTTGTTCTTGATATTGATTGGTTGAATTCCCAAAGAAAGAGTACCTCTCATATTTTGTGTCTATCAAGGCTCCTCTTTTGATTCCAAATACATTTTTTGATAGAGTGATCATGAATTTATCATTTTTGTGGTTAGACAACCTAGTATATTAATAAACATAAACAAGTAAAAAATCTATTAAAACTCTGAATCTATTTTCTTCCATCGACCAATGGAATCATTCATCTTGGTTTGCAGTTCGTTCTAAGGTTATGTATTGAAATTCCAAAATAATTAGATTTTGGCAATCACTTCATGCGAACTGGGGTTCCCTTTTATTTACTTGGACGGTTTTTCATGCAATGACCATGAAAAAATCTTATGTGTCATTTGTAACAAGTATATTCATTGTGAAAACAATGCCAATCAACCATTTATAAGATGATTTCATTGAAACCCAACAAATAATACAGTCCTTGATCTTGAATTGCATTTCTTATTCATGTTGATTAGTTGAATTCCAAAAGAAAGAGTACCTCCCATCTTTTTTGTTTATCAAGGCTCCTATTTTTGTTCCAAACACAATTTTTGATACAGCAATCAAGAAATAAACATTTGTGCATAGTCAACTTGGCATATTAATCAACATAAACAAGTCTAAAATCTATTAACGCTCTGAATCTATTTACAACCATCAAAGAAAGGAATCATTCATATTTGTTTGCAATTCATTCTAAGCTAATGTGTTGAAATTCCAAAATAATTAGTGTTTCCAATCACCTCACGCTAATTAGGGTTCTCTTTTTGTTGCTAGGACTATTTTTCTCGCAACAACCATGAAATGATCTTATGTGTCATTCGTAACAACTATATTCATTGTAAAAACCATGGGCATCAACCATTTATAGGATGAATTCATTCTAACCCAACAAATAATGCAGTCCCTAATCCTGAATTGCATTTCTTCTTAATATTGTTTGGTTTAATTCCAATAGAAGGAGTACCTCTCATCTTTTTTGTTTATCAAGGCTCCTCTTTTAATTCCAAATACATTTTTTGATATAGTGATCATCAAATTAACATTTTGTGGATAGACAACCTAGTATATTAGTTAACATAAAAAAGTGAAAAAAAAAATTAAAACTCTGAATCAATTTTCTACCATCAACCAAAGGGTATCATTCATCTTTGTTTGCAATTCATTCTAAGGTAATGTGTTGAAATTCCAAAATAATTAGAGTTTGCAATCACCTGATGCTAATTAGGGTTTTCTTTTTGTTGCTAGGACTATTTTTCATCCAACGACCATGAAATGTTCTTATGTGTCATTCGTAACAACTATATTCATTGTGAAAACAATGCCCATTAACCATTTATAAGATGAATTCATTCAAACCCAACAAATAATGCAGTCCTTGATCTTGAATTGAATTTCTTATTGATGTTGATTGGTTGAATTCCAAAAGAAAGAGTACGTCCCATGTTTTTTGTTTATCAAGGCTCCTCTTCTAGTTGCAAACACAATTTTTGATACAGCAATCATGAAATAAACTTTTGTGGATAGTCAACCTTGCATATTAATCAGTATAAATAAGTCTAAGAAGTATTAACACTCTGAATCTATTTACTTCCATCAACCAAAGTAATCATTCATCTTGGTTTGGAATTCACTCTAAAGTAATGTGTTGAAATTCCAAAATAATTAGAGTTTCCAATCACCTAATGCTAATTAGGGTTCTCTTTTCGTTGCTAGGACTATTTTTCATGCAACAACCATGAAATGCTCTTATGTGTCATTCGTAACAACTATATTTATTGTGAAAACAATGCCCATCAACTATTTATAAGATGATTTCATTGAAACCCAACAAATAATGCAGTCCATGATCTTGAATTCCATTTGCTTTTCATGGTGATTAGTTGAATTCCAAAAGAAAGAGTACCTCCCATCTTTTTTGTTTATCAAGGCTCCTCTTTTTGTTCCAAACACGATTTTTGATACAGCAATCAAGAAATAAACATTTGTGGATAGTCAACCTGGCATATTAATCAACATAAACAAGTCTAAAATCTATTAACACTCTGAATCTATTTACAACCATCAAAAAAAGGAATCATTCATTTTTTTTTGCAATTCATTCTAAGCTAATGTGTTGAAATTCCAAAATAATTAGAGTTTCCAATCACCTCACGCTAATTAGGGTTCTCTTTTTGTTGCTAGGACTATTTTTCTTGCAACAACCATGAAATGATCTTATGTGTCATTCGTAACAACTATATTCATTGTAAAAACCATGGCCATCAACCATTTATAGGATGAATTCATTTTAACCCAACAAATAAAGCAATCCTTAATCCTGAATTGCATTTCTTCTTAATATTGATTGGTTTAATTCCAATAGAAGGAGTACCTCTCATCTTTTTTGTTTATCAAGGCTCCTCTTTTAATTCCAAATACATTTTTTGATATAGTGATCATGAATTTAACATTTTGTGGATAGACAACCTAGTATATTAGTTAACATAAAAAAGTGAAAACAAAATTAAAACTCTGAATCAATTTTCTACCATCAACCAAAGGGTATCATTCATCTTTGTTTGCAATTCATTCTAAGGTAATGTGTTAAAATTCCAAAATAATTAGAGTTTGCAATCACCTGATGCTAATTAGGGTTTTCTTTTTGTTGCTTGGACTACTTTTCATGCAACGACCATGAAATGTTCTTATGTGTCATTCGTAACAACTATATTCATTCTGAAAACAATGCCTATTAACCATTTATAAGATGAATTCATTCAAACCCAACAAATAATGCAGTCCTTGATCTTGAATTGAATTTCTTATTGATGTTGATTGGTTGAATTCCAAAAGAAAGAGTACGTCCCATCTTTTTTGTTTATCAAGGCTCCTCTTCTAGTTGTAAACACAATTTTTGATACCGCAATCATGAAATAAACTTTTGTGGATAGTCAACCTTGCATATTAATCAGTATAAATAAGTCTAAGAACTATTAACACTCTGAATCTATTTACATCCATCAACCAAAGTAATCATTCATCTTGGTTTGGAATTCACTCTAAAGTAATGTGTTGAAATTCCAAAATAATTAGAGTTTCCAATCACCTAATGCTAATTAGGGTTCTCTTTTTGTTGCTAGGACTATTTTTCATGCAACAACCATGAAATGTTCTTATGTGTCATTCGTAACAACTATATGTATTGTGAAAACAATGCCCATCAACTATTTATAAGATGATTTCATTCAAACCCAACAAATAATGCAGTCCATGATCTTGAATTGCATTTGCTATTCTTGTTGATTAGTTGAATTCCAAAAGAAAGAGTACCTCCCATCTTTTTTGTTTATCAAGGCTCCTCTTTTTGTTCCAAACACAATTTTTGATGCAACAATCAAGAAATAAACATTTGTGGATAGTCAACCTGGCATATTAATCAACATAAACAAGTCTAAAATCTATTTACAACCATCAAACAAAGGAATCATTCATATTTGTTTGCAATTCATTCTAAGCTAATGTGTTGAAATTCCAAAATAATTAGAGTTTCCAATCACCTCACGCTAATTAGAGTTCTCTTTTTGTTGCTATGACTATTTTTCTTGCAAGAACCATGATATGATCTTATGTGTCATTCGTAACAACTATATTCATTGTAAAAACCATGGCCATCAACCATTTATAGGATGAATTCATTCTAACCCAACAAATAATGCAGTCCTTAATCCTGAATTGCATTTCTTCTTAATATTGAATGGTTGAATTCCAAAAGAAAGTGTACTTCTCATATTTTGTGTCTATCAAGGCTCCTCTTTTAATTCCAAATACATTTTTTGATATAGACAACCTAGTATATTAATCAACATAAACAAGTGAAAAATCTATTAAAACTCTGAATCTATTTTCTTCCATCAACCAATGGAATCATTCATCTTGGTTTGCAGTTCGTTCTAAGGTTATGTATTGAAATTCCAAAATAATTAGAGTTTGCAAACACCTCATGCGAACTGGGGTTCCCTTTTCTTTACTAGGATGGTTTTTCATGCAATGACCATGAAATAATCTTATGTGTCATTTGTAACAAGTATATTCATTGTGAAAACAATGCCCATCAACCATTTGATACAGTCCTTGATCTTGAATTGCATTTCTTATTGATGTTGATTGGTTGAATTCCAAAAGAAAGAGTACCTCCTATCTTTTTTGTGTAGCAAGGCTCCTCTTCTAGTTCCAAACACAATTTTTGATACAACGATCATGAAATAAACATTTGTGGATAGTCAACCTTGCATATTAATCAGTATAAATAAGTATAAGAACTATTAACACTCTGAATCTATTTACATCCATCAACCAAAGTAATCATTCATCTTGGTTTGGAATTCACTCTAAAGTAATGTGTTGAAATTCCAAAATAATTAGAGTTTCCAATCACCTAATGCTAATTAGGGTTCTCTTTTTTTTGCTCGGACTATTTTTCATGCAACGACCATGAAATGTTCATATGTGTCTTTCGTAACAACTATATTTATTGTGAAAACAATGCCCATCAACTATTTATAAGATGATTTCATTCAAACCCAACAAATAATGCAGTCCATGATCTTGAATTGCATTTGTTATTCATGTTGGTTTGTTGATTTCCAAAAGAAAGTGTACCTCCCATCTTTTTTATTTATCAAGGCTCCTCTTTTTGTTCCAAACACAATTTTGGATACAGCAATCAAGAAATAAACATTTGTGCTTGGTTGAATTCCAAATGAAAGAGTACCTCTCATATTTTTTGCTTATCAAGGTTCCTCTTTTAATTAGAAATACATTTTTTGATATAGTGATCATGAAATTAACATTTGTAGATAGACAGCCTAGTATATTAATTAACATTAATAACTGAAAAAACTATTAAAACTCTGAATCTATTTTCTTCCATCAACCAAAAGAATCATTCATCTTTGTTTGCAATTCATTCAAAGGTAATGTGCTGAAATTCCAAAATAATTAGAGTTTCCAATCACCTCAAACTAATTAGGGTTCTCTTTTTGTTGCTAGGACAATTTTTCATACAACGACCATGAAATGACCTTATGTGTCATTCGTAACAACTATATTCATTATGAAAACAATGCCCATCAACCATTTATAAGATGAATTCATTCTAACCCAACAAATAATGGAGTCCTTAATCGTGAATTGCATTTCTTCTTGATATTCATTGGTTGAATTCCAAAAGAAAGAGTACCTCTCATATTTTTTGTCTATCAAGGCTGCTCTTTTAATTCCAAATACATTTTTTGATATAGTCATAAGGAAATTAACATTTGTGGATAGACAACCTAGTATTTTTATTAACATAAACAAGTGAAAAAACTATTAAAACTCTGAATCTATTTTCTTCCATCAACCAAAGGAATCATTCATCTTTGTTTGCAATTCATTCTAAGGTAATGTGTTGAAATTCCAAAATAATTAGAGTTTCCAATCACCTCATGCTAATTAGGGTTGTCTTTTTGGTGCCATGACTATTTTTCATGCAACGACCATGAAATGATGTTATGTGTCATTCGTCACAACTATATTCATTGTGAAAACAATGCCCATCAACCATTTATAAGATGAATTCATTCAAACACAACAAATAATAGAGTCCTTGATCTTGAATTGCATTTCTTATTGATGTTGATTGGTTGAATTTAAACAGAAAGAGTCCCTCTCATATTATTTGTTTATCAAGGCACCTTTTTTGATTCCAAATACATTTTTTGATATAGTGATCATGAAATTAACATTTGTGGATAGACAACATAGTATATTAATCAACATAAACAAGTGAAAAAACTATTAAAACTCTGAATCTATTTTCTTCCATCAACCAAAGGAATCATTCATCTTTGTTTGCAATTCATTCTAAGGTAATTTGTTGAAATTCCAAAATAATTAGAGTTTCCAATCACCTCATGCTAATTAGGGTTCTCTCTTTCGTGCCATGACTATTTTTCATGCAACGACCATGAAATGATCTTATGTGTCATTCGTCACAACTATATTCATTGTGAAAACAATGCCCATCAACCATTTAGAAGATGAATTAATTCAAACCCAAAAAATAATGCAGTCCATGATCTTGAATTGCATTTCTTATTCATGTTGATTTGTTGAATTCCAAAAGAAAGAGTACCTCCCATCGTTTTTGTTTATCAAGGCTCCTCTTTTTGTTGCAAACACAATTTTTGATACAGCAATCAAGAAATAAACATTTGTGGATTGTCAACCTAGCATATTAAGCAACATAAACAAGTCTAAAAATATTAACACTCTGAATCTATTTACATCCATCAAACAAAGGAATCATTTATCTTTGTTTGCAATTCATTCTAAAATAATTAGAGTTTCCAATCACCTCATGCTAATTAGGGTTCTCTTTTTGTTGCTAGGACTATTTTTCATGCAACGACCTTGAAATGATCTGATGTGTCATTCGTCACAACTATATTCATTATGAAAACAATGCCCATCAACCATTTATAAGATGAATTCATTAAAACCCAACAAATAATGGAGTCCTTAATCTTGAATTGCATTTGTTCTTGATATTGATTGGTTGAATTCCCAAAGAAAGAGTACCTCTCATATTTTGTGTCTATCAAGGCTCCTCTTTAGATTCCAAATACATTTTTTGATAGAGTGATCAGGAATTTAACATTTGTGGATAGACTACCTAGTATATTAATCAACATAAACAAGTGAAAAAACTATTAAAACTCTGAATCTATTTTCTTCCACCAACCAAAAGAATCATTCATCTTTGTCTGCAATTCATTCTAAGGTAATGTGTTGAAATTCCAAAATAATTAGAGTTTCCAATCACCTCATGCTAATTAGGGTTCTCTTTTTGTTGCTAGGACTATTTCTCATGCAACGACCATGAAATGATCTTATGTGTCATTCGTCACAACTATATTCATTATGAAAACAATGCCCATCAACCATTTATAAGATGAATTCATTAAAACCCAACAAATAATGGAGTCCTTAATCTTGAATTGCATTTGTTCTTGATATTGATTGGTTGAATTCCCAAAGAAAGAGTACCTCTCATATTTTGTGTCTATCAAGGCTCCTCTTTAGATTCCAAATACATTTTTTGATAGAGTGATCATGAATTTAACATTTGTGGATAGACAACCTAGTATATTAATCAACATAAACAAGTGAAAAAACTATTAAAACTCTGAATCTATTTTCTTCCATCAACCAATGGAATTATTCATCTTGGTTTGCAGTTCGTTCTAAGGTTATGTATTGAAATTCCAAAATAATTAGAGTTTGCAATCACCTCATGCGAACTGGGGTTCCCTTTTTGTTACTAGGACGGTTTTTCATGCAATGACCATGAAAAAATCTTATGTGTCATTTGTAACAAGTATATTCATTGTGAAAACAATGCCCATCAACCATTTATAAGATGAAGTCATTCAAACCAAACAAATAATACAGTCCTTGATCTTGAATTGCATTTCTTATTGATGTTGATTGGTTGAATTCCAAAAGAAAGAGTACCTCCTATCTTTTTTGTGTAGCAAGGCTCCTCTTTTAGTTCCAAATACAATTTTTGATAAAACGATCATGAAATAAACAATTTTGGATAGACAACCTAGTATATTAATTAGTATAAATAAGTATAAGAACTATTAACACTCTGAATCTATTTACATCCATCAACCAAAACAATCATTCATCTTGGTTTGCAATTCACTCTAAAGTAATGTGTTGAAATTCCAAAATAGTTAGAGTTTCCAATCACCTCATGCTAATTAGGGTTCTCATTTTGTTGCTAGGACAATTTTTCATGCAACGACCATGAAATGATCTTATGTGTCAATCGTAACAACTATATTTATTGTGAAAACAATGCCCATCAACTATTTATAAGATGATTTCATTCAAACCCAACAAATAATGCAGTCCATGATCTTGAATTGCATTTGTTATTCATGTTGATTAGTTGAATTCCAAAAGAAAGAGTACCTCCCATCTTTTTTGTTTATCAAGGCTCCTCTTTTTGTTCCAAACACAATTTTTTATACAGTAATCAAGAAATAAACATTTGTGGATAGTCAACCTGGCATATTAATCAACATAAACAAGTCTAAAATCTATTAACACTCTGAATCTATTTATAACCATCAAACAAAAGAATCATTCATATTTGTTTGCAATCAAGGAATAAACATTTGTGGATAGTCAACCTGGCATATTAATCAACATAAACAAGTCTAAAATCTATTTACAACCATCAAACAAAAGAATCATTCATATTTGTTTGCAATTCATTCTAAGCTAATGTGTTGAAATTCCAAAATAATTAGAGTTTGCAATCACCTCATGCGAACTGGGGTTCCCTTTTCGTTACTAGGATGGTTTTTCATGCAATGACTATGAAATAATCTTATGTGTCATTTGTAACAAGTATATTCATTGTGAAAACAATGCCCATCAACCATTTGATACAGTCCTTGATCTTGAATTGCATTTCTTATTGATGTTGATTGGTTGAATTCCAAAAGAAAGAGTACCTCCTATCTTTTTTGTGTAGCAAGGCTCCTCTTTTAGTTCCAAATACAATTTTTGATAAAACGATCATGAAATAAACAATTTTGGATAGACAACCTAGTATATTAATTAGTATAAATAAGTATAAGAACTATTAACACTCTGAATCTATTTACATCCATCAACCAAAGTAATCATTCATCTTGGTTTGCAATTCACTCTAAAGTAATGTGTTGAAATTCCAAAATAATTAGAGTTTCCAATCACCTCATGCTAATTAGGGTTCTCATTTTGTTGCTAGGATAATTTTTCATGCAACGACCATGAAATGATCTTATGTGTCAATCGTAACAACTATATTTATTGTGAAAACAATGCCCATCAACTATTTATAAGATGATTTCATTCAAACCCAACAAATAATGCAGTCCATGATCTTGAATTGCATTTGTTATTCATGTTGATTAGTTGAATTCCAAAAGAAAGAGTACCTCCTATCTTTTTTGTTTATCAAGGCACCTCTTTTTGTTCCAAACACAATTTTTTATACAGCAATCAAGAAATAAACATTTGTGGATAGTCAACCTGGCATATTAATCAACATAAACAAGTATAAAATCTATTAACACTGTGAATCTATTTACAACCATCAAACAATGGAATCATTCTTATTTGTTTGCAATCAAGAAATAAACATTCGTGGATAGTCAACCTGGCATATTAATCAACATAAACAAGTCTAAAATCTATTAACACTCTGAATCTATTTACAACCATCAAACAAAGGAATCATTCATATTTGTTTGCAATTCATTCTAAGCTAATGTGTTGAAATTCCAAAATAATTAGAGTTTCCAATCACCTCATGCTAATTAGGGTTCTCTTTTTGTTGCTAGGACTATTTTTCATGCAACGACCATGAAATATTCTTATGTGTCATTCGTAACAACTATATTTATTGTGAAAACAATGCCCATCAACTATTTATAAGATGATTTCATTGAAACCCAACAAATAATGCAGTCCATGATCTTGAATTGCATTTGTTATTCATGTTGATTAGTTGAATTCCAAAAGAAAGAGTACCTCCCATCTTTTTTGTTTATCAAGGCTCCTCTTTTTGTTCCAAACACAATTTTTGATACAGCAATCAAGAAATAAACATTTGTGGATAGTCAACCTGGCATATTAATCAACATAAACAAGTCTAAAATCTATTAACACTATGAATCTATTTACAACCATCAAACAAAGGAATCATTTATATTTGTTTTCAATTCATTCTAAGCCAATGTATTGAAATTCCAAAATAATTAGAGTTTCCAATCACCTCACGCAAATTAGCGTTCTCTTTTTGTTGCTAGGACTATTTTTCTGGCAACAACCATGAAATGATCTTATGTGTCATTCATAACAACTATATTCATTGTAAAAACCATGGCAATCAACCATTTATAGGATGAATTCATTCTAACCCAACAAATAATGCAGTCCCTAATCCTGAATTGCATTTCTTCTTAATATTGTCTGGTTTAATTCCAATAGAAGGAGTACCTCTCATCTTTTTTGTTTATCAAGGCTCCTCTTTTAATTCCAAATACATTTTTTGATATAGTGATCATGAAATTAACATTTTGTGGATAGACAACCTAGTATATTTGTTATCATAAAAAAGTGAAAAAAAAATTAAAACTCTGAATCAATTTTCTACCATCAACCAAAGGGTATCATTCATCTTTGTTTGCAATTCATTCTAAGGTAATGTGTTGAAATTCCAAAATAATTAGAGTTTGCAATCACCTGATGCTAATTAGGGTTCTCTTTTTGTTGCTAGGACTATTTTTCATGCAACGACTATGAAATGTTCTTATGTGTCATTCGTAATAACTATATTCATTGTGAAAACAATGCCCATTAACCATTTATAAGATGAATTCATTCAAACCCAACAAATAATGCAGTCCTTGATCTTGAATTGAATTTCTTATTGATGTTGATATGTTGAATTCCAAAAGAAAGAGTACGTCCCATGTTTTTTGTTTATCAAGGCTGCTCTTCTAGTTCCAAACACAATTTTTGATACAACGATCATGAAATAAACATTTGTGGATAGTCAACCTTGCATATTAATTAGTATAAATAAGTATAAGAACTATTAACACTCTGAATCTATTTACATCCATCAACCAAAGTAATCATTCATCTTGGTTTGGAATTCACTCTAAAGTAATGTGTTGAAATTCCAAAATAATTAGAGTTTCCAATCACCTAATGCTAATTAGGGTTCTCTTTTTTTTGCTCGGACTATTTTTCATGCAACGACCATGAAATGTTCATATGTGTCATTCGTAACAACTATATTTATTGTGAAAACAATGCCCATCAACTATTTATAAGATGATTTCATTGAAACCCAACAAATAATGCAGTCCATGATCTTGAATTGCATTTGTTATTCATGTTGGTTAGTTGATTTCCAAAAGAAAGTGTACCTCCCATCTTTTTTATTTATCAACGCTCCTCTTTTTGTTCCAAACACAATTTTGGATACAGCAATCAAGAAATAAACATTTGTGCTTGGTTGAATTCCAAATGAAAGAGTACCTCTCATATTTTTTGCTTATCAAGGTTCCTCTTTTAATTAGAAATACATTTTTTGATATAGTGATCATGAAATTAACATTTGAAGATAGACAGCCTAGTATATTAAATATCATTAATAACTGAAAAAACTATTAAAACTCTGAATCTATTTTCTTCCATCAACCAAAAGAATCATTCATCTTTGTTTGCAATTCATTCAAAGGTAATGTGCTGAAATTCCAAAATAATTAGAGTTTCCAATCACCTCAAACTAATTAGGGTTCTCTTTTTGTTGCTAGGACAATTTTTCATACAACGACCATGAAATGACCTTATGTGTCATTCGTAACAACTATATTCATTATGAAAACAATGCCCATCAACCATTTATAAGATGAATTCTTTCTAACCCAACAAATAATGGAGTCCTTAATCGTGAATTGCATTTCTTCTTGATAGTCATTGGTTGAATTCCAATAGAAAGAGTACCTCTCATATTTTTTGTCTATCAAGGCTGCTCTTTTAATTCCAAATACATTTTTTGATATAGTCATAAGGAAATTAACATTTGTGGATAGACAACCTAGTATTTTTATTAACATAAACAAGTGAAAAAACTATTAAAACTCTGAATCTATTTTCTTCCATCAACCAAAGGAATCATTCATCTTTGATTGCAATTCATTCTAAGGTAATGTGTTGAAATTCCAAAATAATTAGAGTTTCCAATCACCTCATGCTAATTAGGGTTCTCTTTTTGGTGCCATGACTATTTTTCATGCAACGACCATGAAATGATCTTATGTGTCATTCGTCACAACTATATTCATTGTGAAAACAATGCCCATCAACCATTTCTAAGATGAATTCATTCAAACACAACAAATAATAGAGTCCTTGATCTTGAATTGCATTTCTTATTGATGTTGACTGGTTGAATTTAAACAGAAAGAGTCCCTCTCATATTATTTGTTTATCAAGGAACCTTTTTTGATATAGTGATCATGAAATTAACATTTGTGGATAGACAACATAGTATATTAATCAATATAAACAAGCGAAAAAAAAACTATTAAAACACTGAATCTATTTTCTTCCATCAACCAAAAGAATCATTCATCTTTGTTTGCAATTCATTCTAAGGTAATTCGTTGAAATTCCAAAATAATTAGAGTTTCCAATCACCTCATGCTAATTAGGGTTCTCATTTTGTTGCTAGGACAATTTTTCATGCAACGACCATGAAATGATCTTATGTGTCATTCGTCACAACTATATTCATTGTGAAAACAATGCCCATCAACCATTTAGAAGATGAATTAATTCAAACCCAAAAAATAATGCAGTCCATGATCTTGAATTGCATTTGTTATTCATGTTGATTAGTTGAATTCCAAAAGAAAGAGTACCTCCCATCTTTTTTGTTTATCAAGGCTCCTCTTTTTGTTCCAAACACAATTTTTTATACAGTAATCAAGAAATAAACATTTGTGGATAGTCAACCTGGCATATTAATCAACATAAACAAGTCTAAAATCTATTAACACTCTGAATCTATTTATAACCATCAAACAAAAGAATCATTCATATTTGTTTGCAATCAAGGAATAAACATTTGTGGATAGTCAACCTGGCATATTAATCAACATAAACAAGTCTAAAATCTATTTACAACCATCAAACAAAGGAATCATTCATATTTGTTTGCAATTCATTCTAAGCTAATGTGTTGAAATTCCAAAATAATTAGAGTTTGCAATCACCTCATGCAAACTGGGGTTCCCTTTTCGTTACTAGGATGGTTTTTCATGCAATGACTATGAAATAATCTTATGTGTCATTTGTAACAAGTATATTCATTGTGAAAACAATGCCCATCAACCATTTGATGCAGTCCTTGATCTTGAATTGCATTTCTTATTGATGTTGATTGGTTGAATTCCAAAAGAAAGAGTACCTCCTATCTTTTTTGTGTAGCAAGGCTCCTCTTTTAGTTCCAAATACAATTTTTGATAAAACGATCATGAAATAAACAATTTTGGATAGACAACCTAGTATATTAATTAGTATAAATAAGTATAAGAACTATTAACACTCTGAATCTATTTACATCCATCAACCAAAGTAATCATTCATCTTGGTTTGCAATTCACTCTAAAGTAATGTGTTGAAATTCCAAAATAATTAGAGTTTCCAATCACCTCATGCTAATTAGGGTTCTCATTTTGTTGCTAGGACAATTTTTCATGCAACGACCATGAAATGATCTTATGTGTCAATCGTAACAACTATATTTATTGTGAAAACAATGCCCATCAACTATTTATAAGATGATTTCATTCAAACCCAACAAATAATGCAGTCCATGATCTTGAATTGCATTTGTTATTCATGTTGATTAGTTGAATTCCAAAAGAAAGAGTACCTCCTATCTTTTTTGTTTATCAAGGCACCTCTTTTTGTTCCAAACACAATTTTTTATACAGCAATCAAGAAATAAACATTTGTGGATAGTCAACCTGGCATATTAATCAACATAAACAAGTATAAAATCTATTAACACTGTGAATCTATTTACAACCATCAAACAATGGAATCATTCTTATTAGTTTGCAATCAAGAAATAAACATTCGTGGAAAGTCAACCTGGCATATTAATCAACATAAACAAGTCTAAAATCTATTAACACTCTGAATCTATTTACAACCATCAAACAATGGAATCATTCATATTTGTTTGCAATTCATTCTAAGCTAATGTGTTGAAATTCCAAAATAATTAGAGTTTCCAATCACCTCATGCTAATTAGGGTTCTCTTTTTGTTGCTAGGACTATTTTTCATGCAACGACCATGAAATGTTCTTATGTGTCATTCGAAACAACTATATTTATTGTGAAAACAATGCCCATCAACTATTTATAAGATGATTTCATTGAAACCCAACAAATAATGCAGTCCATGATCTTGAATTGCATTTGTTATTCATGTTGATTAGTTGAATTCCAAAAGAAAGAGTACCTCCCATCTTTTTTGTTTATCAAGGCTCCTCTTTTTGTTCCAAACACAATTTTTGATACAGCAATCAAGAAATAAACATTTGTGGATAGTCAACCTGGCATATTAATCAACATAAACAAGTCTAAAATCTATTAACACTATGAATCTATTTACAACCATCAAACAAAGGAATCATTTATATTTGTTTTCAATTCATTCTAAGCTAATGTGTTGAAATTCCAAAATAATTAGAGTTTCCAATCACCTCACGCAAATTAGCGTTCTCTTTTTGTTGCTAGGACTATTTTTCTTGCAACAACCATGAAATGATCTTATGTGTCATTCATAACAACTATATTCATTGTAAAAACCATGGCCATCAACCATTTATAGGATGAATTCATTCTAACCCAACAAATAATGCAGTCCCTAATCCTGAATTGCATTTCTTCTTAATATTGTTTGGTTTAATTCCAATAGAAGGAGTACCTCTCATCTTTTTTGTTTATCAAGGCTCCTCTTTTAATTGCAAATACATTTTTTGATATAGTGATCATGAAATTAACATTTTGTGGATAGACAACCTAGTATATTAGTTATCATAAAAAAGTGAAAAAAAAATTAAAACTCTGAATCAATTTTCTACCATCAACCAAAGGGTATCATTCATCTTTATTTGCAATTCATTCTAAGGTAATGTGTTGAAATTCCAAAATAATTAGAGTTTGCAATCACCTGATGCTAATTAGGGTTCTCTTTTTGTTGCTAGGACTATTTTTCATGCAACGACTATGAAATGTTCTTATGTGTCATTCGTAATAACTATATTCATTGTGAAAACAATGCCCATTAACCATTTATAAGATGAATTCATTCAAACCCAACAAATAATGCAGTCCTTGATCTTGAATTGAATTTCTTATTGATGTTGATTGGTTGAATTCCAAAAGAAAGAGTACGTCCCATGTTTTTTGTTTATCAAGGCTGCTCTTCTAGTTCCAAACACAATTTTTGATACAACGATCATGAAATAAACATTTGTGGATAGTCAACCTTGCATATTAATTAGTATAAATAAGTATAAGAACTATTAACACTCTGAATCTATTTACATCCATCAACCAAAGTAATCATTCATCTTGGTTTGGAATTCACTCTAAAGTAATGTGTTGAAATTCCAAAATAATTAGAGTTTCCAATCACCTAATGCTAATTAGGGTTCTCTTTTTTTTGCTCGGACTATTTTTCATGCAACGACCATGAAATGTTCATATGTGTCATTCGTAACAACTATATTTATTGTGAAAACAATGCCCATCAACTATTTATAAGATGATTTCATTGAAACCCAACAAATAATGCAGTCCATGATCTTGAATTGCATTTGTTATTCATGTTGGTTAGTTGATTTCCAAAAGAAAGTGTACCTCCCATCTTTTTTATTTATCAACGCTCCTCTTTTTGTTCCAAACACAATTTTGGATACAGCAATCAAGAAATAAACATTTGTGCTTGGTTGAATTCCAAATGAAAGAGTACCTCTCATATTTTTTGCTTATCAAGGTTCCTCTTTTAATTAGAAATACATTTTTTGATATAGTGATCATGAAATTAACATTTGAAGATAGACAGCCTAGTATATTAAATATCATTAATAACTGAAAAAACTATTAAAACTCTGAATCTATTTTCTTCCATCAACCAAAAGAATCATTCATCTTTGTTTGCAATTCATTCAAAGGTAATGTGCTGAAATTCCAAAATAATTAGAGTTTCCAATCACCTCAAACTAATTAGGGTTCTCTTTTTGTTGCTAGGACAATTTTTCATACAACGACCATGAAATGACCTTATGTGTCATTCGTAACAACTATATTCATTATGAAAAAAAACAATGCCCATCAACCATTTATAAGATGAATTCTTTCTAACCCAACAAATAATGG
Organism: Ceriops zippeliana; assembly: GCA_037897445.1. NCBI lineage: Eukaryota > Viridiplantae > Streptophyta > Magnoliopsida > Malpighiales > Rhizophoraceae > Ceriops > Ceriops zippeliana. The sequence goes on from JBAPLH010001165.1 coordinate 185,306, forward strand.
AGTCCTTAATCGTGAATTGCATTTCTTCTTGATATTCATTGGTTGAATTCCAATAGAAAGAGTACCTCTCATATTTTTTGTCTATCAAGGCTGCTCTTTTAATTCCAAATACATTTTTTGATATAGTCATAAGGAAATTAACATTTGTGGATAGACAACCTAGTATTTTTATTAACATAAACAAGTGAAAAAACTATTAAAACTCTGAATCTATTTTCTTCCATCAACCAAAGGAATCATTCATCTTTGATTGCAATTCATTCTAAGGTAATGTGTTGAAATTCCAAAATAATTAGAGTTTCCAATCACCTCATGCTAATTAGGGTTCTCTTTTTGGTGCCATGACTATTTTTCATGCAACGACCATGAAATGATCTTATGTGTCATTCGTCACAACTATATTCATTGTGAAAACAATGCCCATCAACCATTTCTAAGATGAATTCATTCAAACACAACAAATAATAGAGTCCTTGATCTTGAATTGCATTTCTTATTGATGTTGACTGGTTGAATTTAAACAGAAAGAGTCCCTCTCATATTATTTGTTTATCAAGGAACCTTTTTTGATATAGTGATCATGAAATTAACATTTGTGGATAGACAACATAGTATATTAATCAATATAAACAAGCGAAAAAACTATTAAAACACTGAATCTATTTTCTTCCATCAACCAAAAGAATCATTCATCTTTGTTTGCAATTCATTCTAAGGTAATTCGTTGAAATTCCAAAATAATTAGAGTTTCCAATCACCTCATGCTAATTAGGGTTCTCATTTTGTTGCTAGGACAATTTTTCATGCAACGACCATGAAATGATCTTATGTGTCATTCGTCACAACTATATTCATTGTGAAAACAATGCCCATCAACCATTTAGAAGATGAATTAATTCAAACCCAAAAAATAATGCAGTCCATGATCTTGAATTGCATTTGTTATTCATGTTGATTAGTTGAATTCCAAAAGAAAGAGTACCTCCCATCTTTTTTGTTTATCAAGGCTCCTCTTTTTGTTCCAAACACAATTTTTTATACAGTAATCAAGAAATAAACATTTGTGGATAGTCAACCTGGCATATTAATCAACATAAACAAGTCTAAAATCTATTATTAACACTCTGAATCTATTTATAACCATCAAACAAAAGAATCATTCATATTTGTTTGCAATCAAGGAATAAACATTTGTGGATAGTCAACCTGGCATATTAATCAACATAAACAAGTCTAAAATCTATTTACAACCATCAAACAAAGGAATCATTCATATTTGTTTGCAATTCATTCTAAGCTAATGTGTTGAAATTCCAAAATAATTAGAGTTTGCAATCACCTCATGCAAACTGGGGTTCCCTTTTCGTTACTAGGATGGTTTTTCATGCAATGACTATGAAATAATCTTATGTGTCATTTGTAACAAGTATATTCATTGTGAAAACAATGCCCATCAACCATTTGATGCAGTCCTTGATCTTGAATTGCATTTCTTATTGATGTTGATTGGTTGAATTCCAAAAGAAAGAGTACCTCCTATCTTTTTTTTGTGTAGCAAGGCTCCTCTTTTAGTCCAAATACAATTTTTGATAAAACGATCATGAAATAAACAATTTTGGATAGACAACCTAGTATATTAATTAGTATAAATATAGTATAAGAACTATTAACACTCTGAATCTATTTACATCCATCAACCAAAGTAATCATTCATCTTGGTTTGCAATTCACTCTAAAGTAATGTGTTGAAATTCCAAAATAATTAGAGTTTCCAATCACCTCATGCTAATTAGGGTTCTCATTTTGTTGCTAGGACAATTTTTCATGCAACGACCATGAAATGATCTTATGTGTCAATCGTAACAACTATATTTATTGTGAAAACAATGCCCATCAACTATTTATAAGATGATTTCATTCAAACCCAACAAATAATGCAGTCCATGATCTTGAATTGCATTTGTTATTCATGTTGATTAGTTGAATTCCAAAAGAAAGAGTACCTCCTATCTTTTTTGTTTATCAAGGCACCTCTTTTTGTTCCAAACACAATTTTTTATACAGCAATCAAGAAATAAACATTTGTGGATAGTCAACCTGGCATATTAATCAACATAAACAAGTATAAAATCTATTAACACTGTGAATCTATTTACAACCATCAAACAATGGAATCATTCTTATTAGTTTGCAATCAAGAAATAAACATTCGTGGAAAGTCAACCTAGCATATTAATCAACATAAACAAGTCTAAAATCTATTAACACTCTGAATCTATTTACAACCATCAAACAATGGAATCATTCATATTTGTTTGCAATTCATTCTAAGCTAATGTGTTGAAATTCCAAAATAATTAGAGTTTCCAATCACCTCATGCTAATTAGGGTTCTCTTTTTGTTGCTAGGACTATTTTTCATGCAACGACCATGAAATGTTCTTATGTGTCATTCGAAACAACTATATTTATTGTGAAAACAATGCCCATCAACTATTTATAAGATGATTTCATTGAAACCCAACAAATAATGCAGTCCATGATCTTGAATTGCATTTGTTATTCATGTTGATTAGTTGAATTCCAAAAGAAAGAGTACCTCCCATCTTTTTTGTTTATCAAGGCTCCTCTTTTTGTTCCAAACACAATTTTTGATACAGCAATCAAGAAATAAACATTTGTGGATAGTCAACCTGGCATATTAATCAACATAAACAAGTCTAAAATCTATTAACACTATGAATCTATTTACAACCATCAAACAAAGGAATCATTTATATTTGTTTTCAATTCATTCTAAGCTAATGTGTTGAAATTCCAAAATAATTAGAGTTTCCAATCACCTCACGCAAATTAGCGTTCTCTTTTTGTTGCTAGGACTATTTTTCTTGCAACAACCATGAAATGATCTTATGTGTCATTCATAACAACTATATTCATTGTAAAAACCATGGCCATCAACCATTTATAGGATGAATTCATTCTAACCCAACAAATAATGCAGTCCCTAATCCTGAATTGCATTTCTTCTTAATATTGTTTGGTTTAATTCCAATAGAAGGAGTACCTCTCATCTTTTTTGTTTATCAAGGCTCCTCTTTTAATTCCAAATACATTTTTTGATATAGTGATCATGAAATTAACATTTTGTGGATAGACAACCTAGTATATTAGTTATCATAAAAAAGTGAAAAAAAAATTAAAACTCTGAATCAATTTTCTACCATCAACCAAAGGGTATCATTCATCTTTGTTTGCAATTCATTCTAAGGTAATGTGTTGAAATTCCAAAATAATTAGAGTTTGCAATCACCTGATGCTAATTAGGGTTCTCTTTTTGTTGCTAGGACTATTTTTCATGCAACGACTATGAAATGTTCTTATGTGTCATTCGTAACAACTATATTCATTGTGAAAACAATGCCCATTAACCATTTATAAGATGAATTCATTCAAACCCAACAAATAATGCAGTCCTTGATCTTGAATTGAATTTCTTATTGATGTTGATTGGTTGAATTCCAAAAGAAAGAGTACGTCCCATGTTTTTTGTTTATCAAGGCTGCTCTTCTAGTTCCAAACACAATTTTTGATACAACGATCATGAAATAAACATTTGTGGATAGTCAACCTTGCATATTAATCAGTATAAATAAGTATAAGAACTATTAACACTCTGAATCTATTTACATCCATCAACCAAAGTAATCATTCATCTTGGTTTGGAATTCACTCTAAAGTAATGTGTTGAAATTCCAAAATAATTAGAGTTTCCAATCACCTAATGCTAATTAGGGTTCTCTTTTTTTTGCTCGGACTATTTTTCATGCAACGACCATGAAATGTTCATATGTGTCATTCGTAACAACTATATTTATTGTGAAAACAATGCCCATCAACTATTTGTAAGATGATTTCATTCAAACCCAACAAATAATGCAGTCCATGATCTTGAATTGCATTTGTTATTCATGTTGGTTAGTTGATTTCTAAAAGAAAGAGTACCTCCCATCTTTTTTATTTATCAAGGCTCCTCTTTTTGTTCCAAACACAATTTTGGATACAGCAATCAAGAAATAAACATTTGTGCTTGGTTGAATTCCAAATGAAAGAGTACCTCTCATATTTTTTGGTTATCAAGGTTCCTCTTTTAATTAGAAATACATTTTTTGATATAGTGATCATGAAATTAACATTTGTAGATAGACAGCCTAGTATATTAATTAACATTAATAACTGAAAAAACTATTAAAACTCTGAATCTATTTTCTTCCATCAACCAAAAGAATCATTCATCTTTGTTTGCAATTCATTCAAAGGTAATGCGCTGAAATTCCAAAATAATTAGAGTTTCCAATCACCTCAAACTAATTAGGGTTCTCTTTTTGTTGCTAGGACAATTTTTCATACAACGACCATGAAATGACCTTATGTGTCATTCGTAACAACTATATTCATTATGAAAACAATGCCCATCAACCATTTATAAGATGAATTCTTTCTAACCCAAAAAATAATGGAGTCCTTAATCGTGAATTGCATTTCTTCTTGATATTCATTGGTTGAATTCCAATAGAAAGAGTACCTCTCATATTTTTTGTCTATCAAGGCTGCTCTTTTAATTCCAAATACATTTTTTGATATAGTCATAAGGAAATTAACATTTGTGGATAGACAACCTAGTATTTTTATTAACATAAACAAGTGAAAAAACTATTAAAACTCTGAATCTATTTTCTTCCATCAACCAAAGGAATCATTCATCTTTGTTTGCAATTCATTCTAAGGTAATGTGTTGAAATTCCAAAATAATTAGAGTTTCCAATCACCTCATGCTAATTAGGGTTCTCTTTTTGGTGCCATGACTATTTTTCATGCAACGACCATGAAATGATCTTATGTGTCATTCGTCACAACTATATTCATTGTGAAAACAATGCCCATCAACCATTTATAAGATGAATTCATTCAAACACAACAAATAATAGAGTACTTGATCTTGAATTGCATTTCTTATTGATGTTGACTGGTTGAATTTAAACAGAAAGAGTCCCTCTCATATTATTTGTTTATCAAGGAACCTTTTTTGATTCCAAATACATTTTTTGATATAGTGATCATGAAATTAACATTTGTGGATAGACAACATAGTATATTAATCAATATAAACAAGCGAAAAAACTATTAAAACACTGAATCTATTTTCTTCCATAAACCAAAAGAATCATTCCTCTTTGTTTGCAATTCATTCTAAGGTAATTTGTTGAAATTCCAAAATAATTAGAGTTTCCAATCACCTCATGCTAATTAGGGTTCTCTCTTTCGTGCCATGACTATTTTTCATGCAACGACCATGAAATGATCTCATGTGTCATTCGTCACAACTATATTCATTGTGAAAACAATGCCCATCAACCATTTAGAAGATGAATTAATTCAAACCCAAAAAATAATGCAGTCCATGATCTTGAATTGCATTTGTTATTCATGTTGATTAGTTGAATTCCAAAAGAAAGAGTACCTCCCATCTTTTTTGTTTATCAAGGCTCCTCTTTTTGTTCCAAACACAATTTTTATACAGTAATCAAGAAATAAACATTTGTGGATAGTCAACCTGGCATATTAATCAACATAAACAAGTCTAAAATCTATTAACACTCTGAATCTATTTATAACCATCAAACAAAAGAATCATTCATCTTTGTTTGCAATCAAGGAATAAACATTTGTGGATAGTCAACCTGGCATATTAATCAACATAAACAAGTCTAAAATCTATTTACAACCATCAAACAAAGGAATCATTCATATTTGTTTGCAATTCATTCTAAGCTAATGTGTTGAAATTCCAAAATAATTAGAGTTTGCAATCACCTCATGCGAACTGGGGTTCGCTTTTCGTTACTAGGATGGTTTTTCATGCAATGACTATGAAATAATCTTATGTGTCATTTGTAACAAGTATATTCATTGTGAAAACAATGCCCATCAACCATTTGATACAGTCCTTGATCTTGAATTGCATTTCTTATTGATGTTGATTGGTTGAATTCCAAAAGAAAGAGTACCTCCTATCTTTTTTGTGTAGCAAGGCTCCTCTTTTAGTTCCAAATACAATTTTTGATAAAACGATCATGAAATAAACAATTTTGGATAGACAACCTAGTATATTAATTAGTATAAATAAGTATAAGAACTATTAACACTCTGAATCTATTTACATCCATCAACCAAAGTAATCATTCATCTTGGTTTGCAATTCACTCTAAAGTAATGTGTTGAAATTCCAAAATAATTAGAGTTTCCAATCACCTCATGCTAATTAGGGTTCTCATTTTGTTGCTAGGACAATTTTTCATGCAACGACCATGAAATGATCTTATGTGTCAATCCTAACAACTATATTTATTGTGAAAACAATGCCCATCAACTATTTATAAGATGATTTCATTCAAACCCAACAAATAATGCAGTCCATGATCTTGAATTGCATTTGTTATTCATGTTGATCAGTTGAATTCCAAAAGAAAGAGTACCTCCTATCTTTTTTGTTTATCAAGGCACCTCTTTTTGTTCCAAACACAATTTTTTATACAGCAATCAAGAAATAAACATTTGTGGATAGTCAACCTGGCATATTAATCAACATAAACAAGTCTAAAATCTATTTACAACCATCAAACAAAGGAATCATTCATATTTGTTTGCAATTCATTCTAAGCTAATGTGTTGAAATTCCAAAATAATTAGAGTTTGCAATCACCTCATGCGAACTGGGGTTCGCTTTTCGTTACTAGGATGGTTTTTCATGCAATGACTATGAAATAATCTTATGTGTCATTTGTAACAAGTATATTCATTGTGAAAACAATGCCCATCAACCATTTGATACAGTCCTTGATCTTGAATTGCATTTCTTATTGATGTTGATTGGTTGAATTCCAAAAGAAAGAGTACCTCCTATCTTTTTTGTGTAGCAAGGCTCCTCTTTTAGTTCCAAATACAATTTTTGATAAAACGATCATGAAATAAACAATTTTGGATAGACAACCTAGTATATTAATTAGTATAAATAAGTATAAGAACTATTAACACTCTGAATCTATTTACATCCATCAACCAAAGCAATCATTCATCTTGGTTTGCAATTCACTCTAAAGTAATGTGTTGAAACTCCAAAATAATTAGAGTTTCCAATCACCTCATGCTAATTAGGGTTCTCATTTTGTTGCTAGGACAATTTTTCATGCAACGACCATGAAATGATCTTATGTGTCAATCGTAACAACTATATTTATTGTGAAAACAATGCCCATCAACTATTTATAAGATGATTTCATTCAAACCCAACAAATAATGCAGTCCATGATCTTGAATTGCATTTGTTATTCATGTTGATTAGTTGAATTCCAAAAGAAAGAGTACCTCCTATCTTTTTTGTTTATCAAGGCACCTCTTTTTGTTCCAAACACAATTTTTTATACAGCAATCAAGAAATAAACATTTGTGGATAGTCAACCTGGCATATTAATCAACATAAACAAGTATAAAATCTATTAACACTGTGAATCTATTTACAACCATCAAACAATGGAATCATTCTTATTTGTTTGCAATCAAGAAATAAACATTCGTGGATAGTCAACCTGGCATATTAATCAACATAAACAAGTCTATAATCTATTAACACTATGAATCTATTTACAACCATCAAACAAAGGAATCATTTATATTTGTTTTCAATTCATTCTAAGCTAATGTGTTGAAATTCCAAAATAATTAGAGTTTCCAATCACCTCACGCAAATTAGCGTTCTCTTTTTGTTGCTAGGACTATTTTTCTTGCAACAACCATGAAATGATCTTATGTGTCATTCATAACAACTATATTCATTGTAAAAACCATGGCCATCAACCATTTATAGGATGAATTCATTCTAACCCAACAAATAATGCAGTCCCTAATCCTGAATTGCATTTCTTCTTAATATTGTTTGGTTTAATTCCAATAGAAGGAGTACCTCTCATCTTTTTTGTTTATCAAGGCTCCTCTTTTAATTCCAAATACATTTTTTGATATAGTGATCATGAAATTAACATTTTGTGGATAGACAACCTAGTATATTAGTTATCATAAAAAAGTGAAAAAAAAATTAAAACTCTGAATCAATTTTCTACCATCAACCAAAGGGTATCATTCATCTTTGTTTGCAATTCATTCTAAGGTAATGTGTGTTGAAATTCCAAAATAATTAGAGTTTGCAATCACCTGATGCTAATTAGGGTTCTCTTTTTGTTGCTAGGACTATTTTTCATGCAACGACTATGAAATGTTCTTATGTGTCATTCGTAACAACTATATTCATTGTGAAAACAATGCCCATTAAACCATTTATAAGATGAATTCATTCAAACCCAACAAATAATGCAGTCCTTGATCTTGAATTGAATTTCTTATTGATGTTGATTGGTTGAATTCCAAAAGAAAGAGTACGTCCCATGTTTTTTTGTTTATCAAGGCTGCTCTTCTAGTTCCAAACACAATTTTTTGATACAACGATCATGAAATAAACATTTGTGGATAGTCAAACCTTGCATATTAATCAGTATAAATAAGTATAAGAACTATTAACACTCTGAATCTATTTACATCCATCAACCAAAGTAATCATTCATCTTGGTTTGGAATTCACTCTAAAGTAATGTGTTGAAATTCCAAAATAATTAGAGTTTCCAATCACCTAATGCTAATTAGGGTTCTCTTTTTTTTGCTCGGACTATTTTTCATGCAACGACGACCATGAAATGTTCATATGTGTCATTCGTAACAACTATATTTATTGTGAAAACAATGCCCATCAACTATTTATAAGATGATTTCATTCAAACCCAACAAATAATGCAGTCCATGATCTTGAATTGCATTTGTTATTCATGTTGGTTAGTTGATTTCCAAAAGAAAGAGTACCTCCCACCTTTTTTATTTATCAACGCTCCTCTTTTTGTTCCAAACACAATTTTGGATACAGCAATCAAGAAATAAACATTTGTGCTTTGGTTGAATTCCAAATGAAAGAGTACCTCTCATATTTTTTTGCTTATCAAGGTTCCTCTTTTAATTAGAAATACATTTTTTTGATATAGTGATCATGAAATTAACATTTGTAGATAGACAGCCTAGTATATTAATTAACATTAATAACTGAAAAAACTATTAAAACTCTGAATCTATTTATTTTCTTCCATCAACCAAAAGAATCATTCATCTTTGTTTGCAATTCATTCAAAGGTAATGTGCTGAAATTCCAAAATAATTAGAGTTTCCAATCACCTCAAACTAATTAGGGTTCTCTTTTTGTTGCTAGGACAATTTTTCATACAACGACCATGAAATGACCTTATGTGTCATTCGTAACAACTATATTCATTATGAAAACAATGCCCATCAACCATTTATAAGATGAATTCTTTCTAACCCAACAAATAATGGAGTCCTTAATCGTGAATTGCATTTCTTCTTGATATTCATTGGTTGAATTCCAATAGAAAGAGTACCTCTCATATTTTTTTGTCTATCAAGGCTGCTCTTTTAATTCCAAATACATTTTTTGATATAGTCATAAGGAAATTAACATTTGTGGATAGACAACCTAGTATTTTTATTAACATAAACAAGTGAAAAAACTATTAAAACTCTGAATCTATTTTCTTCCATCAACCAAAGGAATCATTCATCTTTGTTTGCAATTCATTCTAAGGTAATGTGTTGAAATTCCAAAATAATTAGAGTTTCCAATCACCTCATGCTAATTAGGGTTCTCTTTTTGGTGCCATGACTATTTTTCATGCAACGACCATGAAATGATCTTATGTGTCATTCGTCACAACTATATTCATTGTGAAAACAATGCCCATCAACCATTTATAAGATGAATTCATTCAAACACAACAAATAATAGAGTCCTTGATCTTGAATTGCATTTCTTATTGATGTTGACTGGTTGAATTTAAACAGAAAGAGTCCCTCTCATATTATTTGTTTATCAAGGAACCTTTTTTGATATAGTGATCATGAAATTAACATTTGTGGATAGACAACATAGTATATTAATCAATATAAACAAGCGAAAAAACTATTAAAACAATGAATCTATTTTCTTCCATCAACCAAAAGAATCATTCATCTTTGTTTGCAATTCATTCTAAGGTAATTTGTTGAAATTCCAAAATAATTAGAGTTTCCAATCACGTCATGCTAATTAGGGTTCTCATTTTGTTGCTAGGACAATTTTTCATGCAACGACCATGAAATGATCTTATGTGTCATTCGTCACAACTATATTCATTGTGAAAACAATGCCCATCAACCATTTAGAAGATGAATTAATTCAAACCCAAAAAATAATGCAGTCCATGATCTTGAATTGCATTTGTTATTCATGTTGATTAGTTGAATTCCAAAAGAAAGAGTACCTCCCATCTTTTTTGTTTATCAAGGCTCCTCTTTTTGTACCAAACACAATTTTTTTATACAGTAATCAAGAAATAAACATTTGTGGATAGTCAACCTGGCATATTAATCAACATAAACAAGTCTAAAATCTATTAACACTCTGAATCTATTTATAACCATCAAACAAAAGAATCATTCATATTTGTTTGCAATCAAGGAATAAACATTTGTGGATAGTTAACCTGGCATATTAATCAACATAAACAAGTCTAAAATCTATTTACAACCATCAAACAAAGGAATCATTCATATTTGTTTGCAATTCATTCTAAGCTAATGTGTTGAAATTCCAAAATAATTAGAGTTTGCAATCACCTCATGCGAACTGGGGTTCCCTTTTCGTTACTAGGATGGTTTTTCATGCAATGACTATGAAATAATCTTATGTGTCATTTGTAACAAGTATATTCATTGTGAAAAAACAATGCCCATCAACCATTTGATGCAGTCCTTGATCTTGAATTGCATTTCTTATTGATGTTGATTGGGTTGAATTCCAAAAGAAAGAGTACCTCCTATCTTTTTTGTGTAGCAAGGCTCCTCTTTTAGTTCCAAATACAATTTTTGATAAAACGATCATGAAATAAACAATTTTGGATAGACAAACCTAGTATATTAAATTAGTATAAATAAGTATAAGAACTATTAACACTCTGAATCTATTTACATCCATCAACCAAAGTAATCATTCATCTTGGTTTGCAATTCACTCTAAAGTAATGTGTTGAAATTCCAAAATAATTAGAGTTTCCCAATCACCTCATGCTAATTAGGGTTCTCATTTTGTTGCTAGGACAATTTTTCATGCAACGACCATGAAATGATCTTATGTGTCAATCGTAACAACTATATTTATTGTGAAAACAATGCCCATCAACTATTTATAAGATGATTTCATTCAAACCCAACAAATAATGCAGTCCATGATCTTGAATTGCATTTGTTATTCATGTTGATTAGTTGAATTCCAAAAGAAAGAGTACCTCCTATCTTTTTTGTTTATCAAGGCACCTCCTTTTTGTTCCAAAAACACAATTTTTTTATACAGCAATCAAGAAAAAAACATTTGTGGATAGTCAACCTGGCATATTAATCAACATAAACAAGTATAAAATCTATTAACACTGTGAATCTATTTACAACCATCAAACAATGGAATCATTCTTATTTGTTTGCAATCAAGAAATAAACATTCGTGGATAGTCAACCTGGCATATTAATCAACATAAACAAGTCTAAAATCTATTAACACTCTGAATCTATTTACAACCATCAAACAAAGGAATCATTCATATTTGTTTGCAATTCATTCTAAGCTAATGTGTTGAAATTCCAAAATAATTAGAGTTTCCAATCACCTCATGCTAATTAGGGTTCTCTTTTTGTTGCTAGGACTATTTTTCATGCAACGACCATGAAATGTTCTTATGTGTCATTCGTAACAACTATATATTTATTGTGAAAACAATGCCCATCAACTACTATTTATAAGATGATTTCATTGAAACCCAACAAATAATGCAGTCCATGATCTTGAATTGCATTTGTTATTCATGTTGATTAGTTGAATTCCAAAAGAAAGAGTACCTCCCATCTTTTTTGTTTATCAAGGCTCCTCTTTTTGTTCCAAACACAATTTTTGATACAGCAATCAAGAAATAAACATTTGTGGATAGTCAACCTGGCATATTAATCAACATAAACAAGTCTAAAATCTATTAACACTATGAATCTATTTTACAACCATCAAACAAAGGAATCATTTATATTTGTTTTCAATTCATTCTAAGCTAATGTGTTGAAATTCCAAAATAATTAGAGTTTGCAATCACCTCACGCAAATTAGCGTTCTCTTTTTGTTGCTAGGACTATTTTTCTTGCAACAACCATGAAATGATCTTATGTGTCATTCATAACAACTATATTCATTGTAAAAACCATGGCCATCAACCATTTATAGGATGAATTCATTCTAACCCAACAAATAATGCAGTCCCTAATCCTGAATTGCATTTCTTCTTAATATTGTTTGGTTTAATTCCAATAGAAGGAGTACCTCTCATCTTTTTTGTTTATCAAGGCTCCTCTTTTAATTCCAAATACATTTTTTGATATAGTGATCATGAAATTAACATTTTGTGGATAGACAACCTAGTATATTAGTTATCATAAAAAAGTGAAAAAAAAAATTAAAACTCTGAATCAATTTTTTCTACCATCAACCAAAGGGTATCATTCATCTTTGTTTGCAATTCATTCTAAGGTAATGTGTTGAAATTCCAAAATAATTAGAGTTTGCAATCACCTGATGCTAATTAGGGTTCTCTTTTTGTTGCTTGGACTATTTTTCATGCAACGACTATGAAATGTTCTTCTGTGTCATTCGTAACAACTATATTCATTGTGAAAACAATGCCCATTAACCATTTATAAGATGAATTCATTCAAACCCAACAAATAATGCAGTCCTTGACCTTGAATTGAATTTCTTATTGATGTTGATTGGTTGAATTCCAAAAGAAAGAGTACCTCCCATCTTTTTTGTTTATCAAGGCTCCTCTTTTTGTTCCAAACACAATTTTTTATACAGTAATCAAGAAATAAACATTTGTGGATAGTCAACCTGGCATATTAATCAACATAAACAAGTCTAAAATCTATTAACACTCTGAATCTATTTATAACCATCAAACAAAAGAATCATTCATATTTGTTTGCAATCAAGGAATAAACATTTGCGGATAGTCAACCTGGCATATTAATCAACATAAACAAGTCTAAAATCTATTAACACTCTGAATCTATTTACAACCATCAAACAAAGGAATCATTCATATCTGTTTGCAATTCATTCTATGCTAATGTGTTGAAATTCCAAAATAATTAGAGTTTCCAATCACCTCATGCTAATTAGGGTTCTCTTTTTGTTGCTAGGACTATTTTTCATGCAACGACCATGAAATGTTCTTATGTGTCATTCGTAACAACTATATTTATTGTCAAAACAATGCCCATCAACTATTTATAAGATGATTTCATTGAAACCCAACAAATAATGCAGTCTATGATCTTGAATTCCATTTGTTATTCATGGTGATTAGTTGAATTCCAAAAGAAAGAGTACCTCCCATCTTTTTTGTTTATCAAGGCTCCTCTTTTTGTTCCAAACACAATTTTTGATACAGCAATCAAGAAATAAACATTTGTGGATAGTCAACCTGGCATATTAATCAACATAAACAAGTCTAAAATCTATTAACACTATGAATCTATTTACAACCATCAAACAAAGGAATCATTCATATTTGTTTGCAATTCATTCTAAGCTAATGTGTTGAAATTCGAAAATAATTAGAGTTTCCACTCACCTCACGCTAATTAGGGTTCTCTTTTTGTTGCTAGGACTATTTTTCTTGCAACAACCATGAAATGATCTTATGTGTCATTCGTAACAACTATATTCATTGTAAAAACCATGACCATCAACCATTTATAAGATGAATTCATTCTAACCCAACAAATAATGCAGTCCCTAATCCTGAATTGCATTTCTTCTTAATATTGTTTGGTTTAATTCCAATAGAAGGAGTACCTCTCATCTGTTTTGTTTATCAAGGCTCCTCTTTTAAAGCCAAATACATTTTTTGATATAGTGATCATGAAATTAACATTTGTGGATAGACAACATAGTATTTTAATTAACATAAACAAGTGAAAAAACTATTAAAACTCTGAATCTATTTTCTTCCATCAAACAAAGGAATCATTCATCTTTGTTTGCAATTCATTCTAAGGTAATGTGTTGAAATTCCAAAATAATTAGAGTTTCCAATCAATTCATGCTAATTAGGGTTCTCTTTTTGTTGCTAGGACTATTTTTCATGCAACGACCATGAAATGATCTTATCTGTCATTCGTCACAACTATATTCATTGTGAAAACAATGCCCATCAACCATTTATAAGATGAATTCATTCAAACCCAACAAATAATGTAGTCCTTGATCTTGAATTGCATTTCTTATTGATGTTGATTTGTTGAATTTAAACAGAAAGAGTACCTCTCATATTATTTGTTTATCAAGGCTCCTCTTTTAGTTCCAAACACAATTTTTGATACAGCAATCATGAAATAAACATTTGTGGATAGTCAACCTAGCATATTAATCAGTATAAATAAGTCTAAGAACTATTAACACTTTGAATCTATTTACATCCATCAACCAAAGTAATCATTCATCTTGGTTTGCAATTCACTCTAAAGTAATGTGCTGAAATTCCAAAATAATTTGAGTTTCCAATCACCTCACGCTAATTAGGGTTCTCTTTTTGTTGCTAGGACTATTTCTCTTTAAACAACCATGAAATAATCTTATGTGTCATTCGTAACAACTATATTCATTGTAAAAACCATGGCCATGAACCATTTATAGGATGAATTCACTCTAACCCAACAAATAATGCAGTCCCTAATCCTGAATTGCATTTCTTCTTAATATTGTTTGGTTTAATTCCAATAGAAGGAGTACCTCTCATCTTTTTTGTTTATCAAGGCTCCTCTTTTAATTCCAAATACATTTTTTGATATAGTGATCATGAAATTAACATTTTGTGGATAGACACCCTAGTATATTAGTTAACATAAAAAAGTGAAAAAAAAACTAATACTTTGAATCAATTTTCTACCATCAACCAAAGGGTATCATTCATCTTTGTTTGCAATTCATTCTAAGGTAATGTGTTGAAATTCCAAAATAATTAGAGTTTGCAATCACCTGATGCTAATTAGGGTTCTCTTTTTGTTGCTAGGACTATTTTTCATGCAACGACCATGAAATGTTCTTAGGTGTCATTCGTAAGAACTATATTCATTGTGAAAACAATGCCCATTAACCATTTATAAGATGAATTCATTCAAACCCAACAAATAATGCTGTCCTTGATCTTGAATTGAATTTCTTATTGATGTTGATTGGTTGAATTCCAAAAGAAAGAGTACCTCCCATCTTTTTTGTTTATCAACGCTCCTCTTTTAGTTCCAAACACAATTTTTGATACAGCAATCATGAAATAAACATTTGTGGATAGTCAACCTAGCATATTAATCAGTATAAAAAAGTCTAAGAACTATTAACACCCTGAATCTATTTACATCCATCAACCAAAGTAATCATTCATCTTGGTTTGCAATTCACTCTAAAGTAATGTGCTGAAATTCCAAAATAATTTGAGTTTCCAATCACCTAATGCTAATTAGGGTTCTCTTTTTGTTGGTAGGACTATTTTTCATGCAACGACCATGAAATGTTCTTATGTGTCATTCGTAACAACTATATTCATTGTGAAAACAATGCCCATCAACCATTTATAAGATGAATTCATTCAAACCCAACAAATAATGGAGTCCTTGATCTTGAATTGCATTTCTTCTTGATATTGATTGGTTGAATTCCAAAAGAAAGAGTACCTCTTATATTTTGTATCTACCAAGGCTTCTCTTTTAATTCCAAATACATTTTTTGATATAGTGATCATGAAATTAACATTTGTGGATAGACAACCTAGTATATTAATCAACATAAACAGGTGAGAAAACTATTAAAACTCTGAATCCATTTTCTTCCATCAACCAATGGAATCATTCATCTTGGTTTGCAGTTCATTCTAAGGTTATGTATTGAAATTCTGAAATAATTAGAGTTTGCAATCACCTCATGCGAATTGGGGTTCCCTTTTTGTTACTAGGACTGTTTTTCATGCAATGACGATGAAATAATCTTATGTGTCATTCGTAACAAGTATATTCATTGTGAAAACAATGCCCATCAACCATTTATAAGATGAAGTCATTCAAACCAAACAAATAATACAGTCCTTGATGTTGAATTGCATTTCTTATTGATGTTGATTGGTTGAATTCCAAAAAAAAGAGTACCTCCTATCTTTTTTGTTTATCAAGGCTCCTCTTTTAGTTCCAAAAACAATTTTTGATAAAACGATCATGAAATAAACAATTTTGGATAGACAACCTAGTATATTAATAAGTATAAATAAGACTAAGAACTATTAACACTCTGAATCTATTTACATCCATCAACCCAAAGAATCATTCATCTTGGTTTGCAATTCACTCTAAAGTGATGTGTTGGAATTCCAAAAAAATTAGAGTTTCCAATCACCTCATGCTAATTAGGGTTCTCATTTTGTTGCTAGGACAATTTTTCGACCATGAAATGATCTTATGTGTCAATCGTAATAAGTATATTCATGGTGAAAACAATGCCCATCAACCATTTATAAGATGATTTCATTCAAACCCAACAAATAATGCAGTCCATGATCTTGAATTGCATATGTTATTCATGTTGATTAGTTGAATTCGAAAAGAAAGAGTACCTCCCATCTTTTTTGTTTATCAAGGCTCCTCTTTTTGTTTCAAACACAATTTTTGATACAGCAATCAAGAAATAAACATTTGTGGATAGTCAACCTGGCATATTAATCAACATAAACAAGTCTAAAATCTATTAACACTATGAATCTATTTACAACCATCAAACAAAGGAATCATTCATATTTGTTTGCAATTCATTCTAAGCTAATGTGTTGAAATTCCAAAATAATTAGAGTTTCCAATCACCTCACCCTAATTAGGGTTCTCTTTTTGTTGCTAGGACTATTTCTCTTTAAACAACCATGAAATGATTTTATGTGTCATTCGTAACAACTATATTCATTGTAAAAACCATGGCCATCAACCATTTATAGGATGAATTCATTCTAACCCAACAAATAATGCAGTCCTTAATCCTGAATTGCATTTCTTCTTAATATTGATTGGTTTAATTCCAATAGAAGGAGTACCTCTCATCTGTTTTGTTTATCAAGGCTCCTCTTTAAAGCCAAATACATTTTTTGATATAGTGATCATGAAATTAACATTTGTGGATAGACAACATAGTATTTTAATTAACATAAACAAGTGAAAAAACTATTAAAACTCTGAATCTATTTTCATCCATCAAACAAAGGAATCATTCATCTTTGTTTGCAATTCATTCTAAGGTAATGTGTTGAAATTCCAAAATAATTAGAGTTTCCAATCAATTCATGCTAATTAGGGTTCTCTTTTTGTTGCTAGGACTATTTTTCATGCAACGACCATGAAATGATCTTATCTGTCATTCGTCACAACTATATTCATTGTGAAAACAATGCCCATCAACCATTTATAAGATGAATTCATTCAAACCCAACAAATAATGCAGTCCTTGATCTTGAATTGCATTTCTTATTGATGTTGATTTGTTGAATTTAAACAGAAAGAGTACCTCTCATATTATTTGTTTATCAAGGCTCCTCTTTTAGTTCCAAACACAATTTTTGATACAGCAATCATGAAATAAACATTTGTGGATAGTCAACCTAGCATATTAATCAGTATAAATAAGTCTAAGAACTATTAACACTTTGAATCTATTTACATCCATCAACCAAAGTAATCATTCATCTTGGTTTGCAATTCACTCTAAAGTAATGTGCTGAAATTCCAAAATAATTTGAGTTTCCAATCACCTCACGCTAATTAGGGTTCTCTTTTTTTGTTGCTAGGACTATTTCTCTTTAAACAACCATGAAATAATCTTTATGTGTCATTCGTAACAACTATATTCATTGTAAAAACCATGGCCCATGAACCATTTATAGGATGAATTCACTCTAACCCAACAAATAATGCAGTCCCTAATCCTGAATTGCATTTCTTCTTAATATTGTTTGGTTTAATTCCAATAGAAGGAGTAACTCTCATCTTTTTTGTTTATCAAGGCTCCTCTTTTAATTCCAAATACATTTTTTGATATAGTGATCATGAAATTAACATTTTGTGGATAGACACCCTAGTATATTAGTTTTAACATAAAAAAGTGAAAAAAAAAACTAATACTTTGAATCAATTTTCTACCATCAACCAAAGGGTATCATTCATCTTTGTTTGCAATTCATTCTAAGGTAATGTGTTGAAATTTCCAAAATAATTAGAGTTTGCAATCACCTGATGCTAATTAGGGTTCTCTTTTTGTTGCTAGGACTATTTTTCATGCAACGACCATGAAATGTTCTTAGGTGTCATTCGTAAGAACTATATTCATTGTGAAAACAATGCCCATTAACCATTTATAAGATGAATTCATTCAAACCCAACAAATAATGCTGTCCTTGATCTTGAATTGAATTTCTTATTGATGTTGATTGGTTGAATTCCAAAAGAAAGAGTACCTCCCCATCTTTTTTGTTTATCAACGCTCCTCTTTTAGTTCCAAACACAATTTTTGATACAGCAATCATGAAATAAACATTTGTGGATAGTCAACCTAGCATATTAATCAGTATAAAAAAGTCTAAGAACTATTAACACCCTGAATCTATTTACATCCATCAACCAAAGTAATCATTCATCTTGGTTTGCAATTCACTCTAAAGTAATGTGCTGAAATTCCAAAATAATTTGAGTTTCCAATCACCTAATGCTAATTAGGGTTCTCTTTTTGTTGGTAGGACTATTTTTCATGCAACGACTATGAAATGTTCTTATGTGTCATTCGTAACAACTATATTCATTGTGAAAACAATGCCCATCAACCATTTATAAGATGAATTCATTCAAACCCAACAAATAATGGAGTCCTTGATCTTGAATTGCATTTCTTCTTGATATTGATTGGTTGAATTCCAAAAGAAAGAGTACCTCTTATATTTTGTATCTACCAAGGCTTCTCTTTTAATTCCAAATACATTTTTTGATATAGTGATCATGAAATTAACATTTGTGGATAGACAACCTAGTATATTAATCAACATAAACAGGTGAGAAAACTATTAAAACTCTGAATCCATTTTCTTCCATCAACCAATGGAATCATTCATCTTGGTTTGCAGTTCATTCTAAGGTTATGTATTGAAATTCTGAAATAATTAGAGTTTGCAATCACCTCATGCGAATTGGGGTTCCCTTTTTGTTACTAGGACTGTTTTTCATGCAATGACGATGAAATAATCTTATGTGTCATTCGTAACAAGTATATTCATTGTGAAAACAATGCCCATCAACCATTTATAAGATGAAGTCATTCAAACCAAACAAATAATACAGTCCTTGATGTTGAATTGCATTTCTTATTGATGTTGATTGGTTGAATTCCAAAAAAAAGAGTACCTCCTATCTTTTTTGTTTATCAAGGCTCCTCTTTTAGTTCCAAAAATAATTTTTGATAAAACGATCATGAAATAAACAATTTTGGATAGACAACCTAGTATATTAATAAGTATAAATAAGACTAAGAACTATTAACACTCTGAATCTATTTACATCCATCAACCAAAAGAATCATTCATCTTGGTTTGCAATTCACTCTAAAGTGATGTGTTGGAATTCCAAAAAAATTAGAGTTTCCAATCACCTCATGCTAATTAGGGTTCTCATTTTGTTGCTAGGACAATTTTTCATGCAACGACCATGAAATGATCTTATGTGTCAATCGTAATAAGTATATTCATGGTGAAAACAATGCCCATCAACCATTTATAAGATGATTTCATTCAAACCCAACAAATAATGCAGTCCATGATCTTGAATTGCATTTTTTATTCATGTTGATTTGTTGAATTACAAAAGAAGGAGTACCTCCCATCTTTTTTGTTTATCATGGCTCCTTTTTTTGTTCCAAACACAATTTTGGATACAACAATCAAGAAATAAACATTGGTGCTTGGTTGAATTCCAAATGAAAGAGTACCTCCCATATTGATTGGTTGAATTCCAAATGAAAGAGTACCTCTCATTTTTTTTGCTTATCAAGGTTCCTCTTTTAATTCCAAATACATTTTTTGATATAGTGATCATGAAATTAACATTTGTGGATAGACAGCCTAGTATATTAATTAACATTAATAACTGAAAAAGCTATTAAAACTCTGAATCTATTTTCTTCCATCAACCAAAAGAATCATTCATTTTTGTTTGCAATTCTTTCTAAGGTAATGTGCTGAAATTTCAAAATAATTAGAGTTTCCAATCACCTCAAACTAATTAGGGTTCTCTTTTTGTTGCTAGGACGATTTTTCATACAATGACCATGAAATGACCTTATGTGTCATTCGTAACAACTATATTCATTATGAAAACAATGCCCATCAACCATTTATAAGATGAATTCTTTCTAACCTAACAAATAATGGAGTCCTTAATCTTGAATTGCATTTCTTCTTGATATTGATTGGTTGAATTCCAAAAGAAAGAGTACCTCTCATATTTTGTTGTCTATCAAGGCTGCTCTTTTAATTCCAAATACATTTTTGGATATAGTCATCAGGAAATTAACATTTATCGATAGACAACCTAGTATTTTAATTAACATAAAGAAGTGAAAAAACTATTAAAACTCTGAATCTATTTTCTTCCATCAAACAAAGGAATCATTCATCTTTGTTTGCAATTCATTCTAAGGTAATGTGTTGAAATTCCAAGATAATTAGAGTTTCAAATCACCTCATGCTAATTAGGGTTCTCTTTTTGTTGCTAGGACTATTTTTCATGCAACGACCATGAAATGATCTTATGTGTCATTCGTCACAACTATATTCATTGTGAAAACAATGCCCATCAACCATTTATAAGATGAATTCATTCAAACCCAACAAATAATGGAGTCCTTAATCTTGAATTGCATTTCTTGTTGATATTGATTGGTTGAATTCAAAAAGAAAGAGTACCTCTCATATTTTGTGTCTATCAAGGCTCCTCTTTTATTTCCAAATACATTTTTTGATATAGACAACCTAGTATATTAATCAACATAAACAAGTGAAAAAACTATCAAAACTCTGAATCTATTTTCTTCCATCAACCAATGGAATCATTCATCTTGGTTTGCAGTTCATTCTATGGTTATGTATTCAAATTCTGAAATAATTAGAGTTTGTAATCACCTCATGCGATGCGAACTGGGGTTCCCTTTTTGTTACTAAGACTATTTTTCATGCAATGACCATGAAATAATCCTTTGTGTCATTTGTAACAAGTATATTCATTGTGAAAACAATGCCCATCAACCATTTATAAGATGAAGTCATTCAAACCAAAAAAATAATACAGTCCTTGATCTTGCATTGCATTTCTTATTGATGTTGATTGGTTGAATTCAAAAAGAAAGAGTACCTCTTATATTATTTGTTTATCAAGGCTCCTCTTTTAATTCCAAATACATTTTTTGATATAGTGATCATGAAATTCACATTTGTGGATAGACAGCCTAGTATATTAAGTAACATTAACAACTGAAAAAACTATTAAAACTCTGAATCTATTTTCGTCCATCAACCAAAAGAATCATTCATCTTTGTTTGCAATTCATTCTAAGGTAATGTGCTGAAATTCCAAAATAATTAGAGTTTCCAATCACCTCAAACTAATTAGGGTTCTCTTTTTGTTGCTAGGACTATTTTTTATGCAACGACCATGAAATGATGTTATGTGTCAATCGTAACAACTATATTTATTGTGAAAAGAATGCCCATCAACCTTTTATAAGATGATTTCATTCAAACCCAACAAATAATGCAGTCCTTGATCTTGAATTGCATTTGTTATTCATGTTATTAGTTGAATTCCAAAAGAAAGAGTACCTCCCATCTTTTTTGTTTATCAAGGCTCCTCTTTTTGTTCCAAACACAATTTTTGATACAGCAATCAAGAAATAAACATTTGTGGATAGTCAACCTAGCATTTTAATCAACATAAAGAAGTCTAAAACTATTAACACTCTGAATCTATTTACATCCATCAAACAATGGAATCATTTATCTTTGTTTGCAATTCATTCTAAGGTAATGTGTTGAAATTCCAAAATAATTAGAGTTTCCAATCACCTCATGCTAATTAGGGTTCTCTTTTTGTTGCTAGGACTATTTTTCATGCAACGACCACGAAATGATCTTATGTGTCATTCATCAGATCTATATTCATTGTGAAAACAATGTCCGTCAAACATTTATAAGATGAATTCATTCAAACCCAACAAATAATGGAGTCCTTGATCTTGAATTGCATTTCTTATTGATGTTGATTGGTTGAATTTAAACAGAAAGAGTACCTCTCATATTATTTGTTTATCAAGGCTCCTCTTTTAATTCCAAATACATTTTTTGATATAGTGATCATGAAATTAACATTTGTGGATAGACAACATCGTATATTAGTAAACATAAACAAGTGAAAAAAATATTAAAACTCTGAATCTATTTTCTTCCATTAACAAAATGAATCATTCATCTTTGTTTGCAATTCATTCTAAGGTAATGCGTTGAAATTCCAAAATAATTAGAGTTTTCAATCACCTCATGCTAATTAGGGTTCTCTTTTTGTTGCTAGGACTATTTTTCATGCAAAGACCATGAAATGATATTATGTGTCATTCGTCACAACTATATTCATCGTGAAAACAATGCCCATCAACCATTTATAAGATGAATTCATTCAAACGCAACAAATAATGGAGTCCTTAATCTTGAATTGCATTTCTTCTTGATATTGATTGGTTGAATTCCAAAAGAAAGAGTACCTCTCATATTTTGTGTCTATCAAGGCTCCTCTTTTAATTCCAAATACAGTTTTTGATATAGACAACCTAGTATATTAATCAACATAAGCAAGTGAAAAAACTATTAAAACTCTGAATCTATTTTCTTCCATCAGCCAATGGAATCATTCATGTTGGTTTGCAGTTCATTCTAAGGTTATGTATTGAAATTCTGAAATAATTAGAGTTTGCAATCACCTCATGCGAACTGGGGTTCCCTTTCTGTTACTAGGACTATTTTCCATGCAATGACGATGAAATAATCTTATGTGTCGTTCGTAACAAGTATATTCATTGTGAAAACAATGCCCATCAACCATTTATAAGATGAAGTCATTCAAACCAAACAAATAATACAGTCCTTGATGTTGAATTGCATTTCTTATTGATGTTGATTGGTTGAATTTAAACAGAAAGAGTACCTCTCATATTATTTGTTTATCAAGGCTCCTCTTTTAATTCCAAATACATTTTTTGATATAATGATCATGAAATTAACATTTGTGGATAGACAACATAGTATATTAATCAACACAAACAAGTGAAAAAACTATTAAAACTCTGAATCTATTTTCTCCATCAACCAACAGAATCATTCATCTTTGTTTGCAATTCATTCTAAGGTAATGTACTGACATTCCAAAATATTTAGAGTTTCCAATCACCTCATGCTAATTCGGGTTCTCTTTTTGTCGCTAGGACTATTTTTCATACAACGACCATGAAATGTTCTTATGTGTCATTCGTAACAACTATATTCATTGTGAAAACAATGCCCATCAACCATTTATAAGATGAATTCATTCAAACCCAACAAATAATGCATTCCATGATCTTGAATTGCATTTCTTATTCATGTTGATTTGTTGAATTCCAAAAGAAAGAGTACCTCCCATCTTTTTTGTTTATCAAGGCTCCTCTTTTTGCTCCAAACACAATTTTGGATACAGCAATCAAGAAATAAACATTTGTGGATAGTCAACCTGACATATTAATCAACATAAACAAGTCTAAAATCTATTAACACTCTGAATCTATTTACAACCATCAAACAAAGGAATCATTCATATTTGTTTCCAATTCATTCTAAGCTAATGTGTTGAAATTCAAAAATAATCAGAGTTTCCAATCACCTCATGCTAATTAGGGTTCTCATTTTGTTGCTAGGACAATTTTTCAAGCAACGACCATGAAATGATCTTATGTGTCAATCGTAACAACTATATTTATTGTGAAAACAATGCTCATCAACCATTTATAAGATGATTTCAATCAAACCCAACAAATAATGCAGTCCTTGATCTTGAATTGAATTTCTTATTGATGTTGATTGGTTGAATTCCAAAAGAAAGAGTACGTCCCATCTTTTTTGTTTATCAAGGCTACTCTTTTAGTTCCAAACACAATTTTTGATACAGCAATCATGAAATAAACATTTGTGGATAGTCAACCTAGCATATTAATCAGTATAAATAAGTCTAAGAACTATTAACACTCTAAATCTATTTACATCCATCAACCAAAGTAATCATTCATCTTGGTTTGGAATTCACTCTAAAGTAATGTGTTGAAATTCCAAAATAATTAGAGTTTGCAATCAAGTAATGCTAATTAGGGTTCTCTTTTTGTTGCTAGGACTATTTTTCATGCAACGACCATGAAATGTTCTTATGTGTCATTCGTAACAACTATATTCATTGTGAAAACAATGCCCATCAACCATTTATAAGATGAATTCATTCAAACCCAACAAATAATGGAGTCCTTAATCTTGAATTGCATTTCTTCTTGATATTGATTGGTTGAATTCCAAAAGAAAGAGTACCTCTCATATTTTGTCTCTATCAAGGCTTCTCTTTTAATTCCAAATACATTTTTTGATATAGTGATCATGAAATTAACATTTGTGGATAGACAACATAGTATATTAATCAAGGCTCCTCTTTTAGTATATAAAACGATCATGAAATAAACAATTTTGGATAGACAACCAAATTAATCAGTATAAATAAGTCTAAGAACTATTAGCACTCTGAATCTATTTAAATCCATCAACCAAATTAATCATTCATCTTCGTTTGCAATTCACTCTAAAGTAATGTGTTGAAATTCCAAAATAATTAGAGTTTCCAATCATCTCATGCTAATTAGGGTTCTCATTTTGTTGCTAGGACAATTTTTCATGGAACGACCGTGAAATGATCTTATGTGTCAGTCGTAACAACTATATTTATTGTGAAAACAATGCCCATCAACTATTTATAAGATGATTTCATTCAAAAACAACAAATAATGCAGTCCATGATCATGAATTGCATTTGTTATTCATGTTGATTAGTTGAATTCCAAAAGAAAGAGTACCTCCCATCTTTTTTGTTTATCAAAGCTCCTCTTTTTGTTCCAAACACAATTTTTGATACAACAATCAAGAAATAAACATTTGTGGATAGTCAACCTGGCATATTAATCAACATAAACAAGTCTAAAATCTATTAATACTCTGAATCTATTTACAACCATCAAACAAAGGAATCATTCATATTTGTTTCCAATTCATTCTAAGCTAATGTGTTGAAATTCCAAAATAATCAGAGTTTCCAATCACCTCATGCTAATTAGGGTTCTCTTTTTGTTGCTAGGACTATTTTTCTTGCAACAACCATGAAATGATATTATGTGTCATTCGTAACAACTATATTCATTGTAAAAACCATGGCCATCAACCATTTATAAGATGAATTCATTCTAACCCAACAAATAATGCAGTCCTTAATCCTGAATTGCATTTCTTCTTAATATTGATTGGTTCAATTCCAATAGAAGGAGTACCTCTCATCTGTTTTGTTTACCAAGGCTCCTCTTTTAATTCCAAATACATTTTTTGATATAGTGATCATGAAATTAACATTTTGTGGATAGACAACCTAGTATATTAGTTAACAAAAAAAAGTGAAAAAAAAATTAAAAGTCTGAATCAATTTTCTACCATCAACCAAAGCTATCATTCATCTTTGTTTGCAATTCATTCTAAGGTAATGTGTTGAAATTCCAAAATAATTGGAGTTTCCAATCACCTCATGCTAATTAGGCTTCGCTTTTTGTTGCTAGGACTATTTTTCATGCAACGACCATGAAATGTTCTTATGTGTCATTCGTAACAACTATATTCATTGTGAAAACAATGCCTATTAACCATTTATAAGATGAATTCATTCAAACCCAACAAATAATGCAGTCCTTGATCTTGAATTGAATTTCTTATTGATGTTGATTGGTTGAATTCCAAAAGAAAGAGTACGTCCCATCTTTTTTGTTTATCAAGGCTCCTCTTTTAGTTCCAAACACAATTTTTGATACAGCAATCATGAAATAAACATTTGTGGATAGTCAACCTAGCATATTAATCAGTATAAATAAGTCTAAGAACTATTAACACTCTGAATCTATTTACATCCATCCACCAAAGGAATCATTCATCTTGGTTTGCAATTCACTCTAAAGTAATGTGTTGAATTTCCAAAATAATTAGAGTTTCCAATCACCTCATGCTAATCAGGGTTCTCATTTTGTTGCTAGGACTATTTTTCATGCAACGACCATGAAATGTTCTTATGTGTCATTCGTAACAACTATATTCATTGTGAAAACAATGCCCATTAAACATTTATAAGATGAATTCATTCAAACCCAACAAATAATGCAGTCCTTGATCTTGAATTGCATTTCTTATTGATGTTGATTTGTTGAATTTAAACAGAAAGAGTACCTCTCATATTATTTGTTTATCAAGGCTCCTCTTTTAATTCCAAATACATTTTTTGATATAGTGATCATGAAATTAAGATTTGTGGATAGACAACATAGTATATTAATCAACATAAACAAGTGAATAAACTATTAAAACTCTGAATCTATTTTCTTCCATCAACCAAAAGAATCATTCATCTTCGTTTGCAATTCATTCTAAGGTAATGTGTTGAAATTCCAAAATAATTAGAGTTTCCAATCACCTCATGCTAATTAGGGTTCTCTTTTTGTTGCTAGAACAATTTTTCAAGCAACGACGATGAAATGATCTTATGTGTCAATCGTAACAAATATATTTATTGTCAAAACAATGCCCATCAACCATTTATAAGATGAATTCATTCAAACCCAACAAATAATGGAGTCCTTAATCTTGAATTGCATTTATTCTTGATATTGATTGGTTGAAATCCAAAAGAAAGAGTACCTCTCATATTTTGTATCTATCAAGGCTTCTCTTTTAATTCCAAATACATTTTTTGATATAGTGATCATGAAATTAACATTTGTGGATAGACAACCTAGTATGTTAATCAACATAAACAAGTGAAAAAAATATTAAAACTCTGAATCCATTTTCTTCCATCAACCAATGGAATAATTCATCTTGGTTTGCAGTTCATTTTAAGGTTATGTATTGAAATTCTGAAATAATTAGAGTTTGCAATGACCTCATGCGAACTGGGGTTCCCTTTTTGTTACTAGGACTGTTTTTCATGCAATGACGATGAAATAATCTTATGTGTCATTCGTAACAAGTATATTCCTTGTGAAAACAATGCCCATCAACCATTTATAAGATGAAGTCATTCGAACCAAACAAATAATACAGTCCTTGATGTTGAATTGCATTTCTTATTGATGTTGATTGGTTGAATTCCAAAAGAAAGAGTTCCTCCTATCTTTTAGTTCCAAAAACAATTTTGGATAGACAACCCAGTATATTAATTAGTATAAATAAGTCTAAGAACTATTAACACTCTGAATCAATTTACATCCATCAACCAAAAGAATCATTGATCTTGGTTTGCAATTCACTCTAAAGTAATGTGTTGGAATTCCAAAATAATTAGAGTTTCCAATCACCTCATGCAAATTGGGGTTCTCATTTTGTTGCTAGGACAATTTTTCATGCAACAACCATGAAATGATCTTATGAGTCAATCGTAACAAGTATATTCATGGTGAAAACAATGCCCATCAACCATTTATAAGATGATTTCATTCAAACCCAACAAATAATGCAGTCCATGATCTTGAATTGCATTTCTTATTCATGTTGATTTGTTGAATTCCAAAAGAAAGAGTACCTCCCATCTTTTTTGTTTATCAAGGCTCCACTTTTTGTTCCAAATACAATTTTGGATACATCAATCAATAAATAAACATTTGTGATTGGTTGAATTCCAAATGAAAGAGTACCTCTCCTATTTTGCTTATCAAGGTTCCAATTTTAATTCCAAATACATTTTTTGATATAGTGATCATGAAATTAACATTTGTGGATAGACAGCCTAGTATATTAATTAACATTAACAACTGAAAAAACTATTAATCTATTTTCTTCCACCAACCAAAAGAATCATTCATCTTTGTTTGCAATTCATTCTAAGGTAATGTGCTGAAATTCCAAAATAATTAGAGTTTCCAATCACCTCAAACTAATTAGGATTCTCTTTTTGTTGCTAGGACAATTTTTCATACAACGACCATGAAATGACCTTATGTGTCATTCGTAACAACTAAATTCATTATGAAAACAATGCCCATCAACCATTTATAAGATGAATTCATTCTAACCCAACAAATAATCGAGTCCTTAATCTTGAATTGCATTTCATCTTCATATTCATTGGTTGAATTCCAAAAGAAAGGGTACCTCTCACATTTTTTGTCTATCAAGGCTGCTCTTTTACTTCCAAATACATTTTTTGATATAGTCATCAGGAGATTAACATTTGTGGATAGACAACCTAGTATTTTAATTAACATAAATAAGTGAAAAAACTATTAAAACTCTGAATCTATTTTCTTGCATCAAACAAAGGAATCATTCATCTTTGACTGCAATTCATTCTAAGGTAATGTGTTGAAATTCCAAAATAATTAGAGTTTCCAATCACCTCATGCTAATTAGGGTTCTCTTTTTGGTGCCATGACTATTTTTCATGCAACGACCATGAAATGATCTTATGTGTCATTCGTCACAACTATATTCATTGTGAAAACAATGCCCATCAAACAGTTATAAGATGAATTAATTCAAACCCAACAAATAATGGAGTCCTTGATCTTGAATTGCATTTCTTATTGATGTTGATTGGTTGAATTTAAACAAAAAGAGTACCTCTCATATTATTTGTTTATCAAGGCTCCTCTTTTGATTCCAAATACATTTTTTGATATAGTGATCATGAAATTAACATTTATGGATAGACAACATAGTATATTAATCAACATAAACAAGTGAAAAAACTATTAAAACACTGAATCTATTTTCCTCCATCAACCAACAGAATCATTCATCTTTGTTTGCAATTCAATCTAAGGTAATGTGTTGAAATTCCAAAATAATTAGAGTTTCCAATCACCTCATGCTAATTAGGGTTCTCTTTTTATTGCTAGGACTACTTTTCATGCAACGACCATGAAATGATCTCATGTGGCATTCGTCACAACTATATTCATTGTGAAAAAATGCTCATCAACCATTTATAAGATGAATTCATTCAAACCCAACAAATAATGGAGTCCTTGATCTTGAATTGCATTTCTTATTGATGTTGATTGGACGAATTTAAACGGAAAGCGTACCCCTCATATTATTTGTTTATGAAGGCTCCTCTTTTAATTCCAAATTCATTTCTTGATATAGTGATCATGAAATTAACATTTGTGGATAGACAACATAGTATATTAATCAACATAAACAAGTGAAAAAACTATTAAAACTCTGAATCTATTTTCTTCCATCAACCAAAAGAATCATTCATCTTTGTTTGCAATTCATTCTAAGGTAATGTGCTGAAATTCCAAAATAATTAGAGTTTCCAACCACCTCATGCAAATTAGGGTTCTCTTTTTGTTGCTAGGACTATTTTTCATGCAACGACCATGAAATGATGTTATGTGTCAATCGTAACAACTATATTTATTGTGAAAACAATGCCCATCAACCTTTTATAAGATGATTTCATTCAAACCCAACTAATAATGCAGTCCTTGATCTTGAATTGCATTTGTTATTCATGTTGATTAGTTTGAATTCCAAAAGAAAGAGTACCTCCCATCTTTGTTGTTTATGAAGGCTCCTTTTTTTGTTCCAAACACAATTTTTTGTATAGCAATGAAGAAATAAACATTGGTGGATAGTCAACCAAGCATATTAATCAACATAAAGAAGTCTAAAACTATTAACACTCTGAATCTATTTACATCCATAAACAAAAGAATCATGCATCTTTGTTTGCAATTCATTCTAAGGTAATGTGTTGAAATTCCAAAATAATTAGAGTTTCCAATCACCTCATGCTAATTAGGGTTCTCTTTTTTTTGCTAGAACTATTTTTCATGCAACGACCATGAAATGATCTTATGTGTCATTCATCACATCTATATTCATTGTGAAAACAATGCCCATCAACCATTTATAAGATGAATTCATTCAAAGCCAACAAATAATGGAGTCCTTGATCTTGAATTGCATTTCTTATTGATGTTGATTTGTTGAATTTAAACAGAAAGAGAACCTCTCATATTATTTGTTTATCAAGGCTCCTCTTTTAATTCCAAATACATTTTTTGATATAGTGATCATGAAATTAAGATTTGTGGATAGACAACATAGTATATTAATCAACATAAACAAGTGAATAAACTATTAAAACTCTGAATCTATTTTCTTCCATCAACCAAAAGAATCATTCATCTTTGTCTGCAATTCATTCTAAGGTAATGTGTTGAAATTCCAAAATAATTAGAGTTTCCAATCACCTCATGCTAATTAGGGTTCTCTTTTTGTTGCTAGGACTATTTTTCATGCAAGGACCATGAAATGATCTTATGTGTCATTCGTCACAACTATATTCATTGTGAAAACAATGCCCATCAACCATTTATAAGATGAATTCATTCAAACCCAACAAATAATGGAGTCCTTGATCTTGAATTGCATTTCTTCTTGATATTGATTGGTTGAATTCCAAAAGAAAGAGTACCTCTCATATTTTGTATCAATCAAGGCTTCTATTTTAATTCCAAATACATTTTTT
The DNA here is from genome assembly GCA_037897445.1 of Ceriops zippeliana. Taxonomy (NCBI): domain Eukaryota; kingdom Viridiplantae; phylum Streptophyta; class Magnoliopsida; order Malpighiales; family Rhizophoraceae; genus Ceriops; species Ceriops zippeliana. The sequence continues at coordinate 216,529 of JBAPLH010001165.1, forward strand.
GATATAGTGATCATGAAATTAACATTTGTGGATAGACAACATATTATATTAATCATCATAAACACGTGAAAAAACTATTAAGACTCTTAATCTATTTTCCTCCATCATCCAAAAGAATCATTCATCTTTGTTTGCAATTCATTCTAAGGTAATTTGTTGAAATTCCAAAATAATTAGATTTTCCAATCATCTCATGCTAATTAGGGTTCTCTTTTTGTTGCTAGGACTATTTTTCATGCAACGACCATGAAATGATCTTATGTGTCATTCGTCACAACTATATTCATTGTGAAAACAATGCCCATCAGCCATTTATAAGATGAAGTCATTCAAACCAAAAAATAATACAATCCTTGATCTTGAATTGCATTTCTTATTGATGTTGATTGGTTGAATTCCAAAAGAAAAAGTACCACCTATCTTTTTTGTTTATCAAGCCTCCTCTTTTAGTTACAAAAACAATTTTTGATAAAATGATCATGAAATAAACAATTTTGGATAGACAACCTAGTATATTAATAAGTATAAATAAGTCTAAGAACTATTAACACTCTGAATCTATTTACATCCATCAACCAAAAGAATCATTCATCTTGGTTTGCAATTCACTCTAGAGTGATATGTTGGAATTCCAAAAAAATTAGAGTTTCCAATCACCTCATGCTAATTAGGGTTCTCTTTTTGTTGCTAGGACTACATTTCATGCAACTACCATGAAATGACGTTATGTGTCAATCGTAACAACTATATTTATTGTGAAAACAATGCCCATCAACCTTTTATAAGATGATTTCATTCAAACCCAACAAATAATGCAGTCCTTGATCTTGAATTGCATTTGTTATTCATGTTGATTAGTTGAATTCCAAAGGAAAGAGTACCTCCCATCTTTTTTGATTATCAAGGCTCCTCTTTTTGTTCCAAACACAATTTTTGATACAGCAATCAAGAAATAAACATTTGTGGATAGTTAACCTAGCATATTAATCAACATAAAGAAGTCTAAAACTATTAACACTCTGAATCTATTTACATCCATCAAACAAAGGAATCATTCATCTTTGTCTGCAATTCATTCTAAGGTAATGTGTTGAAATTCCAAAATAATTAGATTTTCCAATCAAGTCATGCTAATTAGGGTTCTTTTTTTGTTGCTAGGAATATTTTTCATGCAACGACCATGAAATGATCTTATGTGTCATTCGTCACAACTATATTCATTGTGAAAACAATGCCCATCAACCATTTATAAGATGAAGTCATTCAAACCAAAAAATAATACAGTCCTTGATCTTCAATTGCATTTCTTATTGATATTGATTGGTTGAATTCAAAAAGAAAGAGTACCTCTTATATTATTTGTTTATCAAGGCTCCTATTTTAATTCCAAATACATTTTTTGATATAGTGATCATGAAATTAACATTTGTGGATAGACAACATAGTATATTAATCAACATAAACACGGCAAAAAACTATTAAAACTCTCAATCTATTTTCTTCCATCAACCGAAAGAATCATTCATCTTTGTTTGCAATTCATTCTAAGGTAATGTGTTGAAATTCCAAAATAATTAGAGTTTCCAACCACCTCATGCTAATTAGGGTTCTCATTTTGTTGCTAGGACAATTTTTCATGCAATGACCATGAAATGATCTTATGTGTCAATCGTAACAAGTATATTCATGGTGAAAACAATGCCCATCAACCATATATAAGATGATTTCATGCAAACCCAACAAATAATGCAGTCCATGATCTTGAATTGCATTTCTTATTCATGTTGATTTGTTGAATTCCAAAAGAAAGAGTACCTCCCATCTTTTTTGTTTATGAAGGCTCCTCTTTTTGGTCCAAACACAATTTTGGATACAACAATCCAGAAATAAACATTTGTGATTGGTTGAATTCCAAATGAAAGAGTACCTCCCATATTGATTGGTTGAATTCCAAATGAAAGAGTTCCTCTCATATTTTTTGCTTATCAAGGTTCCTCTTTTTGTTACTAGGACTGTTTTTCATGCAATGACGATGAAATAATCTTATGTGTCATTCGTAACAAGTATATTCATGATGAAAACAATGCCCATCAACCATTTTTAAGATGATTTCATTCAAACCCAACAAATAATGCAGTCCATGATCTTGAATTGCATTTCTTATTCATGTTGATTTGTTGAATTCCAAAAGAAAGAGTAACTCCCATCTTTTTTGTTTATGAAGGCTCTTCATTTTGCTCCAAACACAATTTTGGATACAACAATCAAGAAATAAACATTTGTAATTGGTTGAATTCCAAATGAAAGAGTACCTCCCATATTGATTGGTTGAATTCCAAATGAAAGAGTACCTCTCATATTTTTTGCTTATCAAGGTTCCTCTTTTAATTCCAAATACATTTTTTGATATAGTGATCATGAAATTAACATTTGTGGATAGATAGCCTAGTATATTAATTAACATTAACAACTGAAAAAACTATTAAAACTCTGAATCTATTTTCTTCCATCAACCAAAGGAATCATTCATTATTGTTTGCAATTCATTCTAAGGTAATGTGTTGAAATTCCAAAATAATTAGAGTTTCCAATCACCTCATGCTAATTAGGGTTCTCTTTTTGGTGCCATGACTATTTGTCATGCAATGACCATGAAATGATCTTATGTGTCATTCGTCACAACTATATTCATTGTGAAAGCAATGCCCATCAACCATTTATAAGATGAAGTAATTGAAACCCAACAAATAATGGAGTCCTTGATCTTGAATTGCATTCCTTATTGATGTGGATTGGTTGAATTTAAACAGAAAGAGTACCTCTCAATTTATTTGTTTATCAAGGCTCCTCTTTTAATTCCAAATACATTTTTTCATATAGTGATCATGAAATTAACATTTATGGATAGACAGCCTAGTATATTAATTAATATTAACAATTGAAAAACTATTAAAACTCTGAATCTATTTTCTTCCATCAACCAAAAGAATCATTCATCTTTTTTTGCAATTCATTCTAAGGTAATGTGTTGGAATTCCAAAATAATTACAGTTTCCAATCACCTCATGCTAATTAGGGTTCTCTTTTTGTTGCGAGGACTATTTTTCATGCAACGACATGAAATGATCTTATGTGTCATTTGTCACAACTATATTCATTGTGAAAACAATGCCCATCAACCATTTATAAGATGAATTCATTCAAACCCAACAAATAATGGAGTCCTTGATCTTGAATTGCATTTCTTATTGATGTGGATTGGTTGAATTTAAACAGAAAGAGTACCTCTCATATTATTTGTTTATCAAGGCTCCTCTTTTAATTCCAAATACATTTTTTCATATAGTGATCATGAAATTAACATTTATGGATAGACAGCCTAGTATATTAATTAATATTAACACCTGAAAAACTATTAAAACTCTGAATCTATTTTCTTCCATCAACCAAAAGAATCATTCATCTTTGTTTGCAATTCATTCTTAGGTAATGTGCTGAAATTACAAAATAATTAGAGTTTCCAATCACCTCAAACTAATTAGGGTTCTCTTTTTGTTGCTAGCACAATTTTTCATACAACGACCATGAAATGACGTTATGTGTCATTCGTAACAACTATATTCATTATGAAAACAATGCCCATCAACCATTTATAAGATGAATTCATTCTAACCCAACAAATAATGGAGTCCTTAATCTTGAATTGCATTTCTTCTTGATATTCATTGGTTGAATTCCAAAAGAAAGAGTACCTCCCATATTTTTTGTCTATCAAGGCAGCTCTTGTAATTCCAAATACATTTTTTGATATAGTCATCAGGAAATTAACATTTGTGGATACACAACCTAGTATTTTAATTAACATAAACAAGTGAAAAAACTATTAAAACTCTGAATCTATTGTCTTCCCTCAACCAAAGGAATCATTCATCTTTGTTTGCAATTCATTCTAAGGTAATGTGTTGAAATTCCAAAATAATTAGAGTTTCCAATCACCTCATGCTAATTAGGGTTCTCTTTTTGGTGCCAGGACTATTTTTCATGCAACGACCATGAAATGATCTTATGTGTCATTCGTCACAACTATATTCATTGTGAAAACAATGCCCATCAACCATTTATAAGATGAATTCATTCAAACCCAACAAATAATGCAGTCCTTGATCTTGAATTGCATTTGTTATTCATGTTGATTAGTTGAATTCCAAAAGAAAGAGTACCTCCCATCTTTTTTGATTATTAAGGCTCCTCTTTTTATTCCAAACACAATTTTTGATACAGGAATCAAGAAATAAACATTTGTGGATAGTCAACCTAGCATATTAATCAACATAAAGAAGTCTAAAACTATTAACACTCTGAATCTATTTACATCCATCTAACAAAGGAATCATTCATCTTTGTTTGCAATTCATTCTAAGGTAATGTGTTGAAATTCCAAAATAATTAGAGTTTCCAATCACCTCAAGGTAATTAGGATTCTCTTTTTATTGCTCGGACTATTTTTCATGCAACGACCATGAAATGATCATATGTGTCATTCGTCACAACTATATTCATTGTGAAAACAATGCCCATCAACCATTTATAAGATGAATTCATTGAAACCCAACAAATAATGGAGTCCTTGATCTTGAATTGCATTTCTTATTGATGTTGATTGGTTGAATTTAAACAGAAAGAGTACCTCTCATATTATTTGTTTATGAAGGCTCCTCTTTTAATTCCAAATACATTTTTTGATATAGTGATCATGAAATTAACATTTATGGATAGACAACATAGTATATTAATCAACATAAACAAGTGAAAAAACTATTAATACTCTGAATCTATTTTCTTCCATCAACCAAAGGAATCATTCAACTTTGTTTGCAATTCATTCTAAGGTAATGTGTTGAAATTCTAAAATAATTAGAGTTTCCAATCAGCTCATGCTAATTGGGGTTCTCTTTTTGGTGCCATAACTATTTTTCATGCAACGACCATGAAATGATCTTATGTGTCATTCGTCACAACTATATTCATTGTGAAAACAATGCCCATCAACCATTTATAAGATGAATTCATTCAAACCCAACATATAATGGAGTCCTTGATCTTGAATTGCATTTCTTATGATGTTGATTGGTTGAATTTAAACAGAAAGAGTACCTCTCATATTATTTGTTTATCAAGGCTCCTCTTTTAATTCCAAATACATTTTTTGATATAGTGATCATGAAATTAGCATTTGTGGCTCGACAACATAGTATATTAATCAACATAAACAAGTGAAAAAACTATGAAAACTCTGAATCTATTTTCTTCCATCAACCAAAGGAATCATTCATCTTTCTTTGCAATTCATTCTAAGGTAATGTGTTGAAATTCCAAAATAATGAGAGTTTCCAATCAGCTCATGCTAATTAGGGTTCTCTTTTTGGTGCCATGACTATTTTTCATGTAACGACCACGAAATGATCTTATGTGTCATTCGTCACAACTATATTCATTGTGAAAACAATGCCCATCAACCATTCATAAGATGAATTAATTAAAACCCAACAAATAATGGAGTCCTTGATCTTGAATTGCATTTCTTATTGATGTTGGTTGCTTGAATTTAAACAGAAAGAGTACCTCTCATATTATTTGTTTATCAAGGCTCCTCTTTTGATTCCAAATACATTTTTTGATATAGTGATCATGAAATTAACATTTGTGGATAGACAACAGAGTATATTAATCAACATAAACAAGTGAAAAAACTATTAAAACACTGAATCTATTTTCTTCCATCCACCAAAACAATCATTCATCTTTGTTTGCAATTCAATCTAAGGTAATGTCTTGAAATTTCAAAATAATTAGAGTTTCCAATCACCTCGTGCTAATTAGGGTTCTCTTTTTATTGCTAGGACTATTTTTCATGCAACGTCCATGAAATGATCTTATGTGTCATTCGACACAACTTTATTCATTGTGAAAACAATGCCCATCAACCAGTTATAAGATGAATTCATTCAAACCCAACAAATAATGGAGTCCTTGATCTTGAATTGCATTTCTTATTGTTGTTGATTGGTTGAATTTAAATAGAAAGAGTACCTCTCATATTATTTGTTTATCAAGGCTCCTCTTTTAATTCCAAATACATTTTTTCATATAGTGATCGTGAAATTAACGTTTGTGGATAGACAACGTAGTATATTAATCAACATAAACAAGTGAAAAAGCTAGTAAAACTCTGAATCTATTTTCTCCCATCAACCAAAAGAAGCATTCATCTTTGTTTGCAATTCATTCTAAGGTAATGTGCTGAAATTCCAAAATAATTAGAGTTTCCAATCACCTCATACTAATTAGGGTTCTCTTTTTGTTGCTAGGACTATTTTTCATGCAACGACCATGACATGATCTTACGTGTCATTCGTCACAACTATATTTATTGTGAAAACAATGCCCATCAACCATTTATAAGATGAATTCATTCAAACCCAACAAATAATGGAGTCCTTAATCTTGAATTGCATTTCTTCTTGATATTGATTGGTTGAATTCCAAAAGAAAGAGTACCTCTCATATTTTGTGTCTATCAAGGCACCTCTTTTAATTCCAAATACATTTTTTGATATAGACAACCTAGTATATTAATCAACATAAACAAGTGAAAAAACTATTAAAACTCTGAATCTATTTTCTTTCATCAACCAATGGAATCATTCATCTTGGTTTGCAGTACATTCTAAGGTTATGTATTGAAATTCTGAAATAATTAGAGTTTGCAATCAGCTCAAGCGAACTGGGGTTCCCTTTTTGTTACTAGGACTGTTTTTCACGCAATGACGATGAAATAATCTTATGTGTCATTCGTAACAAGTATATTCATTGTGAAAACAATGCCCATCAACCATTTATAAGATGAAGTCATTCAAACCAAACATATAATACAGTCCTTGATCTTGAATTGCATTTCTTATGATGTTGATTGGTTGAATTTAAACAGAAAGAGTACCTCTCATATTATTTGTTTATCAAGAATCCTCTTTTAATTCCAAATACATTTTTTGATATAGTGATCATGAAATTAGCATTTGTGGCTAGACAACATAGTATATTAATCAACAAAAACAAGTGAAAAAACTATTAAAACTCTGAATCTATTTTCTTCCATCAACCAAAGGAATCATTCATCTTTCTTTGCAATTCATTCTAAGGTAATGTGTTGAAATTCCAAAATAATGAGAGTTTCCAATCAGCTCATGCTAATTAGGGTTCTCTTTTTGGTGCCATGACTATTTTTCATGTAACGACCACGAAATGATCTTATGTGTCATTCGTCACAACTATATTCATTGTGAAAACAATGCCCATCAACCATTCATAAGATGAATTAATTAAAACCCAACAAATAATGGAGTCCTTGATCTTGAATTGCATTTCTTATTGATGTTGATTGGTTGAATTTAAATAGAAAGAGTACCTCTCATATTATTTGTTTATCAAGGTTCCTCTTTTGATTCCAAATACATTTTTTGATATAGTGATCATGAAATTAACATTTGTGGATAGACAACATAGTATATTAATCAACATAAATAAGTGAAAAAACTATTAAAACACTGAATCTATTTTCTTCCATCAACCAAAAGAATCATTCATCTTTGTTTGCAATTCAGTCTAAGGTAATGTGTTGAAATTCCAAAATAATTAGAGTTTCCAATCACCTCATGCTAATTAGGGTTCTCCTTTTGGTGTCATGACTATTTTTCATGCAACGACCATGAAATGATGTTATGTGTCATTCGTCACAACTATATTCATTGTGAAAACAATGCCCATCAACCATTTATAAGATGAATTCATTCAAACCCAACAAATAATGGAGTCCTTGATCTTGAATTGCATTTCTTATTGATGTTGATTGGTTGAATTCAAACAGAAAGAGTTACTCTCATATTATTTGTTTATCAAGGCTGCTCTTTTGATTCCAAATACATTTTTTGATATAGTGATCATGAAATTAACATTTGTGGATAGACAACATTGTATATTAATCAACATAAACAAGTGAAAAAGCTATTAAAACTCTGAATCTATTTTCTTCCATCAACCAAAAGAATCATTCATCTTTGTTTGCAATTCATTTTAAGGTAATGTGCTGAAATTCCAAAATAATTAGAGTTTCCAATCACCTCATGCTAATTAGGGTTCTCTTTTTGTTGCTAGGACTATTTTTCATGCAACGACCATGAAATGATCTTACGTGTCATTCGTCACAACTATATTCATTGTGAAAACAATGCCCATCAACCATTTATAAGATGAATTCATTCAAACCCAACAAATAATGGAGTCCTTAATCTTGAATTGCATTTCTTCTTGATATTGATTGGTTGAATTCCAAAAGAAAGAGTACCTCTCATATTTTGTGTCTATCAAGGCACCTCTTTTAATTCCAAATACATTTTTTGATATAGACAACCTAGTATATTAATCAACATAAACAAGTGAAAAAACTATTAAAACTCTGAATCTATTTTCTTCCATCAACCAATGGAATCATTCATCTTGGTTTGCAGTACATTCTAAGGTTATGTATTGAAATTCTGAAATAATTAGAGTTTGCAATCAGCTCAAGCGAACTGGGGTTCCCTTTTTGTTACTAGGACTGTTTTTCACGCAATGACGATGAAATAATCTTATGTGTCATTCGTAACAAGTATATTCATTGTGAAAACAATGCCCATCAACCATTTATAAGATGAAGTCATTCAAACCAAACAAATAATACAATCCTTGATGTTGAATTGCATTTCTTATTGATGTTGATTGGTTGAATTCCAAAAGAAAGAGTACCTCCTATCTTTTTTGTTTATCAAGGCTCCCCTTTTAGTTCCAAAAACAATTTTTGATTAAACCATCATGAAATAAACAATTTTGGATAGACAACCTAGTATATTAATAAGTATAAATATGTCTATGAACTATTAACACTCTGAATCTATTTACATCCACCAACCGAAAGAATCATTGATCTTGGTTTGCAATTCACTCTAAAGTGATGAGTTGGAATTCCAAAATAATTAGAGTTTCCAATCACCTCATGCTAATTAGGGTTCTCATTTTGTTGCTAGGACAATTTTTCATGCAACGACCATGAAATGATCTTATGTGTCAATCGTAACAAGTATATTCATGGTGAAAACAATGCCCATCAACCATTTATAAGATGATTTCATTCAAACGCAACAAATAATGCAGTCCATGATCTTGAATTGCATTTCTTATTCATGTTGATTTGTTGAATTCCAAAAGAAAGAGTACCTCCCATCTTTTTTGTTTATCAAGGCTCCTCTTTTTGGTCCAAACACAATTTTGGATACAACAATCAAGAAATAAACATTTGTGATTGGTTGAATTCCAAATGAAAGAGTACCTCTCATATTTTTTGCTTATCAAGTTTCCTCTTTTAATTCCAAATACATTTTTTGATATAGTGATCATGAAATTAACATTTGTGGATAGACAGCCTAGTATATTAATTAACATTAACAACTGAAAAAACTATTAAAACTATGAATCTATTTTCTTCCATCAACCAAAGGAATCATTCATCTTTGTTTGCAATTCATTCTAAGGTAATGTGTTGAAATTCCAAAATAATTAGAGTTTCCAATCACCTCATGCTAATTAGGGTTCTCTTTTTGGTGCCATGACTATTTTTCATGCAACGACCATGAAATAATCTTATGTGTCATTCGTCACAACTATATTCATTATGAAAACAATGCCCATCAACCATTTATAAGATGAATTCATTCAAACCCAACAAATAATGGAGTCCTTGATCTTGAATTGCATTTCTTATTGATGTTGATTGGTTGAATTCAAACAGAAAGAGTACCTCTCATATTATTTGTTTATCAAGGCTCCTCTTTTGATTCCAAATACATTTTTTGATATAGTCATCAGGAAATTAACATTTGTGGATAGACAGCCTAGCATATTAATTAACATTAACAACTAAAAAAACTATTAAAACTATGAATCTATTTTCTTCCATAAACCAAAGAAATCATTCATCTTTGTTTGCAATTCATTCTAAGGTAATGTGTTGAAATTCCAAAATAATTAGAGTTTCCAATCACCTCATGCTAATTAGGGTTCTCTTTTTCGTGCCATGACTATTTTTCATGCAACGACCATGAAATACTCTTATGTGTCATTCGTCACAACTATATTCATTATGAAAACAATGCCCATCAACCATTTATAAGATGAATTCATTCAAACCCAACAAATAATGGAGTCCTTGATCTTGAATTGCATTTCTTATTGATGTTGATTGGTTGAATTCAAATAGAAAGAGTACCTCTCATATTATTTGTTTATCAAGGCTCCTCTTTTGATTCCAAATACATTTTTTGATATAGTGATCATGAAATTAACATTTGTGGATAGACAACATAGTATATTAATCAACATAAAGAAGTGAAAAAGCTATTAAAACACTGAATCTATTTTCTTCCATCAACCAAAAGAATCATTCATCTTTGTTTGCAATTCAATCTAAGGTAATGTGTTGTAATTCCAAAATAATTAGAGTTTCCAATCACCTCTAGTAATTATGGTTCTCTTTTTATTGCTAGGACTATTTTTCATGCAACGACCATGAAATGATCTTATGTGTCATTCGTCACAACTATATTCATTGTGAAAACAATGCCCATCAACCATTTATAAGATGAATTCATTCAAACCCAACATATAATGGAGTCCTTGATCTTGAATTGCATTTCTTATGATGTTGATTGGTTGAATTTAAACAGAAACAGTACCTCTCATATTATTTGTTTATCAACGCTCCTCTTTTAATTCCAAATACATTTTTTGATATAGTGATCATGAAATTAACATTTGTGGCTAGACAACATAGTATATTAATCAACATAAACAAGTGAAAAAACTATTAAAACTCTGAATCTATTTTCTTCCATCAACCAAAGGAATCATTCATCTTTGTTTGCAATTCATTCTAAGGTAATGTGTTGAAATTCCAAAATAATGAGAGTTTCCAATCAGCTCATGCTAATTAGGGTTCTCTTTTTGGTGCCATGACTATTTTTCATGTAACTACCACGAAATGATCTTATGTGTCATTTGTCACAGCTATATTCATTGTGAAAACAATGCCCATCAACCATTTATAAGATGAATTAATTCAAACCCAACAAATAATGGAGTCCTTGATCTTGAATTGCATTTCTTATTGATGTTGGTTGCTTGAATTTAAACAGAAAGAGTACCTCTCATATTATTTGTTTATCAAGGCTCCTCTTTTGATTCCAAATACATTTTTTGATATAGTGATCATGAAATTAACATTTGTGGATAGACAACAGAGTATATTAATCAACATAAACAAGTGAAAAAACTATTAAAACACTGAATCTATTTTCTTCCATCAACCAAAAGAATCATTCCTCTTTGTTTGCAATTCAATCTAAGGTAATGTGTTGAAATTTCAAAATAATTAGAGTTTCCAATCACCTCGTGCTAATTAGGGTTCTCTTTTTATTACTAGGACTATTTTTCATGCAACGTCCATGAAATGATCTTATGTGTCATTCGTCACAACTTTATTCATTGTGAAAACAATGCCCATCAACCAGTTATAAGATGAATTCATTCAAACCCAACAAATAATGGAGTCCTTGATCTTGAATTGCATTTCTTATTGATGTTGATTGGTTGAATTTAAATAGAAAGAGTACCTCTCATATTATTTGTTTATCAAGGTTCCTCTTTTGATTCCAAATACATTTTTTGATATAGTGATCATGAAATTAACATTTGTGGATAGACAACATAGTATATTAATCAACATAAATAAGTGAAAAAACTATTAAAACACTGAATCTATTTTCTTCCATCAACCAAAAGAATCATTCATCTTTGTTTGCAATTCAGTCTAAGGTAATGTGTTGAAATTCCAAAATAATTAGAGTTTCCAATCACCTCATGCTAATTAGGGTCTCCTTTTGGTGTCATGACTATTTTTCATGCAACGACCATGAAATGATGTTATGTGTCATTCGTCACAACTATATTCATTGTGAAAACAATGCCCATCAACCATTTATAAGATGAATTCATTCAAACCCAACAAATAATGGAGTCCTTGATCTTGAATTGCATTTCTTATTGATGTTGATTGGTTGAATTCAAACAGAAAGAGTAACTCTCATATTATTTGTTTATCAAGGCTCCTCTTTTGATTCCAAATACATTTTTTGATATAGTGATCATGAAATTAACATTTGTGGATAGACAACATTGTATATTAATCAACATAAACAAGTGAAAAAGCTATTAAAACTCTGAATCTATTTTCTTCCATCAACCAAAAGAATCATTCATCTTTGTTTGCAATTCATTCTAAGGTAATGTGCTGAAATTCCAAAATAATTAGAGTTTCCAATCACCTCATGCTAATTAGGGTTCTCTTTTTGTTGCTAGGACTATTTTTCATGTAACGACCATGAAATGATCTTACGTGTCATTCGTCACAACTATATTCATTGTGAAAACAATGCCCATCAACCATTTATAAGATGAATTCATTCAAACCCAACAAATAATGGAGTCCTTAATCTTGAATTGCATTTCTTCTTGATATTGATTGGTTGAATTCCAAAAGAAAGAGTACCTCTCATATTTTGTGTCTATCAAGGCACCTCTTTTAATTCCAAATACATTTTTTGATATAGACAACCTAGTATATTAATCAACATAAACAAGTGAAAAAACTATTAAAACTCTAAATCTATTTTCTTCCATCAACCAATGGAATCATTCATCTTGGTTTGCAGTACATTCTAAGGTTATGTATTGAAATTCTGAAATAATTAGAGTTTGCAATCAGCTCAAGCGAACTGGGGTTCCCTTTTTGTTACTAGGACTATTTTTCATGCAATGACGATGAAATAATCTTATGTGTCATTCGTAACAAGTATATTCATTGTGAAAACAATGCCCATCAACCATTTATAAGATGAAGTCATTCAAACCAAACAAATAATACAGTCCTTGATGTTGAATTGCATTTCTTATTGATGTTGATTGGTTGAATTCCAAAAGAAAGAGTACCTCCTATCTTTTTTGGTTATCAAGGCTCCGCTTTTAGTTCCAAAAACAATTTTTGATAAAACGATCATGAAATCAACAATTTTGGATAGACAACCTAGTATATTAATAAGTATAAATAAGTCTAAGAACTATTAACACTCTGAATCTATTTACATCCACCAACCAAAAGAATCATTCATCTTGGTTTGCAATTCACTCTAAAGTGATGAGTTGGAATTCCAAAATAATTAGAGTTTCCAATCACCTCATGCTAATTAGGGTTCTCATTTTGTTGCTAGGACAATTTTTCATGCAACGACCATGAAATGATCTTATGTGTCAATCGTAACAAATATATTCATGGTGAAAACAATGCCCATCAACCATTTATAAGATGATTTCATTCAAACGCAACAAATAATGCAGTCCATGATCTTGAATTGCATTTCTTATTCATGTTGATTTGTTGAATTCCAAAAGAAAGAGTACCTCCCATCTTTTTTGTTTATCAAGGCTCCTCTTTTTGGTCCAAACACAATTTTGGATACAACAATAAAGAAATAAACATTTGTGATTGGTTGAATTCCAAATGAAAGAGTACCTCTCATATTTTTTGCTTATCAAGCTTCCTCTTTCAATTCCAAATACATTTTTTGATATAGTGATCATGAAATTAACATTTGTGGATAGACAGCCTAGTATATTAATTAACATTAACAACTGAAAAAACTATTCAAACTATGAATCTTTTTTCTTCCATCAACCAAATGAATCATTCATCTTTGTTTGCAATTCATTGTAAGGTAATGTGTTGAAATTCCAAAATAATTAGAGTTTCCAATCACCTCATGCTAATTAGGGTTCTCTTTTTGGTGCCATGACTATTTTTCATGTAACTACCACGAAATGATCTTATGTGTCATTCGTCACAACTATATTCATTGTGAAAACAATGCCCATCAACCATTTATAAGATGAATTAATTCAAACCCAACAAATAATGGAGTCCTTGATCTTGAATTGCATTTCTTATTGATGTTGGTTGCTTGAATTTAAACAGAAAGAGTACCTCTCATATTATTTGTTTATCAAGGCTCCTCTTTTGATTCCAAATACATTTTTTGATATAGTGATCATGAAATTAACATTTGTGGATAGACAACAGAGTATATTAATCAACATAAACATGTGAAAAAACTATTAAAACACTGAATCTATTTTCTTCCATCAACCAAAAGAATCATTCATCTTTGTTTGCAATTCAAACTAAGGTAATGTGTTGAAATTTCAAAATAATTAGAGTTTCCAATCACCTCGTGCTAATTAGGGTTCTCTTTTTATTACTAGGACTATTTTTCATGCAACGTCCATGAAATGATCTTATGTGTCATTCGTCACAACTTTATTCATTGTGAAAACAATGCCCATCAACCAGTTATAAGATGAATTCATTCAAACCCAACAAATAATGGAGTCCTTGATCTTGAATTGCATTTCTTATTGATGTTGATTGGTTGAATTTAAATAGAAAGAGTACCTCTCATATTATTTGTTTATCAAGGTTCCTCTTTTAATTCCAATTACATTTTTTGATATAGTGATCATGAAATTAACATTTGTGGATAGACAACATAGTATATTAATCAACATAAACAAGTGAAAAAGCTATTAAAACTCTGAATCTATTTTCTTCCATCAACCAAAAGAATCATTCACCTTTGTTTGCAATTCATTCTAAGGTAATGTGCGGAAATTCCAAAATAATTAGAATTTCCAATCACCTCAAACTAATTAGGGTTCTCTTTTTGTTGCTCGGACAATTTGTCATACAACGACCATGAAATGACCTTATGTGTCATTCGTAACAACTATATTCATTATGAAAACGATGCCCATCAACCATTTATAAGATGAATTCATTCTCACCCAACAGATAATGGAGTCCTTAATCTTGAATTGCATTTCTTCTTGATATTCATTGGTTGAATTCCAAAAGAAAGAGTACCTCTCATATTTTTTGTCTATCAAGGCTGCTCTTTTAATTCCAAATACATTTTTTGATATAGTCATCAGAAAATTAACATTTGTGGATAGACAACCTAGTATTTTAATTAACATAAACATATGAAAAAACAATTAAAACTCTGAATCTATTTTCTTCCATCAACCAATAGAATCATTCATCTTTGTTTGCAATTCATTCTAAGGTAATGTGCTGAAATTCAAAAATAATTAGATTTTCGAATCACCTCATGCTAATTAGGGTTCTCTTTTTGTTGCTAGGACTACTTTTCATGCAACGACCATGAAATGATGTTATGTGTCAATCGTAACAACTATATTTATTGTGAAAACAATGCCCATCAACCTTTTATAAGATGATTTCATTCAAACCCAACATATAATGCAGTCCTTGATCTTGAATTGCATTTGTTATTCATGTTGATTAGTTGAATTCCAAAGGAAAGAGTACCTCCCATCTTTTTTGATTATCAAGGCTCCTCTTTTTGTTCCAAACACAATTTTTGATACAGCAATCAAGAAATAAACATTTGTGGATAGTCAACCTAGCATATTAATCAACATAAAGAAGTCTAAAACTATTAACACTCTGAATCTATTTACATCCATCAAACAATTGAATCATTCATCTTTGTTTGCAATTCATTCTAAGGTATTGTGTTGAAATTCCAAAATAATTAGAGTTTCCAATCACCTCATGCTAATTAGGGTTCTCTTTTTGTTGCTAGGAATATTTTTCATGCAACGACCATGAAATGATCTTATGTGTCATTTGTCACAACTATATTCATTGTGAAAACAAAGCCCATCAACCATTTATAAGATGAAGTCATTCAAACCAAAAAAAATAATACAGTCCTTGATCTTGAATTACATTTCTTATTGATGTTGATTGGTTGAATTCAAAAAGAAAGAGTACCTCTTATATTATTTGTTTATCAAGGCTCCTCTATTAATTCCAAATACATTTTTTGATATAGTGATCATGAAATTAATATTTGTGGATAGACAACATAGTATATTAATCAACATAAACACGTGAAAAAACTATTAAAACTCTGAATCTATTTTCTTCCATCAACCAAAAGAATCATTCATCTTTGTTTGCAATTCAATCTAAGGTAGTGTGTTGAAATTCCAAAATGATTAGAGTTTCCAATCACCTCATGCTAATTAGGGTTCTCTTTTCGTTGCTAGGACTATTTTTCATGCAACGACCATGAAATGATCTTATGTGTCATTCATCACAACTATATTCATTGTGAAAACAATGCCCATCAACCATTTATAAGATGAATTCATTCAAACCCAACACATAATGGAGTCCTTAATCTTGAATTGCATTTCTTCTTGATATTGATTGGTTGAATTCCAAAAGAAGGAGTACCTCTCATATTTTGTGTCTATCAAGGCTCCTCTTTTAATTCCGAATACATTTTTTGATATAAACAACGTAGTATATTAATCAACATAAACAAGTGAAAAAGCTATTAAAACTCTAAATCTATTTTCTTCCATCAACCAATGGAATCATTCATCTTGGTTTGTAGTTCATTCTAATGTTATGTATTGAAATTCTGAAATAATTAGAGTTTGCAATCAGCTCATGCGAACTGGGGTTTCCTTTTTGTTACTAGGACTGTTTTTCATGCAATGACGATGAAATAATCTTATGTGTCATTTGTAACAAGTATATTCACTGTAAAAACAATGCCCATCAACCATTTATAAGATGAAGTCATTCAAACCAAACAAATAATACAGTCCTTGATGTTGAATTGCATTTCTTATTGATGTTGATTGGTTGAATTCCAAAAGAAAGAGTACCTCCTATCTTTTTTGGGCACCAAGGCTCCTCTTTTAGTTCCAAATACATTTTTTGATATATTGATCATGAAATTAACATTTGTGGATAGACAGCCTAGTATATTAATTAACATTAACAACTGAAAAAACTATTAAAACTCTGAATCTATTTTCTTCCATCAACCAAAGGAATCATTCATCTTTGTTTGCAATTCATTCTAAGGTAATGTGTTGAAATTCCAAAATAATTAGAGTTTCCAATCAGCTCATGCTAATTAGGGTTCTCTTTTTGGTGCCATGACTATTTGTCATGCAATGACCATGAAATGATCCTATGTGTCATTCGTCACAACTATATTCATTGTGAAAACAATGCCCATTAACCATTTATTAGATGAATTATTTCAAACTCAACAAATAATGGAGTCCTTGATCTTGAATTGCATTTCTTATTGATGTTGATTGGTTGAATTTAAACAGAAAGAGTACCTCTCATATTATTTGTTTATCAAGGCTCCTCCTTTAATTCCAAATACATTTTTTCATATTGTGATCATGAAATTAACATTTGTGGATAGACAACATAGTATATTAATCAACATAAACAAGTGAAAAAACTATTAAGACACTGAATCTATTTTCTTCCATCAACCAAAAGAATCATTCATCTTTGTTTGCAATTCAATCTAAGGTAATGTGTTGAAATTCCAAAATAATTAGAGTTTCCAATCACCTCATGCTAATTAGGGTTCTCTTTTTATTGCCAGGACTATTTTTCATGCAACGACCATGAAATGATCTTATGTGTCATTCGTCACAACTATATTCATTGTGAAAACAATGCCCATCAACCATTTATAAGATGAATTCATTCAAACCCAACAAATAATGGAGTCCTTGATCTTGAATTGCATTTCTTATTGATGTTGATTGGTTGAATTTAAACAGAAAGAGTACCTCTCATATTATTTGTTCATCAAGGCTCCTCTTTTGATTCCAAATACATTTTTTGATATAGTGATCATGAAATTAACATTTGTGGATAGACAACATAGTATATTAATCAACATAAACAAGTGAAAAAGCTATTAACACTCTGAATCTATTTTCTTCCATCAACCAAAAGAATCATTCATCTTTGTTTGCAATTCATTCTAAGGTAATGTGCTGAAATTCCAAAATAATTAGAGTTTCTAATCACCTCACGCTAATTAGGGTTCTGTTTTTGTTGCTAGGACTATTGTTCATGCAACGACCATGAAATGATCTTACGTGTCATTCGTCACAACTATATTCATTGTGAAAACAATGCCCATCAACCATTTATAAGATGAATTCATTCAAACCCAACAAATAATGGAGTCCTTAATCTTGAATTGCATTTCTTCTTGATATTGATTGGTTGAATTCCAAAAGAAAGAGTACCTCTCATATTTTGTGTCTATCTAGGCTCCTCTTTTAATTCCAAATAAATTTTTTGATATAGACAACCTAGTATATTAATCAACATAAACAAGTGAAAAAACTATTAAAACTCTGAATCTATTTTCTTCCATCAACTAGTGGAATCATTCATCTTTGTTTGCAATTCATGCTAAGGTAATGTGTTGAAATTCTGAAATAATTAGAGTTTCCAATCAGCTCGTTCTAATTAGGGTTCTCTTTTTGGTGCCATGACTATTTTTCATGCAACGACCAAGAAATGATCTTATGTGTCATTCGTCACAACTATATTCATTGTGAAAACAATGCCCATCAACCACTTATAAGATGAATTAATTCAAACCCAACAAATAATGGAGTCCTTGATCTTGAATTGCATTTCTTATTGATGTTGGTTGCTTAAATTTAAACAGAAAGAGTACCTCTCATATTATTTGCTTATCAAGGCTCCTCTTTTGATTCCAAATACATTTTTTGATATAGTGTTCATGAAATTAACATTTGTGGATAGACAACATAGTATATTAATCAACATAAACAAGTGAAAAAACTATTAAGACACTGAATCTATTTTGTTCCATCAACCAAAAGAATCATTCATCTTTGTTTGCAATTCAATCTAAGGTAATGTGTTGAAATTCCAAAATAATTAGAGTTTCCAATCACCTCATGCTAATTAGGGTTCTCATTTTGTTGCTAGGACAATTTTTCATGCAACGACCATGAAATGATCTTATGTATCAATCGTAACAAGTATATTCATGGTGAAAACAATGCCCATCAACCATTTATAAGATGATTTCATGCAAACCCAACAAATAATGCAGTCCATGATCTTGAATTGCATTTCTTATTCATGTTTATTTGTTGAATTCCAAAAGAAAGAGTACCTCCCATCTTTTTTGTTTATGAAGGCTCCTCTTTTTGGTCCAAACACAATTTTGGATACAACAATCCAGAAATAAACATTTGTGATTGGTTGAATTCCAAATGAAAGAGTACCTCCCAACAAATTAACATTTATGGATAGACAACATAGTATATTAATCAACATAAACAAGTGAAAAAACTATTAACACTCTGAATCTATTTACATCCATCAAACAAAGGAATCATTCATCTTTGTTCGCAATTCAATCTAAGGTAATGTGTTGAAATTCCAAAATAATTAGAGTTGCCAATCACCTCATGCTAATTAGGGTTCTCTTTTTGTTGCTAGGACTATTTTTCATGCAACGACCATGAAATGATCTTATGTGTCATTCGTCACAACTATATTCATTGTGAAAACAATTCCCATCAACCAGTTATAAGATGAATTCATTCAAACCCAACAAATAATGGAGTCCTTGATCTTGAATTGCATTTCTTATTGATGTTGATTGGTTGAATTTAAACAGAAAGAGTACCTCTCATATTATTTGTTTATCAAGGCTCCTGTTTTGATTCCAAATTCATTTTTTGATATAGTGATCATGAAATTAACATTTGTGGATAGACAACATAGTATATTAAACAACATAAACAAGTGAAAAACTATTAAAACTCTGAATCTATTTACTTCCATCAACCAAAAGAATCATTCATCTTTGTTTGCAATTCATTCTAAGGTAATGTGCTGAGATTCCAAAATAATTAGAGTTTCCAATCACCTCATGCTAATTACGGTTCTCTTTTTGTTGCTAGGACTATTTTTCATGCAACGACCATGAAATGATCTTATATGTCAATCGTAACAACTATATTTATTGTGAAAACAATGCCCATCAACCTTTTATAAGATGATTTCATTCAAGCCCAACAAATAATGCAGTCCTTGATCTTGAATTGCATTTGTTATTCATGTTGATTAGTTGAATGCCAAAAGAAAGAGTACCTCCCATCTTTTTTGTTTATCAAGGCTCCTCTTTTTGTTCCAAACACAATTTTTGATACAGCAATCAAGAAATTAACATTTGTGGATAGTCAACCTAGCATATTAATCAACATAAAGAAGTTTAAAACTATTAACACTCTGAATCTATTTACATCCATCAAACAAAGGAATCATTCATCTTTGTTCGCAATTCATTCTAAGGTAATGTGTTGAAATTCCAAAAGAATTAGAGTTTCCAATCACCTTATGCTAATTAGGGTTCTCTTTTTATTGCTAGAACTATTTTTCATGCAACCACCATGAAATGATCTTATGTGTCATTCGTCACAACTATATTCATTGTGAAAACAATGCCCATCAACCATTTATAAGATAAATTCATTCAAACCCAACAAATAATGGAGTCCTTAATCTTGAATTGCATTTCTTATTGATGTTGATTGGTTGAATTTAAACAGAAAGAGTACCTCTCATATTATTTGTTTATCAAAGCTGTTCTTTTGATTTCAAATACATTTTTTGATATAGTGATCATGAAATTAACATTTGTGGATAGACAACATAGTATATTAATCAACATAAACAAGTGAAAAAACTATTAAAACACTGAATCTATTTTCTTCCGTCAACCAAAAGAATCATTCATCTTTGTTTGCAATTCAATCTAAGGTAATGTGTTGAAATTCCAAAATAATTAGAGTTTCCAATCACCTCATGCTAATTAGGGTTCTCTTTTTGTTGGTAGGACTATATTTAATGCAACGACCATGAAATGATCTTATGTGTCATTCGTCACAAAGATATTCATTGTGAAAACAATGCCCATCAACCATTTATAAGATGAATTCATTCAAACCCAACAAATAATGGAGTCCTTGATCTTGAATTGCATTTCTTATTGATGTTGATTGGTTGAATTTAAACAGAAAGAGTACCTCTCATATTATTTGTTTATCAAGGCTCCTGTTTTGATTCCAAATACATTTTTTGATATAGTGATCAGGAAATTAACATTTGTGGATGGACAACATAGTATATTAATCAACATAAACAAGTGAAAAAACTATTAAAACTCTGAATCTATTTTCTTCCATCAACCAAAAGAATCATTAATCTTTATTTGCAATTCATTCTAAGGTAATGTGCTAAAATTCCAAAATAATTAGAGTTTCCAATCACCTCATGCTAATTAGGGTTCTTTTTTTGTTGTAGGACTATTTTTCATGCAACGACCATGAAATGATCTTATGTGTCAATCGTGACAACTATATTTATTGTGAAAACAATGCCCATCAACCTTTTATAAGATGATTTCATTCGAACCCAACAAATAATGCAGTCCTTGATCTTGAATTGCATTTGTTATTGATGTTGATTGGTTGAATTTAAACAGAAAGAGCACCTCTCATATTATTTGTTTATCAAGGCTCCTCTTTTAATTCCAAATACATTTTTTGATATAGTGATCATGAAATTAACATTTGTGGATAGACAACATAGTATATTAATCAACATAAACAAGTGAAAAAACTATTAAAACTCTGAATCTATTTTCTTCCATCAACCAAAACAATCATTCATCTTTGTTTGCAATTCATTCTAAGGTAATGTGCTGAAATTCCAAAATAATTAGAGTTTCCCATCACCTCATGCTAATTAGGGTTCTCTTTTTGTTGCTAGGACTATTTTTCATGCATCGACCATGAAATGATCTTATGTGTCATTCGTCACAACGATATTCATTGTGAAAACAATGCTCATCAACCATTTATAAGATGAATTCATTCAAACCCAACAAATAATCGAGTCCTTGATCTTGAATTGCATTTCTTATTGATATTGATTGGTTGAATTTCAACAGATAGAGTACCTCTCATATTATTTGTTTATCAAGGCTCCTCATTTGATTCTAAATACATTTTTTGATATAGTGATCATGAAATTAACATTTGTGGATAGACAACATAGTATATTAATCAACATAAACAAGTGAAAAAACAATTAAAACTCTGAATCTATTTTCTTCCATCAACCAAAAGAATCATTCATCTTTGTTTGCAATTCAATCTAAGGTAATGTGTTGAAATTCCAAAATAATTAGAGTTTCCAATCACATCATGCTAATTCGGGTTCTCTTTTTATTGCTAGGGCTATTTTTCATGCATTGACCATGAAATGATTTTATGTGTCATTCGTCACAACTATATTCATTGTGAAAACAATGCCCATCAACCATTTGTAAGATGAATTCATTCAAACCCAACAAATAATGGAGTCCTTGACCTTGAATTACATTTCTGATTGATGTTGATTGGTTGAATTTAAACAGAAAGAGTACCTCTCATATTATTTGTTTATCAAGGCTCCTCTTTTAATTCCAAATACATTTTTTGATATAGTGATCATGAAATTAACATTTGCGGATAGACAACATAGTATATTAATCAACATAAACAAGTGAAAAAACTATTAAAACACTGAATCTATTTTCGTCCATCAACAAAAAGAATCATTCATCTTTGTTTGCAATTCAATCTAAGGTAGTGTGTTGAAATTCCAAAATAATTAGAGTTTCCAATCACCTCATGCTAATTAGGGTTCTCTTTTTATTGCTAGGACTATTTTTCATCCATCGACCATGAAATGATCTTATGTGTCATTCGTCACAACTATATTCATTGTGAAAACAATGCCCATCAAACATTTATAAGATGAATTCATTCTAACCCAACAAATAATGGAGTCCTTGATCTTGAATTGCATTTCTGATTGATGTTGATAGGTTGAATTTAAACAGAAAGAGTACCTCTCATATTATTTGTTTATCAACGCTCCTCTTTTGATTCCAAATACATTTTTTGATATAGTGATCAGGAAATTAACATTTCTGAATAGACAACATAGTATATTAATCAACATAAACAAGAGAAAAAACTATTAAAACTCTGAATCTATTTTCTTGCATCAACCAAAAGAATCATTCATCTTTGTTTGCAATTCAATCTAAGGTAATGTGTTGAAATTCCAAAATAATTAGAGTTTCCAATCACATCATGCTAATTCGGGTTCTCTTTTTATTGCTAGGGCTATTTTTCATGCATTGACCATGAAATGATTTTATGTGTCATTCGTCACAACTATATTCATTGTGAAAACAATGCCCATCAACCATTTATAAGATGAATTCATTCAAACCCAACAAATAATCGAGTCCTTGATCTTGAATTGCATTTCTGATTGATGTTGATTGGTTGAATTTAAACAGAAAGAGTACCTCTCATATTATTTGTTTATCAAAGCTCCTCTTTTGATTCCAAATACATTTTTTGATATAGTGATCAGGAAATTAACATTTCTGGATAGACAACATAGTATATTAATCAACATAAACAAGAGAAAAAACTATTAAAACTCTGATTCTATTTTCTTCCATCAACCAAAAGAATCATTCATCTTTGTTTGCAATTCAATCTAAGGTAATGTGTTGAAATTCCAAAATAATTAGAGTTTCCAATCACATCATGCTAATTCGGGTTCTCTTTTTATTGCTAGGGCTATTTTTCATCCATTGACCATGAAATGATTTTATGTGTCATTCGTCACAACTATATTCATTGTGAAAACAATGCCCATCAACCATTTATAAGATGAATTCATTCAAACCCAACAAGTAATCAAGTCCTTGATCTTGAATTACATTTCTTATTGATGTTGATTGGTTGAATTTAAATAGAAAGAGTACCTCTCATATTATTTGTTTATCAAGGCTCCTCTTTTAATTCCAAATAGATTTTTTTATATAGCGATCTGGAAATTAACATTTGTGGATAGACAACATAGTATATTAATCAACATAAACAAGTGAAAAAACTATTAAAACTTTGAATCTATTTTCTTCCATCAACCAAAAGAATCATTCATCTTTGTTTGCAATTCATTCTAAGGTAATGTGCTGAAATTCCAAAATAAATAGAGTTTCCAATCACCTCATGCTAATTAGGGTTGTCTTCTTGTTGCTAGGACTATTTTTCATGCAACGACCATGAAATGATCTTATGTGTCAATCGTAACAACTATATTTATTGTGAAAACAATGCCCATCAACCTTTTATAAGATGATTTCATTCAAACCCAACAAATAATACAATCCTTGATCTTGAATTGTATTTGTTATTCATGTTGATTAGTTGAATTCGAAAAGAAAGAGTACCTCCCATCTTTTTTGTTTATCAAGGCTCCTCTTTTTGTTCCAAACACAATTTTTGATATAGCAATCAAGAAGTAAACATTTGTGGATAGTGAACCTAGCATATTAATCAACATAAAGAAGTCTAAAATGATTAACACTCTGAATCTATTTACATCCATCAAACAAAGGAATCATTCATCTTTGTTTGAAATTCATTCTAAGGTAATGTGTTAAAATTCCAAAATAATTAGAGTTTCCAATCACCTCATGCTAATTAGGGTTCTCTTTTTGTTGCTAGGACTATTTTTCATGTAACGACCATGAAATGATCTTATCTGTCATTCGTCACAACGATATTCATTGTGAAAACAATGCCGATCAACCATTTATAAGATGAATTCATTCAAACCCAACAAATAATGGAGTCCTTGATCTTGAATTGCATTTCTTATTGATGTTGATTGGTTGAATTTAAACAGAAAGGGTACCTCTCATATTATTTGTTTATCAAGGCTCCTCTTTTAATTCCAAATACATTTTTTGATATAGTGATCATGAAATTAACATTTATGGATAGACAACATAGTATATTAATCAACATAAACAACTTAAAAAACAATAAAAACTCTGAATTAATTTTCTTCCATCAAGCAAAGGAATCATTCATCTTTGTTTGCAATTCATTCTAAGGTAATGTGTTGAAATTCCAAAATAATTAGAGTTTCCAATCACCTCATGCTAATTAGGGTTCTCTTTTTGATGCTAGGACTATTTTTCAATCAACAACCATGAAATGATCTTATGTGTCAATGATAACAACTATATTTGTTGTGAAAACAATGCCCATCAACCTTTTATAAGATGATTTCATTCAAGCCCAACAAATAATGCAGTCCTTGATCTTGAATTGCATTGTTTATTCATGTTGATTAGTTGAATGCCAAAAGAAAGAGTACCTCCCTTCTTTTTTGTTTATCAAGGCTCCTCTTTTTGTTCCAAACACAATTTTTGATACAGCATTCAAGAAATAAACATTTGTGGATAGTCAACCTAGCATATTAATCAACATAAAGAACTCTAAAACTATTAACACTCTGAATCTATTTACATCCATCAAACAAAGGAATCATTCATCTTTGTTTGCAATTCATTCTAAGGTAATGTGTTGAAATTCCAAAATAATTAGAGTTTCTAATCACCTCATGCTAATTAGGGTTCGCTTTTTGTTGCTAGGACTATTTTTCATGTAACGACCATGAAATGATCTTATGTGTCATTCGTCACAATGATATTCATTGTGAAAATAATGCCCATCAACCATTTATAAGATGAATTCATTCAAACCCAACAAATAATGGAGTCCTTGATCTTGAATTGCATTTCTTATTGATGTTGATTGGTTGAATTTAAACAGAAAGTGTACCTCTCATATTATATGTTTATCAAGGCTACTCTTTTGATTCCAAATACATTTTTTCATATAGTGATCATGAAATTAACATTTGTGGATAGACAATATAGTATATTAATCAACATAAACAAGTGAAGAAACTATTAAAACTCTGAATCTATTTTCTTCCATCAACCAAAAGAATCATTCATCCTTGTTTGCAATTCATTCTAAGGTAATGTGCTGAAATTCCAAAATAATTAGAGTTTCCAATCACCTCATGCTAATTAGGGTTCTCTTTTTGTGGCTAGGACTATTTTTCATGCAACGACCATGAAATGATCATATGTGTCAATCTTAACAACTATATTTCTTGTGAAAACAATGCCCATCAACCTTTTATAAGATGATTTCATTCAAACCCAACAAATAATGCAGTCCTTGATCTTGAATTGTATTTGTTATTCATGTTGATTAGTTGAATTCGAAAAGAAAGAGTACCTCCCGTCTTTTTTGTTTATCAAGGCTCCTCTTTTTGTTCCAAACACAATTTTTGATACAGCAATCAAGAAGTAAACATTTGTGGATAGTCAACCTAGCATATTAATCAACATAAAGAAGTCTAAAACGATTAACACTCTGAATCTATTTACATCCATCAAACAAAGGAATCATTCATCTTTGTTTGAAATTCATTCTAAGGTAATGTGTTAAAATTCCAAAATAATTAGAGTTTCCATTCACCTTATGCTAATTAGGGTTCTCTTTTTGTTGCTAGGACTATTTTTCATGTAACGACCATGAGATGATCTTATCTGTCATTCGTCACAACGATATTCATTGTGAAAACAAAGCCCATCAACCATTTATAAGATGAATTCATTCAAACCCAACAAATAATGGAGTCCTTGATCTTGAATAGCATTTCTTATTGATGTTGATTGGTTGAATTTAAAAAGAAAGAGTACCTCTCATCTTATTTGTTTATCAAGGCTCTTCTTTTAATTCCAAATACATTTTTTGATATAGTGATCATGAAATTCACATTTTGTGGATAGACAACCTAGTATATTAATTAACTTAAAAAGGTGAAAAAACAATTAAAACTCTGAATCAATTTTCTTCCATCAACAAAAGGAATCATTCATCTTTGTTTGCAATTCATTCTAAGGTAATGTGTTGAAATTCAAAAATAATTAGAGTTTCGAATCACCTCATGCTAATTAGGGTTCTCTTTTTGTTGCTACGACTATTTTTCATGCAGCGACCATGAAATGATCTTATGTGTCATTTGTCACAACTATATTCATTGTGAAAACAATGCCCATCAACCATTTATAAGATGAATTCATTCAAACCCAACAAATAATGGAGTCCTTAATCTTGAATTGCATTCCCTCTTCATATTGATTGGTTGAATTCCAAAAGAAAGAGTACCTCTCATATGTTGTGTCTATCAAGGCTCCTCTTTTAATTCCAAATACATTTTTTGATATAGTGATCATGAAATTTACATTTGTGGATAGACAACCTAGTATATTAATCAACATAAACAAGAGAAAAAACTATTAAAACTCTGAATCTATTTTCTTCCATCAACCAAAAGAATCATTCATCTTTGTTTACAATTCATTCTAAGGTAATGTGTTGACATTCCAAAATAATTAGAGTTTCCAATCACCTCATGCTAATTATGGTTTTCTTTTTGTTGCTAGGACTATTTTTCATGCAACGACCATGAAATGATCTTATGAGTCAATCATAACAACTATATTTATTATGAAAACAATGCCCATCAACCATTTATAAGATGATTTCATTCAAACCCAACAAATAATGCTGTCCATGATCTTGAATTGCATTTCTTATTCATGTTGATTTGTTGAATTCCAAAAGAAAGAGTACCTCCCATCTTTTTTGTTTATCAAGGCTCCTCTTTTTGTTCCAAACACAATTTTTGATACAGCAATCAAGAAATAAACATTTGTGGATAGTCAACCTAGCATATTAATCAACATAAACAAGTCTAAAACTATTAGCTCTCTGAATCTAAGTACATCCATCAAACAAAGGAATCATTTATCTTTGTTTGCAATTCATTCTAAGGTAATGTGTTGAAATTCCAAAATAATTAGCATTTCCAATCACCTCATGCTAATTAGGGTTCTCTTTTCGTTGCTAGGACAATTTTTCATGCGAGGACCATGAAATGATCTTATGTGTCAATCGTAACAAGTATATTTATTGTGAAAACAATGCCCATCAACCATTTATAAGATGATTTCATTCAAACCAAACAAATAATGCAGTCCTTGATCTTGAATTGCATTTGTTATTCATGTTGATTAGTTGAATTCCAAAAGAAAGAGTACTCCCATCTTTTTTGTTTATCAAGGCTCCACTTTTTGTTCCAAACACAATTTTTGCTACAGCAATCAAGAAATAAACATTTGTGGATAGTCAACCTAGCATATTAATCAACATAAACAAGTCTAAAACTATTAACACTCTGAATCTATTTACATCCATCAAACAAAGGAATCATTCATCTTTGTTTGCAATTCATTCTAAGGTAATGTGTTGAAATTCCAAAATAATTAGAGTTTCCAGTCACCTCATGCTAATGACGGTTTTCATTTTGTTGCTAGGACTATTTTTCTTGCAACAACCATGAAATGATCTTATGTGTCATTTGTAACAACTATATTCAATGTCAAAACCATGCCCATCAACCATTTATAGGATGAATTCATTCTAACCCAACAAATAATGGAGTCCTTAATCTTGAATTTCATTTCTTGTTAATATTGATTGGTGGAATTCCAATAGAAGTTGTACCTATCATCTTTTTTGTTTATCAAGGCTCCTCTTTTAATTCCAAATACATTTTTTGATATAGTGAATATCAAATTAATATTTTGTGGATAGACAACCTAGTATATTATTAACAACTGAAAAAACAATTAAAACTCTGAATCAATTTTCTTCCATCAACCAAAGGAATCATTCATCTTTCTTTGCAATTCATTCTAAGGTAATGTGTTGAAATTCCAAAATAATTAGTGTTTCCAGTCACCTCATGATAATTAGGGTTCTGTTTTTGTTGCTAGGACTATTTTTCATGCAACGACCATGAAATGATCTTATGTGTCATTCGTCACAACTATATTCATTGTGAAAACAATGCCCATCAACCATTTATAAGATGAATTCATTCAAACGCAACAAATAATGGAGTCCTTAATCTTGAATTGCATTTCTTCTTGATATTGATTGGTTGAATTCCAAAAGAAAGAGTACCTCTCATATTTTGTGTCTATCAAGGCTCCTCTTTTAATTCCAAATACATTTTTTGATATAGTGATCATGAAATTAACATTTGTGGATAGACAACCTAGTATATTAATCAACATAAACAAGTGAGAAAACTACTAAAACTCTGAATCCATTTTCTTCCATCAACCAAAGGAATCATTCATCTTGGTTTGCAGTTCCTTCTAAGGTTATGTATTGAAATTCTAAAATAATTAGAGTTTCCAATCACCTCATGCGAACTGGGGTTCCCTTTTTGTTACTAGGACTATTTTCCATGCAATGACGATGAAATAATCTTATGTGTCATTCGTAGCAAGTATATTCATTGTGAAAACAATGTCCCTCAACCATTTATAAGATGAAGTCATTCAAACCAAACAAATAATACAGTCCTTGATCTTGAATTGCATTTCTTATTGATGTTGATTGGTTGAATTCCAAAACAAAGAGTACCTCCTATCTTTTTTGTTTATCAAGGCTCCTCTTTTAGTTCCAAATACAATTTTTGATAAAACAATCATGAAATAAACAATTTTGGATAGACAACCTAGTATATTAATCAGTATAAATAAGTCTAAGAACTATTAACACTCTAAATCTATTTACATCCATCAACCACAGGAATCATTCATCTTGGTTTGCAATTCACTATAAAGTAATGTGTTGAAATTCCAAAATAATTAGAGTTTGCAATCACCTCATGCTAATTAGGGTTCTCATTTTGTTGCTAGGACAATTTTTCATGCAACGACCATGAAAAGATCTTATGTGTCAATCGTAACAACTATATTTATTGTGAAAACAATGCCCATCAACCATTTATAAGATAATTTCATTCAAACCAAACAAATAATGCAGTCCTTGTTCTTGAATTGCATTTCTTATTCATGTTGGTTAGTTGAATTCCAAAAGAAAGAGTACCTCCCATCGTTTTTTATTATCAAGGCTCCTCTTTTTGTTACAAACACAATTTTTCATACAGCAATCAAGAAATAAACATTTGTGGATAGTCAACCTAGCATATTAATCAACATAAACAAGTCCAAAACTATAAGCACTCTGAATCTATTTACAGCCATCAAACAAAGGAATCATTCATCTTTGTTTGAAATTCATTCTAAGGTAATGTGTTGAAATTCCAAAATAATTAGAGTTTCCAATCACTTCATGCTAATTAGGGTCCTCTTTTTGTTGCTAGTACTATTTTTCATGCAACGACCATGAAATGATCTTATGTGTCATTCGTCACAAGTATATTCATTGTGAAAACAATGCCCATCAACCATTTATAAGATGAATTCATTCAAACCCAACAAATAATGGAGTCCTTAATCTTGAATTGCATTTCTTCTTGATATTGATTGGTTGAATTCCAAAAGAAAGAGTACCTGTTATATTTTGTGTCTATCAAGGCTCCTCTTTTAATTTCAAATACATTTTTTTATATAGTGATCATGAAATTAACATTTGTGGATAGACAACTTAGTATATTAATTAACATAAAAAAGTGAAAAAAAAATTAAAACTCCGAATCAATTTTCTTCCATCAACCAAAGGAATCTTTCACCTTTGTTTGCAATTCATTCTAAGGTAATTTGTTGAAATTCCAAAATAATTAGAGTTTCCAATCACCTCTAACTAATTAGGGTACTCTTTTTGTTGCTAGGACAATTTTTCATGCAACGACCATGAAATGACCTTATGTGTCATACGTAACGACTATATTCATTGTGAAAAAAATGCCCATCAACCATTTATAAGAAGAATTCATTCTAACCAACAAATAACGGAGTCCTTAATCTTGAATTGCATTTCTTCTTGATATTCATTTTTTTGAATTCCAAAAGAAAGAGTACCTCTCATATTTTTTGTCTATCAATGCTCCTCCTTTAATTCCATTCTCATTTTTTGATATAGTCATCAGGAAATTAACATTTGTGGACAGACAACCTAGTATTTTCATTAACATAAACAAGTGAAAAAACTATTAAAACTCTGAATCTATTTTCTTCCATCAACCAATGGAATCATTCATCTTTGTTTGCAATTGATTCTAAGGTAATGTGTTGAAATTCAAAAATAATTAGAGTTTCCAATCACCTCATGCTAATTAGGGTTCTCTTTTTGTTGCTAAGACTATTTTTCATGCAACGTCCATTAAATCATCTTATGTTTCATTCGTCACAACGATATTCATTGTGAAAACAATGCCCATCAACCATTTATAAGATGAATTCATTCAAACCCAAAAAATAATGGAGTCCTCAATCTTGAATTGCATTTCTTCTTGATATTGATTGGTTGAAATCCAAAAGAAAGAGTACCTCTCATAATTTGTGTCTATCAAGGCTCCTCTTTTAATTCCAAATACATTTTTTGATATAGTGATCATGAAATTAACATTTGTGGATAGACAACCTAGTAGATTAATCAACATAAACAAGTGAAAAAACTATTAGAACTCTGAATCTATTTTCTTCCATCAACCAATGGAATCATTCATCTTGGTTTGCAGTTGATTCTAAGGTTATGTATTGAAATTCTGAAATAATTAGAGTTTCCAATCACCTCATGTGAACTGGGGTTCCTTTTTTGTTACTAGGACTGTTTTTCATGCAATGACTATGAAATAATCTTACGTGTCATTCGTAACAAGTATATTCATTGTGAAAACAATGCCCATCAACCATTTATAAGATGAAGTCATTCAAGCCAAACAAATAATACAGTCCTTGATGTTGATTTGCATTTGTTATTGATGTTGATTGGTTGAATTCCAAAAGAAAGAGTACCTCCTATCTTTTTTGTTTATCAAAGCTCCTCTTTTAGTTCCAAAAACAATTTTTGATAAAACGATCATGAAATAAACAATTTTGGATAGACAACCTAGTATATTAATCAGTATAAATAAGTCTAAGAACTATTAACACTCTGAATCTATTTACATCCATCAACCAAAGGAATCATTCACCTTGGTTTGCAATTCACTCTAAAGTAATGTGTTGGAATTCCAAAATAATTAGAGTTTCCAATCACCTCATGCTAATTAGGGTTCTTATTTTGTTGCTAGGACAATTTTTCATTCAACGACCATGAAATGATCTTATGTGTCAATCGTAACAAGTATATTCATGGTGAAAACAATGCCCATCAACCATTTATAAGATGATTTCATTCAAACCCAACAAATAATGCAGTCCATGATCTTGAATTGCATTTCATATTTATGTTGATTTATTGAATTACAAAAGAAAGAGTACCTGCCATCTTTTTTGTTTATCAAGGCTCCTCTTTTTGTTCCAAAAACAATTTTGGATACAGCAATCAAGAAATAAACATTTGTGGATAGTCAACCTAGCATATTAATCGACATAAACAAGTTTAAAACTATTAACACTCTGAATCTATTTACATACATCAAACAAAGGAATCATTCATCTTTGTTTGCAATTCATTCTAAGGAAATGTGTTGAAATTCCAAAATAATTAGAGTTTCCAATCACCTCATGCTAATGACGGTTTTCATTTTTTTCCTAGGACTATTTTTCTTGCAACAACCATGAAATGATCTTATGTGTCATTTGTAACAACTATATTCAATGTCAAAACCATGCCCATCAACCATTTATAAGATGAATTCATTCTAACCCAACAAATAATGGAGTCTTTAATCTTGAATTTCATTTCTTCTTAATATTGATTGGTGGAATTCCAATAGAAGTAGTACCTCTCATCTTTTTTGTTTATCAAGGCTCCTCTTTTAATTCCAAATACATTTTTTGATATAGTGATCATGAAATTAACATTTTGTGGATAGAGAACCTAGTATATTATTAACATAAAAAAGTGAAAAAACAATTAAAACTCTGAATCAATTTTCTTGCATCAACCAAAGGAATCATTCATCTTTGTTTGCAATTCATTCTAAAGTAATGTGTTGAAATTCCAAAATAATTAGAGTTTCCAATCACGTCATGCTAATTAGGGTTCTCCTTTTGTTGGTAGGACTATTTTTCAGCCAACAACCATGAAATGATCTTATGTGTCATTCGTCACAACTATATTCATTGTGAAAACAATGCCCATCAACCATTTATAAGATGAATTCATTCAAACCCAACAAATAATGGAGTCCTCGATCTTGAATTGCATTTCTTATTGATGTTGATCGGTTGAATTTAAAAAGAAAGAGGACCTCTCATATTATTTGTTTATCAAGGCTCCTCTTTTAATTCCAAATACATTTTTTGATATAGTGATCATGAAATTCACATTTTGTGGATAGAAAACCTAGTATATTAATTAACATAAAAAAGTGAAAAAATAATTGAAACTCTGAATCAATTTGTTTCCATCAACCAAAGGAATCATTCATCTTTGTTTGCAATTCATTCTAAGGTAATGTGTTGAAATTCTAAAATAATTAGAGTTTCCAATCACCTCATGCTAATTAGGGTTCTCATTTTGTTGCTAGGACAATTTTTCATGCAACGATCATGAAATGATCTTGTGTGTCAATCGTAACTACTATATTTATTGTGAAAACAATGCCCATCAACCATTTATAAGATGATTTCATTCAAACCCAACAAATAATGCAGTCCTTGATCTTGAATTGCATTTCTTATTCATGTTGATTAGTTGAATTCCAAAAGAAAGAGTACATCCGATCTTTTTTGATTATCAAGGCTCCTCTTTTTGTTCCAAACACAATTTTTGATACAACAATCAAGAAAGAAACATTTGTAGATAGTCAACCTAGCATATTAATCAACATAAACAAGTCTAAAATTATTAACACTCTTAATTTATTTACATTCATCAAACAAAGGAATCATTCATCTTTGTTTGCAATTCATTCTAAAGTAATGTGTTGAAATTCCAAACTAATTAGAGTTTCCAATCACCTCATACCAATTAGGGTTCTCTTTTTGTTGCTAGGACTATTTTTCAAGCAACGACCATGAAATGCTCTTATGTGTCATTCGTAACAACTATATTCATTGTGAAAACAATGCCCATCAACCATTTATAAGATGAATTCATTCAAACCCAACAAATAATGGAGTCCTTAATCTTGAATTGCATTTCTTCTTGATATTGATTGGTTGAAATCCAAAAGAAAGAGTACCTCTCATATTTTGTGTCTATCAAGGCTCCTCTTTTAATTCCAAATACATTTTTTGATATAGTGATCATGAAATTAACATTTGTGGATAGACAGCCTAGTAAATTAATTAGCATTAACAACTGAAAAAACAATTAAAACTCTGTATCTATTTTCTTCCATCAACCAAAGGAATCATTCACCTTTGTTTGCAATTCATTCTAAGGTAATGTGTTGAAATTCCAAAATAATTAGAGTTTCCAATCACCTCAAACTAATTAGGGTTCTCTTTTTGTTGCTAGGACAATTTTTCATGCAACGACCATGAAATGACCTTATGTGTCATACGTAACGACTATATTCATTGTGAAAAAAATGCCCATCAACCATTTATAAGAAGAATTCATTCTAACCAGCAAATAACAGAGTCCTTAATCTTGAATTGCATTTCTTCTTGATATTCATTTTTTTGAATTCCAAAAGAAAGAGTACCTCTCATATTTTTTGACTATCAATGCTCCTCCTTTAATTCCGTTCTCATTTTTTGATATAGTCATCAGGAAATTAACATTTGTGGACAGACAACCTAGTATTTTCATTAACATAAACAAGTGAAAAAACTATTAAAACTCTGAATCTATTTTCTTCCATCAACCAATGGAATCATTCATCTTTGTTTGCAATTCATTCTAAGGTAATGTGTTGAAATTCAAAAATAATTAGAGTTTCCAATCACCTCATGCTAATTAGGGTTCTCTTTTTGTTGCTAAGACTATTTTTCATGCAACGACCATCAAATGCTCTTATGTGTCATTTGTAACAACTATATTCATTGTGAAAATAATGCCCATCAACCATTTATAAGATGAATTCATTCAAACCCAACAAATAATGGAGTCCTCAATCTTGAATTGCATTTCTTCTTGATATTGATTGGTTGAAATCCAAAAGAAAGAGTACCTCTCATATTTTGTGTCTATCAAGGCTCCTCTTTTAATTCCGAATACATTTTTCGATATAGTGATCATGAAATTAACATTTGTTGATAGACAGCCTAGTAAATTAATTAACATTAACAACTGAAAAAACAATTAAAACTCTGTATCTATTTTCTTCCATCAACCAAAGGAATCATTCACCTTTGTTTGCATTTCGTACAAATGTAAAGTTGTTTAATTCCTTAAAAATGAGACTTTCTAATCACTTCAAGCTAATTAGGCTCCTCTCATCGTTACAAAGGACTATTTTTAATGAAATGACCACAAAATTATCTTGCCTTTATTAAAGACTATATTTATTATAAAAACGATGCCCATGAACCTCATATAACATGAATTCATTCAATTCCAACAAACAATGGAGTCCTTCTTCTTGATTGTCATTTCTTATTGATAATAATTGGTTGAGTCTCACAATAAAGAGTACCTCCTATCATTTCCAATTAGCAGTGCTGCACTTTTTGTTCGAAGCACATATTTGGATATATTGATGATGAAATTAATATATGTAGCTAAAAAACCTACTATATTAATTAAATCAAACAAATTTAAACACCATTGAAACTCTAAATCTACTTACTTCCATCAGCAAAAGCAATCATTCATCTTGGTTTGCATTTCGTACAAATGTAAAGTTGTTTAATTCCTTAAAAATGAGACTTTCTAATCACTTCAAGCTAATTAGGCTCCTCTCATCGTTACAAAGGACTATTTTTAATGAAATGACCACAAAATTATCTTGCCTTTATTAAAGACTATATTTATTATAAAAACGATGCCCATGAACCTCATATAACATGAATTCATCCAATTCGAACAGACAATGGAGTCCTTCTTCATTGTGGAAAAAATGCCCATCAACCATTTATAAGAAGAATTCCTTCTAACCAACAAATAACAGAGTCCTTAATCTTGAATTGCATTTCTTCTTGATATTCATTTTTTTGAATTCCAAAAGAAAGAGTACCTCCAAT
The DNA here is from genome assembly GCA_037897445.1 of Ceriops zippeliana. Classification (NCBI taxonomy): domain Eukaryota; kingdom Viridiplantae; phylum Streptophyta; class Magnoliopsida; order Malpighiales; family Rhizophoraceae; genus Ceriops; species Ceriops zippeliana. The sequence continues at coordinate 252,762 of JBAPLH010001165.1, forward strand.
ATTTTTTGTCTATCAATGCTCCTCCTTTAATTCCGTTCTCATTTTTTGATATAGTCATCAGGAAATTAACATTTGTGGACAGACAACCTAGTATTTTCATTAACATAAACAAGTGAAAAAACTATTAAAACTCTGAATCTATTTTCTTCCATCAACCAATGGAATCATTTATCTTTGTTTGCAATTGATTCTAAGGTAATGTGTTGAAATTCAAAAATAATTAGAGTTTCCAATCACCTCATGCTAATTAGGGTTCTCTTTTTGTTGCTAGGACTATTTTTCATGCAACGACCATCAAATGCTCTTATGTGTCATTCGTAACAACTATATTCATTGTGAAAACAATGCCCATCAACCATTTATAAGATGAATTCATTCAAACCCAACAAATAATGGAGTCCTGAATCTTGAATTGCATTTCTTCTTGATATTGATTGGTTGAATTCCAAAAGAAAGAGTACCTCTCATATTTTGTGTCTATCAAGGCTTCTCTTTTAATTCCAATTACATTTTTTGATATAGTGATCATGAAATTAACATTTGTGGAAAGACAACCTAGTAGATTAATCAACATAAACACGTGAAAAAACTATTAAAACTCTGAATCTATTTTCTTCCATCAACCAATGGAATCATTCATCTTGGTTTGCAGTTGATTCTAAGGTTATGTATTGAAATTCTGAAATAATTAGAATTTCCAATCACCTCATGTGAACTGGGGTTCCCTTTTTGTTACTAGGACTGTTTTTCATGCAATGACGATGAAATAATCTTACGTGTCATTCGTAACAAATATATTCATTGTGAAAACAATGCCCATCAACCATTTATAAGATGAAGTCATTCAAACAAAACAAATAATACAGTCCTTGATGTTGATTTGCATTTGTTATTGATGTTGATTGGTTGAATTCCAAAAGAAAGAGTACCTCCTATCTTTTTTGTTTATCAAAGCTCCTCTTTTAGTTCCAAAAACAATTTTTGATAAAACGATCATGAAATAAACAATTTTGGATAGACAACCTAGTATATTAATCAGTATAAATAAGTCTAAGAACTATTAACACTCTGAATCTATTTACATCCATCAACCAAAGGAATCATTCACCTTGGTTTGCAATTCACTCTAAAGTAATGTGTTGGAATTCCAAAATAATTAGAGTTTCCAATCACCTCATGCTAATTAGGGTTCTCATTTTGTTGCTAGGACAATTTTTCATGCAACGACCATGAAATGATCTTATGTGTCAATCGTAACAAGTATATTCATGGTGAAAACAATGCCCATCAACCATTTATAAGATGATTTCATTCAAACCCAACAAATAATGCAGTCCATGATCTTGAATTGCATTTCATATTTATGTTGATTTATTGAATTACAAAAGAAAGAGTACCTGCCATCTTTTTTGTTTATCAAGGCTCCTCTTTTTGTTCCAAAAACAATTTTGGATACAGCAATCAAGAAATAAACATTTGTGGATAGTCAACCTAGCATATTAATCAACATAAACAAGTTTAAAACTATTAACACTCTGAATCTATTTACATACATCAAACAAAGGAATCATTCATCTTTGTTTGCAATTCATTCTAAGGAAATGTGTTGAAATTCCAAAATAATTAGAGTTTCCAATCACCTCATGCTAATGACGGTTTTCATTTTTTTGCTAGGACTATTTTTCTTGCAACAACCATGAAATGATCTTATGTGTCATTTGTAACAACTATATTCAATGTCAAAACCATGCCCATCAACCATTTATAAGATGAATTCATTCTAACCGAACAAATAATGGAGTCCTTAATCTTGAATTTCATTTCTTCTTAATATTGATTGGTGGAATTCCAATAGAAGTAGTACCTCTCATCTTTTTTGTTTATCAAGGCTCCTCTTTTAATTCCAAATACATTTTTTGATATAGTGATCATGAAATTAACATTTTGTGGATAGAGAACCTAGTATATTATTAACATAAAAAAGTGAAAAAACAATTAAAACTCTGAATCAATTTTCTTGCATCAACCAAAGGAATCATTCATCTTTGTTTGCAATTCATTCTAAAGTAATGTGTTGAAATTCCAAAATAATTAGAATTTCCAATCACGTCATGCTAATTAGGGTTCTCCTTTTGTTGGTAGGACTATTTTTCAGCCAACAACCATGAAATGATCTTATGTGTCATTCGTCACAACTATATTCATTGTGAAAACAATGCCCATCAACCATTTATAGATGAATTCATTCAAACCCAACAAATAATGGAGTCCTTAATCTTGAATTGCATTTCTTCTTGATATTGATTGGTTAAATTGCAAATGAAAGAGTACCTCTCATATTTTTTGCTTATCAAGGTTCCTCTTTTAATTCCAAATACATTTTTTGATATATTGATCATGAAATTAACATTTGTGGATAGACAGCCTAGTATTTTAATTAACATTAACAACTGAAAAAACAATTAAAACTCTGTATCTATTTTCCTCCATCAACCAAAGGAATCTTTCACCTTTGTTTGCAATTCATTCTAAGGTAATGTGTTGAAATTCCAAAATAATTAGAGTTTCCAATCACCTCTAACTAATTAGGGTACTCTTTTGTTCCTAGGCCTATTTTTCATGCAACCACCATGAAATGATCTTATGTGTCATTCATCACAACTATATTCATTGTGAAAACAATGCCCATCAACCATTTATAAGATGAATTCATTGAAACCCAACAAATAATGGAGTCCTTGATCTTGAATTGCATTTCTTATTGATGTTGATTGGTTGAATTTAAAAAGAAAGAGTACCTCTCATATTATTTGTTTATCAAGGCTCCACTTTTAATTCCAAATACATTTTTTGATATAGTGATCATGAAATTCACATTTTGTGGATAGAAAACCTAGTATATTAATTAACATAAAAAAGTGAAAAAATAATTAAAACTCTGAATCAATTTGTTTCCATCAACCAAAGGAATCATTCATCTTTGTTTGCAATTCATTCTAAGGTAATGTGTTGAAATTCCAAAATAATTAGAGTTTCCAATCACCTCATGCTAATTAGGGTTCTCATTTTGTTGCTAGGACAATTTTTCATGCAACGATCATGAAATGATCTTGTGTGTCAATCGTAACTACTATATTTATTGTGAAAACAATGCCCATCAACCATTTATAAGATGATTTCATTCAAACCCAACAAATAATGCAGTCCTTGATCTTGAATTGCATTTCTTATTCATGTTGATTAGTTGAATTCCAAAAGAAAGAGTACATCCGATCTTTTTTGATTATCAAGGCTCCTCTTTTTGTTCCAAACACAATTTTTGATACAACAATCAAGAAAGAAACATTTGTAGATAGTCAACCTAGCATATTAATCAACATAAACAAGTCTAAAATTATTAACACTCTAAATTTATTTACATTCATCAAACAAAGGAATCATTCATCTTTGTTTGCAATTCATTCTAAAGTAATGTGTTGAAATTCCAAACTAATTAGAGTTTCCAATCACCTCATGCTAATTAGGGTTCTCTTTTTGTTGCTAGGACTATTTTTCTTGCAACAACCATGAAATGATCTTATGTGTCATTTGTAACAACTATATTCATTGTCAAAACCATGCCCATCAACCATTTATAGAATGAATTCATTCTAACCCAACAAATAATGGAGACCTTAATCTTGAATTTCATTTCTTCTTAATATTGATTGGTTGAATTCCAATAGAAGGAGTACCTCTCGTTTTTTTGTTTATCAAGGCTCCTCTTTTAATTCCAAATACATTTTTTGATATAGTGATCATGAAATTATCATTTTGTGGATAGACAACCTAGTATATTAATTAACATAAAAAAGTGAAAACAAAAATGAAAACTTTGAATCAATTTTCCACCATCAACCAATGGAATCATTCATCTTTGTTTGCAATTCATTCTAAGGTAATGTGTTGAAATTCCAAAATAATTAGAGTGTCCAATCACCTCATGCTAATTAGGGTTCTCATTTTATTGCTAGGATAATTTTTCATGCAACGACAATGAAATGATCTTATGTGTCAATCGTAACAAGTATATTCATGGTGAAAACAATGCCCATCAACCATTTATAAGATGATTTCATTCAAACACAACAAATAAGGTAGTCCATGATCTTGAATTGCATTTCTTACGCCTGTTGAATTGTTGAATTCCAAAAGAAAGAGTACCTCCCATCTTTTTTGTTTATCAAGGCTCCTCTTTTTGTTCCAAACACAATTTTTGATACAGAAATAAAGAAATTAACATTTGTGGATAGTCAACCTAGCATATTAATCAACATAAACAAGTCTAAAACTATTAACACTCTCAATCTATTTACATCCATCAAACAAAGGAATCATTCATCTTTGTTTGCAATTCAGTTTAAGGTAATGTGTTGAAATTAGAGTTTCCAATCACCTCATGCTAATGACGGTTTTCATTTTGTTGCTACGACTATTTTTCTTGCAACAACTATGAAATCATCTTATGTGTCATTTGTAACAACTATATTCAATGTCAAAACCATGCCCATCAACCATTTATAAGATGAATTCATTCTAACCCAACAAATAATGGACTCCTTAATCTTGAATTTCATTTCTTCTTAATATTGATTGGTGGAATTCCAATAGAAGTAGTACCTCTCATCTTTATTGTTTATCAAGGCTCCTCTTTTAATTCCAAATACATTTTTTGATATAGTTATCATGAAATTAACATTTTGTGGATAGACAACCTAGTATATTATTAACATAAAAAAGTGAAAAAACAATTAAAACTCTGAATCAATTTTCTTCCATCAACCAAAGGAATCATTCATCTTTGTTTGCAATTCATTCTAAGGTAATGTGTTGAAATTCCAAAATAATTAGAGTTTCCAATCACATCATGCTAATTAGGGTTCTCTTTTTGTTGGTAGGACTATTTTTCATCCAACAACCATGAAATGATCTTATGTGTTATTCGTCACAACTATATTCATTGTGAAAACAATGCCCATCAACCATTTATAAGATGAATTCATTCAAACCCAACAAATAATGGAGTCGTTAATCTTGAATTGCATTTCTTCTTGATATTGATTGGTTAAATTGCAAATGAAAGAGTACCTCTCATATTTTTTCCTTATCAAGGTTCCACTTTCAATTCCAAATACATTTTTTGATATATTGATCATGAAATTAACATTTGTGCATAGACAACCTAGTATATTAATTAACATTAACAACTGAAAAAACAATTAAAACTCTATATCTATTTTCTTCCATCAACCAAAGGAATCATTCTCCTTTGTTTGCAATTCATTCTAAGGTAATGTGTTGAAATTCCAAAATAATTAGAGTTTCCAATCACCTCAAACTAATTAGGGTTCTCTTTTCGTTGCTATGTCAATTTTTCATGCAATGACCATGAAATGATTTTATCTGTCATTTGTAACAACTATATTCATTGTGAAAACAATGCCCATCAACCATTTATAAGATGAATTCATTCTAACCCAGCAAATAATGGAGTCCTTAATCTTGAATTGCATTTCTTCTGGATATTCATTGGTTGAATTCCAAAAGAAAGAGTACCTCTCATATTTTTTGTCTATCAAGGCTCCTCTTTTAATTCCAAATACATTTTTTGATATAGTCATCAGGAAATCAACATTTGTGGATAGACAACCTAGTATTTTAATTAACATAAACAAGCGAAAAACCTATTAAAACTCTGAATCTATTTTCATCCATCAACCAAAGGAATCATTCATCTTTGTTTGCAATTGATTCTAAGGTAATGTGTTGAAATTCCAAAATAATTAGAGCTTCCAATCACCTCATGCTAATTAGGGTTCTCTTTTTGGTGTCATGACTATTTTTCATGCAACGACCATGAAATGAACTTATGTGTCATTCGTCCCTACTATATTCATTGTGAAAACAATGCCCATCAACCATTTATAAGATGAATTAATTCAAACCAAGAAATAGTGGAGTCGTTGATCTTGAATTGCATTTCTTATTGATGTTGATTGGCTGAATTTAAAAAGAAAGAGTACCTCTCATATTATTTTTTTATCAAGGATCCTCTTTTAATTCCAAATACATTTTTTGATATAGTGATCATGAAATTCACATTTTGTGGATAGAAAACCTAGTATATTAATTAACATAAAAAAGTGAAAAAACAATTAAAACTCTGAATCAATTTCTTTCCATCAACCAAACGAATCATTCATCTTTGTTTGCAATTCATTCTAAGGTAATGTGATGAAATTCCAAAATAACTAAAGTTTCCAATCACCTCATGCTAATTAGGGTTCTCATTTTGTTGCTAGGACAATTTTTCATGCAACGACCATGAAATGATCTTGTGTGTCAATCGTCACTACTATATTTATTGTGAAAACAATGCCCATCAACCATTTATAAGATGATTTCATTCAAACCCAACAAATAATGTAGTCCTTGATCTTGAATTGCATTTCTTATTTATGTTGATTAGTTGAATTCCAAAAGAAAGTGTACCTCCGATATTTTTTGATTATCAAGGCTCCTCTTTTTGTTCCAAACACAATTTTTGATACAGCAATCAAGAAAGAAACATTTGTAGATAGTCAACCTAGCATGTTAATCAACATAAACAAGTCTAAAATTATTAACACTCTGAATTTATTTACATTCATCAAACAAAGGAATCATTCATCTTTGTTTGCAATTCATTCTAATGTAATGTGTTGAAATTCCAAACTAATTAGAGTTTCCAATCACCTCATGCTAATTAGGGTTCTCTTTTTGTTGCTAGGACTATTTTTCATTCAACAACCATGAAATGATCTTATGCGTCATTCGTAACAACTATATTCATTGTCAAAACCATGCCCATCAACCATTTATAGGATGAATTCATTCTAACCCAACAAATAATGGAGACCTTAAGCTTGAATTTCATTTCTTCTTAATATTGATTGGTTGAATTCCAATAGAAGGAGTACCTCTCATTTTTTTGTTTATCAAGGCTCCTCTTTTAATTCCAAATACATTTTTGATATAATGATCATGAAATTAACATTTTGTGGATAGACAACCTAGTATATTAATTAACATAAAAAAGTGAAAAAAAAAATGAAAACTCTGAATCAATTTTCCTCCATCAACCAAAGAAATCATTCATCTTTGTTTGCAATTCATTCTAAGGTAATGTGTTGAAATTCCAAAATAATTAGAGTTTCCAATCACCTCATGCTAATTAGGGTTCTCATTTTGTTTCTAGGATAACTTTTCATGCAACGACCATGAAATGATCTTTTGGGTCAATCGTAACAAGTATATTCATGGTGAAAACAATGCCCATCAACCATTTATAACATGATTTCATTCAAACCCAAAAAATAATGCAGTCCATGATCTTGAATTGCATTTCTTATTCCTGTTGAATTGTTGAATTCCTAAAGAAAGAGTACCTCCCATCTTTTTTGTTTATCAAGGCTCCTCTTTTTGTTCCAAACACAATTTTGGATACAGCAATAAAGAAATAAACATTTGTGGATAGTCAACCTAGCATATTAATCAACATAAACAAGTCTAAAACTATTAACACTCTCAATCTATTTACATCCATCAAACAAAGGAATCATTCATCTATGTTTGCAATTCAGTCCAAGGTAATGTGTTGAAATTAGAGTTTCCAATCACCTCATGCTAATGACGGTTTTCATTTTTTTGCTAGGACTATTTTTCTTGCAACAACTATGAAATCATCTTATGTGTCATTTGTAACAACTATATTCAATGTCAAAACCATGCCCATCAACCATTTATAGGATGAATTCATTCTAACCCAACAAATAATGGAGTCCTTAATATTGAATTTCATTTCTTCTTAATATTGATTGGTGGAATTCCAATAGAAGTAGTACCTCTCATCTTTTTTGTTTATCAAGGCTCCTCTTTTAATTCCAAATACATTTTTTGATATAGTGATCATGAAATTAACATTTTGTGGATAGACAACCTAGTATATTATTAACATAAAAAAGTGAAAAAACAATTAAAACTCTGAATCAATTTTCTTCCATCAACCAAAGGAATCATTCATCTTTGTTTGCAATTCATTCTAAGGTAATATGTTGAAATTCCAAAATAATTAGAGTTTCCAATCACCTCATGCTAATTAGGGTTCTGTTTTTATTGCTAGGACTATTTTTCATGCAACGACCATGAAATGATCTTATGTGTCATTCGTCACAACTATATTCATTGTGAAAACAATGCCCATCAACCATTTATAAGATGAATTTATTCAAACCCAACAAATAATGGAGTCCTTAATCTTGAATTGCATTTCTTCTTGATATTCATTGGTTGAATTCCAAAAGAACGAGTACCTCTCATATTTTTTGTCTATCAAGGCTCCTCTTTTAATTTCAAATACATTTTTTGATATAGTCATCAGGAAATTAACATTTGTGGATAGACAACCTAATATTTTAATTAACATAAACAAGTGAAAAATCTATTAAAACTCTGATTCTATTTTCTTCCATCAACCAAAGGAATCATTCATTTTTGTTTGCAATTCATTCTAAGGTAATGTGTTGAAATTCCAAAATAATTAGAGTTTCCAATCACCTCATGCTAATTAGGGTTCTCTTTTTGGTGCCATGACTATTTTTCATGCAACGACCATGAAATGATCTTTTGTGTCGTTCATCCCAACTATATTCATTGTGAAAGCAATGCCCATCAACCATTTATAAGATGAATTAATTCAAACCCAAGAAAGAATGGAGACCTTGATCTTGAATTGCATTTCTTATTGATGTTGATTGGTTGAATTTAAAAAGAAAGAGTACCTCTCATATTATTTGTTTATAAAGGCTCCTCTTTTAATTCCAAATACATTTTTTGATATAGTGATCATGAAATTCACATTTTGTGGATAGAAAACCTAGTATATTAATTAAAATAAAAAAGTGAAAAAACAATTAAAACTATGAATCAATTTTCTTCCATCATCCAAAGGAATCATTCATCTTTGTTTGCAATTCATTCTAAGGTAATGTGTTGAAATTCCAAAATAATTAGAGTTTCCAATCACCTCATGCTAATTAGGGTTCTCTATTTGTTGCTAGGACTATTTTTCATGCAACGACCTTGAAATGATCTTATGTGTCATTTAACACAACTATATTCATTGTGAAAACAATGCCCATCAACCATTTATATGATGAATTCATTCAAACCCAACAAATAATGGAGTCCTTAATCTTGAATTGCATTTCTTCTTGATATTGATTGGTTGAATTCCAAATGAAAGAGTACCTCTCATATTTTTTGCTTATCAAGGTTCCTCTTTTAATTCCAAATATATTTTTTGATATAGTGATCATGATATTAACATTTGTGGATAGACAGCCTAGTATATTAATTAACATTAACAACTGAAAAAACAATTAAAACTCTGTATCTATTTTCTTCCATCAACCAAAGGAGTCATTCACCTTTGTGTGCAATTCATTCTAAGGTAATGTGTTGAAATTTCAAAATAATTAGAGTTTCCAATCACCTCAAACTAATTAGGGTTCTCTTTTCGTTGCTAGGACAATTTTTCATCCAACGACCATGAAATGATCTTATATGTCATTGGTAACAACTATATTCATTGTGAAAACAATGCCCATCAACCATTTATAAGATGAATTCATTCAAACATAACAAATAATGGAGTCCTTAATCTTGAATTGCATTTCTTCTTGATATTCATTGGTTGAATTCCAAATGAAAGAGTACCTCCCATATTTTTTGCTTATCAAGGTTCCTCTTTTAATTCCAAATATATTTTTTGATATAGTGATCATGAAATTAACATTTGTGGATAGACAGCCTAGTATATTAATTAACATTAACAACTGAAAAAACAATTAAAACTCTGTATCTATTTTCTTCCATCAACCAAAGGAATCATTCACCTTTGTTTGCAATTCATTCTAAGGTAATGTATTGAAATTCCAAAATAATTAGAGTTTCCAATCACCTCAAACTAATTAGGGTTCTCTTTTTGTTGCTTGGACAATTTTTCATGCAATGACCATGAAATGTGCTTATGTGTCATTTGTAACAACTACATTCATTGTGAAAACAATGCCCATCAACCATTGATAAGATGAATTTATTCAAACCCAACAAATAATGGAGGCCATAATCTTGAATTGCATTTCTTCTTGATATTCATTGGTTGAATTCCAAAAGAAAGAGTACCTCTCATATTTTTTGTCTATCAAGGCTCCTCCTTTAATTCCATATACATTTTTTGATATAGTAATCAGGAAATTAACATTTGTTGATAGACAACCTAGTATTTTAATTAACATAAACAAGGGAAAAAACTATTAAAACCCTGAATCTATTTTCTTCCATCAACCAATGGAATCATTCATCTTTGTTTGCAATTCATTCTAAGGTAATTTGTTGAAATTCCAAAATAATTAGAGTTTCCAATCACCTCATGCTAATTAGGGTTCCCTTTTTGGTGCCATGACTATTTTTCATGCAACGACCATGAAATGATCTTATGTGTCATTCGTCCCAACTATATTCATTGTGAAAACAATGCCCATCAACCATTTATAAGATGAATTAATTCAAACCGAAGAAAAAATGGAGTCGTTGATCTTGAATTGCATTTCTTATTGATGTTGATTAGTTGAATTTAAAAAGAAAGAGTACCTCTCATATTATTTGTTTATCAAGGCTCCTCTTTTAATTCTAAATACATTTTTTGATATAGTGATCATGAAATTAACATTTTGGGGATAGAAAATCTAGTATATTAATTAACATAAAAAAGTGAAAAAACAACTAGAACTCTGAATCAATTTTCTTCCATCAACCAAAGGAATCATTCATCTTTGTTTGCAATTCAGTCTAAGGTAATGTGTTGAAATTCCAAAATAATAAGAGTTTCCAATCACCTCATGCTAATGATGGTTTTCATTTTGTTGCTAGGAATATTTCTCTTGCAACAACCATGATGTGAACTTATGTGTGACTTGTAACAACTATATTCAATGTCAAAACCATGCCCATCAACCATTTATAAGATGAATTCATTCTAACCCAACAAATAATGGAGTCCTTAATCTTGAAATGCATTTCTTCTTGATATTCATTGGTTGAATTCAAAAAGAAAGAATAACTCTCATATTTTTTGTCTAACAAGGCTCCTCTTTTAATTCCAAATACATTTTTTGATATAGTAATCAGGAAATTAACATTTGTGGACAGACAACCTAGTATTTTAATTAACATAAACAAGTGAAAAAAGTATTAAAACTCTGAATCTATTTTCTTCCATCAGCCAAAGGAATCATTCATCTTTGTTCGCAATTCATTCTAAGGTAATGTGTTGAAATTCCAAAATAATTAGAGTTTCCAATCACCTCATGCTAATTAGGGTTCTCTTTTTGGTGCCATGACTATTTTCCATACAACGACCATTAAATGATCTTATGTGTCATTCGTCCCAACTATATTCAGTGTGAAATCAATGCCCATCAACCATTTATAAGATGAATTAATTCAAACCCAAGAAAAAATGGAGTCGTTGATCTTGAATTGCATTTCTTATTGATGTTGATTGGTTGAATTTAAAAAGAAAGAGTACCTCTCCTATTATTTGTTTATCAAGGCTCCTCTTTTAATTCTAAATACATTTTTTGATATAGTGATCATGAAATTAACATTTTGGGGATAGAAAACCTAGTATATTAATTAACATAAAAAAGTGAAAAAACAACTAAAACTCTGAATCAATTTTCTTCCATCAACCAAAGGAATCATTCATCTTTGTTTGCAATTAATTCTAAGGTAATGTGTTGAAATTCCAAAAAAATTAGAGTTTCCAATCACCTCATGCTAATTAGGGTTCTCTTTTTGTTGCTAGGACTATTTTTCATGCAACGACCATGAAATGATCCTATGTGTCATTCAACACAACAATATTCATTGTGAAAACAATGCCCATCAACCATTTATAAGATGAATTCATTCAAACCCAACAAATAATGGAGTCCTTAATCTTGAATTGAATTTCTTCTTGATATTGATTGGTTGAATTCCAAATGAAAGAGTACCTCTCATATTTTTTGCTTATCAAGGTTCCTCTTTTAATTCCAAATACATTTTTTGATATAGTGATCATGAAATTAACATTTGTGGATAGACAGCCTAGTATATTAATTAACATTAACAACTGAAAAAACAATTAAAACTCTAAATCTATTTTCTTCCATCAACCAAAGGAGTCATTCACCTTTGTGTGCAATTCATTCTAAGGTAATGTGTTGAAATTCCAAAATAATTAGAGTTTCCAATCACCTCAAGCTAATTAGGGTTCTCTTTTCGTTGCTAGGACAATTTTTCATCGAACGAGCATGAAATGATCTTATATGTCATTTGTAACTATAGGAAAACGTGATTAGTGGCTTATGTTGTGCATAGTTAGCTATTTTTAGAATATATCTTTAGAAATAAACTAATTTAGGTAGGTTTTTTAAGGTCCCATAAGTTATGAGATTTGATGTATTTTTACCTTTTATTACTTTCCTTTTTTACTAGGTCTGGCATCTATAAAGCTATTGTCTAATGTATTATTCAGAATAAGAAGGATTATTACTCTTTCAATCTCCAATATGGTATCAGAGCCAGGTCTCTTCTTAGTCTTCTTCCTTCTATTTTCTTTTCTTTTCTTTGACATCAAAACAGATTGCTAGCCTTTATTGCTGGTGATCCCTACTTCACGTGGAAGGCCTTAATTGCCTAGAATTGTTATTTTTTTCATAAAAGATGTCTGAGGTTGCAGAGACAGGTTCTACAACCCAATCAGAGGGGGTTCGATCTCAGCAAATTGGAGAACTACAAACTATCCAAGCTGCATATAGGTTGGATGGAAAAAATTATCTTAAGTGGTCCCAACTGGTTCAGACAGTGCTGAAAGGAAGAGGGAAGATCAGTCATCTTATGGGTACAGGACCTAAGCCAGGAGATCTGGGTTTTGAGGCATGGGATGAAGAAGACTCCATGATTATGGCATGGCTATGGAGTTCTATGATCCTTGAAATTAGTGACACATGCATGTTCTTAACCACTGCCAAGGATATTTGGGACGCAATTCAACAAACCTATTCTAAAGCTAGAGATGCAGCTCAAGTATATGATGTCAAGGTAAAGACAATGACAGCAAAATAAGGAAACAAAACAGTCACTGAATATGCCAATCAATTGAAATCCTTGTGGCAAGAGCTGGATCATTATAGGGTGATAAAAACCAAATGTCCAGATGATGCAGCGGTTCTAAAGGCATTCATTGAGCAAGACAGGGTTTATGAGTTCCTCGTTGGTCTTAACCCTGAATTTGATCAAGTAAGGGTCCAAATTCTTGGCAAGTCAGAAGTTCCATGTTTTAATGAGGTGGTGGCAATAATCCGAAGCGAGGAAAGTAGAAGAGGTCTGATGCTAGAATCACAAATGATGGATAACTCAGTCATGATAGCTAGGGGTGACAACAAATTAGTCACAAATCTGGACAGAGCACCATATTTTGGAAGTGGACAGCTTAATCAACCAAAAGCTCAAAACTGTGACAGCTTGTGGTGCACCTATTGTAATAAGGCACGCCATACTCGTGAAAAATGTTGGAAGCTTCATGGAAAGCCCCCCAGTCGAGAATGAAGATAGAAAGGAGAACAACCAAGGAACTATAGGCAGGCTCACGTTGCTGCAGTACAACTAAGTGAATCAACCCCAAAGGAGATAGGCAGTCCTAACCAAGAAGTGATCGAGAGGACAGGATCACTTATCAACAACCTTGAAACACCCTCAGGCACCTGTTCTTTGGCATATTCAGGTGAGTTTCCATTCTCCATTGGGTTAAATGTTTCGGTTACAACCTTTGCCAACTCCTGGGTCATGGACTCAGGAGCTACTGACCATATGACTCACTTACCAAATATTTTTTTCACGTATTCCCCATGTCCAAGTAGTAGGAAAATAGCCACAGCAGACGGTTCGGTGACCACTGTAGCCGGTGTAGGGAATGTTAAAATAGGTCCATCACTGATCCTAAAAAATGTCCTCCATGTCCCTAAACTGTCCACAAATTTGATTTCTATACAAAAACTTACTCAAGATTTATACTGCAATGTGGTTTTTCATCACGACTATTGTGAATTTCAGGACAAGGATTTGGGGAAGATGATTGGACATGCTAAAGAACGGTATGGTCTCTACTACCTTGAAGCACCAAGTCAGTTAAACATTACTAAGGGCAGATTATCCCAGTCTTTTATGTCAAAAAATCTTTCATCCAATAAAGAGAAAGTTTGGCTCCATCATCGCTGACTTGGACATCCATCTTTTAGAATTATTGAAATTCTGTTTCCTTCTTTGTTTTAAAAATCTAAATGTTGAAACCTTTCATTGTGAGGTATGTGAACTTGCTAAACATAAGCGTATACCAATTCCAGCCAGTAACAAAAAGAGTTCTGTTCCTTTCTATCTTGTTCATAGTGATATTTGGGGTCCTACGTCTATTCCTAATATTTCTAGAGCAAGATGGTTTGTTTCATTTCTTGATGACTGTACTCGTGTTGCCTGGATTTTTCTACTCAAGCATAAATCAGATGTTATTACCGTTCTCCCAAATTTTTTCTCCATGGTCAAAAATCAATTTGGAATCAATATCAAAAGGTTTAGGTCAGATAATGCTAGGGAATATTTCAATCAAACCCTAACTCCATATTTTCAAAAAGAAGGTATAGTACATGAATCATCTTGTGTCAATACCCCACAACAAAATGGAGTAGCGGAAAGGAAAAATGGTCACCTTCTTGAAAAAACCCGAGCCTTTATGTTCCAAAACAATGTGCTTAAAAATTTTTGGGGGGAAGCAGTTCTCACTGCTGCCCATCTCATAAATCGTTTGCCATCTAGAGTTTTGGGATTCAAAAGTCCTATGGAAATACTCTCCACATTCTACCCTAACCTACAAACTACAAATAACCTTGTTCCTAAAATATTTGGGTGTGTATCATTTGTTCATGTTCACTGTCCAACTAAAGGGAAATTAGATCCAAGGGCCGTAAAATGTGTCTTTGTGGGGTATTCCTCAACTCAAAAGGGGTATAAGTGCTACCATCCTCCATCAAGGAAGTTCTATGTCTCAATAGATGTCACATTCAATGAACATGAGTCTTACTTCACCCATCCTTATTTTCAGGGGGAGAATTTAACAATAGAAAATAAGGATGAGGATGTTTTACTTGATCTATCGCCACTGTCCATGTGTAACCATCCAGTTCATCTTGTCCCATTATACCAAACCGTGTGCCTAAAAATCTTCCTAAACACATAGTTGAAAATGAACCAAACCATATGTCTGAAAATCCTCAAGAAAAACCAGATTCTACACCTGAGAATGTAAGTTTTGGCAAGGGCAAGGTGTTCACAAGGAAGAAGATGATCGTTCCTGAATTTATGCAGGTCCAAGAGTCCAACCCAAGTCCTGAGAATGAGGTAACAATATCTAATCCTACATTGCAAAATGAAACTGAATTTCATATGAGTAAGGATGACCAGGATCTTCCCATTGCTATTAGGAAAGCAACAAGGGAGTGCACAAAACAACCAAATCCTACATTGCAAAATGAAACTAAATTTCATATGAGTAGGGATGACCAGGATCTTCCCATTGCTATTAGGAAAGCAACAAGAGAGTGCACAAAACAACCTTTATATCCTCTTGCACACTTTATGTCTTTTAAGAAATTTTCACCATCTCATCGATCCTTCCTTGTTAGCTTAAACACCATTACCATTCCTACCACCTTATCCGAGGCGTTGTCCAACGAGAAATGGAAACAAGCTATGAATGTGGAAATGGAGGCACTTGAAAAAAATAAAACCTGGGAGTTGGTAAAGTTACCAGTGGGAAAGAAGCCTGTAGGATGTAAATGGGTGTATACAATAAAGTATAGAGCAGATGGATCAATAGAAAGATACAAAGCAAGGTTAGTAACCAAAGGATATACTCAAAGCTATGGAATTGATTATCTAGAAACTTTTGCACCAGTTGCAAAAATGAATACTGTTAGAGTTTTATTGTCGTTGGCAGCTAACTATGGTTGGGAATTACAGCAGTTCGATGTAAAAAATGCATTCTTGCATGGAGAACTAGAGGAAGAAATTTATATGGAGGTCCCACCAGGTTATAGGAAGAACTTGGATTCTCAAACTGTGTGTAAATTGAAGAAAACCTTATATGGTCTAAAACAATCACCACGAGCATGGTTCGGACGATTTGCTAGAGTTATGATAGCTATGGGATACAAACAAAGCCGAGGGGATCATACATTGTTCATTAAACACTCAAGGTCAGGGGGAGTCACAGCTCTCTTGGTTTATGTTGATGACATAATAGTGACAGGAGATGATGACAAAGAAAAACAAATCTTGAGTCATTGTTTGGGCAAGGAATTTGAGATCAAGGTGTTAGGAAGGCTCAAATATTTTCTTGGGATTGAGGTTGCTCACTCTAAGCAAGGCATTTTTATCTCCCAACAAAAGTATGTCACGGATCTCCTAAAGGAAACAGGCATGATAGCATGCAAACCAGCAAGTACTCCAATAGATCAGAATGTCAAACTTGGAAAAGCAGAGGAGGATGTTGCGGTAGACAAGGCAACATATCAAAGCCTTGTAGGAAGACTTATTTATTTGTCTCACACACGACCAGATATAACATATGCAGTTAGTGTGATTAGCCAATTCATGCATAACCCAAAGGAAGTTCATCTACAAGCAGTTTACCGAGTATTACAGTACCTTAAGGGAGTACCAGGAAAAGGTATTTTATTCAAAAGGAACAGAGGTTTAGTACTTGAGACATACATAGATGCTGATTATGCTGGGTCAATTGTTGACAGAAAGTCAACCACTGGATATTGCACCTTTCTTGGTGGAAACCTTGTGACATGGAGGAGTAAAAAACAGAATGTAGTGGCCAGGTCTAGTGCAGAAGCAGAATTTTGAGCAATGGCTCAAGGTGTGTGTGAAGTACTTTGGTTAAAAATCATTCTAGAAGACTTGAGGATTAAATGGGATGGCTCAATAAGACTCTATTGTCACAACAAGTCTGCAATTAGCATAGCTCACAACCCAGTACAACATGATCGAACAAAGCACATTGAAGTCGACAGACACTTTATCAAAGAACACTTGGAGAGTGGGTTGATTTGTACCCCTTACATGCCTACACACAGCCAGCTTTCGGATGTACTCACCAAAGGGTTAACCAGTTCGGTGTTTCAAAATATAATATCCAAGCTGGGAATGGAAAATGCCTATTCACCAGCTTGAGGGGGAGTGTAGGAAAACGTGATTAGTGGCTTATGTTGTGCATAGTTAGCTATTTTTAGAATATATCTTTAGAAATAAACTAATTTAGGTAGGTTTTTTAAGGTCCCATAAGTTATGGGATTTGATGTATTTTTACCTTTTATTACTTTCCTTTTTTACTAGGTCTAGCATCTATAAAGCTATTGTCTAATGTATTATTCAGAATAAGAAGGATTATTACTCTTTCAATCTCCAACAGTAACAACTATATTCATTGCGAAAACAATGCCTATCAACCATTTATAAGATGAATTCATTCTAAACCAACAAATAATGGAGTCCTTAATCTTGAATTGCATTTCTTCTTGATATTCATTGGTTGAATTCCAAAAGAAAGAGTACCTCTCATCTTTTTTCTTTATCAAGGCTCCTCTTTTAATTCCAAATACATTTTTTGGTATACTGATCATGAAATTCACATTTTGTGGATAGAAAACCTGGTATATTATTTAACATAAAAAAGTCAAAAAACAATTAAAACTCTGAATCAATTTTCTTCCATCATCCAAAGGAATCATTCATCTTTGTTTGCAATTCATTCTAAGGTAATGTGTTGAAATTCCAAAATAATTAGAGTTTCCAATCACCTCATGCTAATTAGGGTTCTCTTTTTGGTGCCATGACTATTTTTCATGCAACGACCATGAAATGATCTTATGTGTCATTCATCCCAACTATATTCATTGTGAAAACAATGCCCATCAACCATTTATAAGATGAATTAATTCAAACCCAACAAATAATGGAGTCCTTGATCTTGAATTGAATTTCTTATTGATGTTGATTGGTTGAATTTAAAAAGAAAGAGTACCTCTCATATTATTTGTTTATCAAGGCTCCTCTTTTACTCCTAAATACATTTTTTGATATAGGGATCATGAAATTCACATTTTGTGCGTAGACAACATAGTATATTAATTAACATTAACAACTGAAAAAACCATTAAAACTATGAATCTATTTTCTTCCATCAACCAAATGAATCATTCCTATTTGTTTGCAATTCATTCTAAGGTAATGTGTTGAAATTCCAAAATAATTAGAGTTTCCAATCACCTCATGCTAATTAGGGTTCTCTTTTTGCTGCTAGGACTATTTTTCATACAACGACCATGGAATGATCTTATGTGTCATTCGTCACAACTATATTCATTGTGAAAACAATGCCCATCAACCATTTATAAGATGAATTAATTCATACCCAACAAAAAATGGAGTCCTTAATCTTGAATTGCATTTCTTATTGATCTTGATTGGTAGAATTTAAAAAGAAAGAGTACCTCTCAAATTATTTGTTTATCAAGGCTCCTCTTTTACTTCCAAATACATTTTTTGATACAGTGGTCACGAAATTCACATTTTGTGCATAGACAACCTAGTGTATTAATTAACATTAACAACTGAGAAAACCATTAAAACTATGAATCTATTTTCTTCCATCAACCAAATGAATCATTCATATTTGTTTGCAATTCATTCTAAGGTAATGTGTTGAAATTCCAAAATAATTAGAGTTTCCAATCACCTCATGCTAATTAGGGTTCTCTTTTTGGTGCCATGACTATTTTTCATGCAATGACCATGAAATGATCTTATGTGTCATTCATCCCAACTATATTCATTGTGAAAACAATGCCCATCAACCATTTATAAGATGAATTAATTCATACCCAACAAATAATGGAGTCCTTGATCTTGAATTGCATTTCTTATTGATGTTGATTGGTAGAATTTAAAAGGAAAGAGTACCTCTCATATTATTTGTTTATCAAGGCTCCTCTTTTACTTCCAAATACATTTTTTGATACAATGATCATGAAATTCACATATTGTGCATAGACAACCTAGTATATTAATTAACATTAACAACTGAAAAAACAATTAAAACTCTGAATCAATTTTCTTCCATGAACCAAAGGAATCATTCATCTTTGTTTGCAATTCATTCTAAGGTAATGTGTTGAAATTCTAAAATAATTAGAGTTTCCGGTCACCTCATGCTAATTAGGGTTCTCTCTTTGTTGCTAGGACTATTTTTCATGCAACGACCATGAAATGATCTTATGTGTCTTTCGTCACAACTATATTCATCGTGAAAACAATGCCATCAACCATTTATAAGATGAATTCATTCAAACACAACAAATAATGGAGTCCTTAATCTTGAATTGCATTTCTTCTTGATATTGATTGGTTGAATTCCAAATGAAAGAGTACCTCTCTTATTTTTTGCTTATCAAGGTTCCTCTTTTAAATCCAATCACATTTTTTCATATAGTGGTCTTGAAATTAACATTTTTGGATAGACAGCCTAGTATATTAATTAACATTAACAACTGAAAAAACAATTAAGAATCTGTATCTATTTTCTTCCATCAACCAAAGGAATCATTCACCTTTGTTTGCAATTCATTCTAAGGTAATGTGTTGAAATTCCAAAATAATTAGAGTTTCCAATCACCTCAAACTAATTAGGGTCCTCTTTTTGTTGCTAGGTCAATTTTTTATACAAAGACCATGAAATGACCTTATGTGTCATTCGTAACAACTATATTCATTGTGAAAACAATGCCCATCAACCATTTATAAGATGAATTCATTCTAACCCAACAAATAATGGAGTCCTTAATCTTGAATTCCATTTCTTCTTGATATTCATTGGTTGAATTCCAAAAGAAAGAGTACCTCTCATATTTTTTGTCTATCAAGGCTCCTTTGTTAATTCCAAATACATTTTTTGATATAGTCATCAGGAAATTAACATTTGTGGATAGACAACCTAGTATTTTAATTAACATAAACAAGTGAAAGAACTATTAAAACTCTAAATCTATTTTCTTACATCAACCAAAGGAAACATTCATCTTTGTTTGCAATTCATTCTAAG
This sequence comes from Ceriops zippeliana, assembly GCA_037897445.1. NCBI lineage: Eukaryota > Viridiplantae > Streptophyta > Magnoliopsida > Malpighiales > Rhizophoraceae > Ceriops > Ceriops zippeliana. The sequence goes on from JBAPLH010001165.1 coordinate 273,106, forward strand.
GTAATGTGTTGAAACTCCAAAATAATTAGTGTTTCCAATCACCTCATGCTAATTAGGGTTCTCTTTTTGGTGCGATGACTATTTTTCATGCAACAATCGTGAAGTGATCTTATGTGTCATTTGTCACAACTATATTCATTGTGAAAACAATGCCCATCAACCATTTATAAGATGAATTAATTCATACCCAACAAATAATGGAGTCCTTGATCTTGAATTGCATTTCTTATTGATATTGATTGGTTGAATTTAAAGAGAAAGAGTACCTCTCATATTATTTGTTTATCAACGCTCCTCTTTTACTTCCAAATATATTTTTTGATATAGTGATCATGAAATTCACATTTTGTGCATAGGCAACCTAGTATATTAATTAAAATTAACAACTGAAAAAACAATTAAAACTCTAAATCAATTTTCTTCCATCAACCAAAGGAATCATTAATCTTTGTTTGCATTTCATTCTAAGGGAAGGTGTTGAAATTCCAAAATAATTAGAGTTTCCAGTCACCTCATGCTAATTAGAGTTCTCTTTTTGTTGCTAGGGCTATTTTTCATGCAACGACCATGAAATGATCTTATGTGTCTTTCGTCACAACTATATTCATCGCGAAAACAATGCCCATCAACCATTTATAAGATGAATTCATTCTAAGCCAACAAATAATAGAGTCCTTAATCTTGAATTGCATTTCTTCTTGATATTCATTGGATGAATTCGAAAAGAAAGAGTACCTCTCATATTTTTTGTCTATCAAGGCTCCACTTTTAATTCCAAATACATTTTTTGATATAGTCATCAAGAAGTCACCATTTGTGGATAGACAACCTAGTATTTTAATTAACATAAACAAGTGAAAAAAAGTATTAAAACTCTGAATCTATTTTCTTCCATCAACCAAAGGAATCATTCATCTTTGTTTGCAATTCATTCTAAGGTAATGTGTTGAAATTCCAAAATAATTAGAGTTTCCAATCACCTCATGCTAATTAGGGTTCTCTTTTTGTTGCTAGGACTATTTTTCATGCAACGACCATGAAATGACGTTATGTGTCATTCGTCACAACTATATTCATCGTGAAAACAATGCCCATGAACCATTTATAAGATGAATTCATTCTAATCCAACAAATAATAGAGTCCTCAATCTTGAATTGCATTTCTTCTTGTTATTGATTGGTTGAATTCCAAAAGAAAGAGTACCTCCCATATTTTTTGTCTATCAAGGTTCCTCGTTTAATTCCAAATACATTTTTTGATATAGTCATCAGGAAATTAAGATTTGTGGATAGACAACCTAGTATATTAATTAACATAAAAAAGTGAAAAAGCAATTAAAACTCTGAACCAAAGGAATCATTCATCTTTGTTTGCAATTCATTCTAAGGTAATGTGTTGAAATTCCAAAATAATTAGAGTTTCCAATCACATCATGCTAATTAGGGTTCTATTTTTGGTGCCATGACTATTTCTCATGCAACGACCATGAAGGGATCTTATGTGTCATTTGTCACAAGTATATTCATTGTGAAAACAATGCACATCAACCATTTATAAGATGAATTAATTCAAACTCAACAAATAATGGAGTCCTTGATCTTGAATTGAATTTCTTATTGATGTTGATTGGTTGAATTTAAAAAGAAAGAGTACCTCTCATATTATTTGTCTATCAAGGCTCCTCGTTTAATTCCAAATACATTTTTTGATATAGTCATCAGGAAATTAAGATTTGTGGATAGACAACCTAGTATATTAATTAACAAAAAAAAGTGAAAAAGCAATTAAAACTCTGAACCAAAGGAATCATTCATCTTTGTTTGCAATTCATTCTAAGGTAATGTGTTGAAATTCCAAAATAATTAGAGTTTCCAATCACATCATGCTAATTAGGGTTCTCTTTTTGGTGCCATGACTATTTTTCATGCAACAACCATGAAGTGATCTTATGTGTCATTTGTCACAAGTATATTAATTGTGAAAACAATGCACATCAACCATTTATAAGATGAATTAATTCAAACCCAACAAATAATGGAGTCCTTGATTTTGAATTGAATTTCTTATTGATGTTGATTGGTTGAATTTAAAAAGAAAGAGTACCTCCCATATTATTTGTTTATCAAGGCTCCTCTATTACTCCTAAATACATTTTTTGATATAGCGATCATGAAATTCACATTTTGTGCGTAGACAACATAGTATATTAATTAACATTAACAATTGAACAAACAATTAAAACTCTGAATCTATTTTCTTCCATCAACCAAAGGAATCATTCATATTTGTTTGCAATTCATTCTAAGGTAATGTGTTGAAATTCCAAAATAATTAGAGTTTCCAATCAACTCATGCTAATTAGGGTTCTCTTTTTGTTGCTAGGACTATTTTTCATACAACGACCATGAAATGATCTTATGTGTCATTCGTCACAACTATATTCATTGAGAAAGCAATGCCCATCAACCATTTATAAGATGAATTAACTCCTACCCAACAAATAATGGAGTCCTTGATCTTGAATTGCATTTCTTATTGATGTTGATTGGTAGAATTTAAATAGAAAGAGTACCTCTCAAATTGTTTGTTTATCAAGGCTCGTCTTTTAGTTCCAAATACATTTTTTGATATAGTGATCATGAAATTCACATTTTGTGCATAGACAACCTAGTATATTAATTAACATTAACAACTGAAAAAACAATTAACACTCTGAATCAATTTTCTTCCATCAACCAAAGGAATCATTCATCTTAATTTGCAATTCATTGTAAGGTAATGTGTTGAAATTCCAAAATAATTAGAGTTTCCAATGACCTCATGCTAATTAGGGTTCTCTTTTTGTTGCTAGGACTATTTTTCATGCAATGACCATGAAATGATCTTATGTGTCATTCGTCACAACTATATTCATTGTGAAAATAATGCCCATCAACCATTTATAAGATGAATTCATTCTAAGCCAACAAATAATTGAGTCCTTAATTTTGAATTGCATTTCTTCTTGATATTGATTGGTTGAATTCCAAATGAAAGAGTACCTGTCATATTTTTTTCTTGTCAAGGTTCCTCTTTTAATTCCAAATACATTTTTTGATATAGTGATCATGAAATTAACATTTGTGGATAGACAACCTAGTATTTTAATTAACATAAACAAGTGAAAAAACAATTAAAACTTTGAATCTATTTTCTTCCATCAACCAAAGGAATCATTCATCTTTGTTTGCAGTTCATTCTAAGGTAATGTGTTGAAATTCCAAAATAATTAGAGTTTCCAATCAACTCATGCTAATTAGGGTTCTCTTTTTGTTGCTAGGAATATTTTTCATGCAACGACCATGAAATGATCTTATGTGTCATTCCTCATAACTATATTGATTGTGAAAACCATGCCCATCAACCATTTATAAGATGAATTAATTCATACCCAACAAATAATGGAGTCCTTGATCTTGAATTGCATTTCTTATTGATGTTGATTGGCTGAATTTAAACAGAAAGTGTACCTCTCATATTATTTGTTTATCAAGGCTCATCTTTTACTTCCAAATACATTTTTTGATATAGTGATCATGAAATTCACATTTTGTGCATAGACAACCTAGTATATTAATTAACATTAACAACTGAAAAAACAATTAAAACTCTGAATCAATTTTCTTCAATCAACCAAAGGAATCATTCATCTTTGTTTGCAATTCATTGTAAGGTAATGTGTTGAAATTCCAAAATAATTAGAGTTTCCAATGACCTCATGCTAATTAGGGTTCTCTTTTTGTTGCTAGGACTATTTTTCATGCAATGACCATGAAATGATCTTATGTGTCATTCGTCACAACTATATTCATTGTGAAAATAACGCCCATCAACCATTTATAAGATGAATTCATTCAAACCCAACAAATAATGGAGTCCTTAATCTTGAATTACATTTCTTCTTCATATTGATTGGTTGAATTCCAAAAGAAAGAGTACCTGTCATATTTTTTTCTTCTCAAGGTTCCTCTTTTAATTCCAAATACATTTTTTGATATAGTGATCATGAAATTAACATTTGTGGATAGACAACCTAGTATTTTAATTAACATAAACAAGTGAAAAAACTATTAAAACTGTGAATCTATTTTCTTCCATCAACCAAAGGAATCATTCATATTTATTTCCAATTCATTCTAAGGTAATGTGTTGAAATTCCAAAATAATTAGAGTTTCCAAGCACCTCATGCTAATTAGGGTTCTCTTTTTGTTGCTAGGACTATTTTTCATGCAAAGACCATGAAATCATCTTATGTGTCATTCATCACAACTATATTCATTGTGAAAACAATGCCCATCAACCATTTATAAGATGAATTAATTCATACCCAACAAATAATGGAGTCCTTGATCTTGAATTGCATTTCTTATTGATGTTGATTGGCTGAATTTAAACAGAAAGAGTACCTCTCATATTATTTGTTTATCAAGGCTCGTCTTTTACTTCCAAATACATTTTTGATATAATGATCATGAAATTCACATTTTGTGCATAGACAACCTAGTATAATAATTAACATTAACAACTGAAAAAACAATTAAAACTCTGAATCAATTTTCTTCCATCAACCAAAGGAATCATCCATCTTTGTTTGCAGTTCATTCTAAGGTAATGTGTTGAAAGTACAAAATAATTAGAGTTTCCAATCAACTCATGCTAATTAGGGTTCTCTTTTTGTTGCTAGGACTATTTTTCATTCAACGACCATGAAATGATCTTATGTGTCATTCATCACAACTATATTCATCGTCAAAACAATGCCCATCAACCATTTATAAGATGAATTCATTCTAACCCAACAAATATTAGAGTCCTTAATCTTGAATTGCATTTCTTCTTGATATTCATTGGTTGAATTCCAAAATAAAGAGTACCTCTCATATTTTTTGTCTATCAAGGCTCCTCTTTTAATTCCAAATACATTTTTTGATATAGTCATTAGGAAATTGACATTTGTGGATCGACAACATAGTATTTTAATTAACATAAACAAGTGAAAAAACTATTAAAACTCTGAATCTATTTTCTTCCATCAACCAAAGGAATCATTCATCTTTGTTTGCAATTCATTCTAGGGTAATGTGTTGAAACTCCAAAATAATTAGAGTTTCCAATCACCTCATGCTAATTAGGGTTCTCTTTTTGGTGCCATGACTATTTTTCATGCAATGACCATGAAGTGATCTTATGTGTCATTTTTCACAAAGATATTCATTGTGAAAACAATGCACATCAACCATTTATAAGATAAATTAATTCAAACAGAACAAATAATGGAGTCCTTGATCTTGAATTGCATTTCTTCTTGATATTGATTGGTTGAATTCCAAATGAAAGAGTACCTGTCATATTTTTTTCTTATCAAGGTTTCGCTTTTAATTCCAAATACATTTTTTGATATAGTAATCATGAAATTAACATTTGTGGATAAACAACCTAGTATTTTAATTAACATAAACAAGTGAAAAAACTATTAAAACTCTGAATCTATTTTCTTCCATCAACCAAAGGAATCATTCATATTTATTTGCAATACATTCTAAGGTAATGTGTTGAAATTCCAAAATAATTAGAGTTTCCAATCACCTCATGCTAATTAGGGTTCTCTTTTTGTTGCTAGGACTATTTTTCATGCAACGACCATAAAATGATCTTATGTGTCATTCGTCACAACTATATTCATCGTGAAAACAATGCCCATCAACCATTTATAAGATGAATTCATTCAAACCCAACAAATAATTGAGTCATTAATCTTGAATTGCATTTCTTCTTAATATTGATTGGTTGAATTCCAAAGGAAAGAGTACCTGTCATATTTTTTTCTTATCAAGGTTCCTCTTTTAATTCCAAATACATTTTTTGATATAGTGATCATGAAAAACATTTGTGGATAGACAGCCTAGTTTATTAATTAACATTAACAACTGAAAAAACATTAATTTTTCATGCAATGACTATGAAATGACCTTATGTGTCATTCGTAACAACTATATTCATTATGAAAACAATGCCCATCAGCCATTTATAAGATGAATTCATTCTAACCAAACAAATAATGGAGTCCTTAATCTTCTTGATATTCATTGGTTGAATTCCAAAAGAAAGAGTACCTCTCATATTTTTTGTCTATCAAGGCTCCTCTTTTAATTCCAAATACATTTTTTTTATAGAGATCATGAAATTAACATTTGTGGATAGACAACCTAGTATTTTAATTAACATAAACAAGTGAAAAAACTATGAAAACTCTGAATCTATTTTCTTCCATCAACCAAAGGAATCATTCATATTTATTTGCAATTCATTCTAAGGTAATGTGCTGAAATTCCAAAATAATTAGAGTTTCCAATCACCTCATGCTAATTAGGGTTCTCTTTTTGTTGCTAGGACTATTTTTCATGCAACGACCATGAAATGATCTAATGCGTCATTTGTCACAGAGATATTCATAGTGAAAACGATGCACATCAACCATTTATAAGATGAATTAATTCAAACCCAGCAAATAATGGAGTCCTTGATCTTGAATTGAATTTCTTATTGATGTTGATTGGTTGAATTTAAAAAGAAAGAGTACCTCTCATATTATTTGTTTATCAAGGCTCCTCTTTTACTCCCAAATACATTTTTTGATATAGTGATCATGAAATTCACATTTTGTGCATAGACAACCTAGTATATTAATTAACATTAACAACTGAAAAAACTATTAAAACTTTGATTCAATTTTCTTCCATCAACCAAAGGAATCATTCATATTTGTTTGCAATTCATTGTAAGGCAATGTGTTGAAATTCCAAAATAATTAGAGTTTCCAATCACCTCATGCTAATTAGGGTTCTCTTTTTATTACTAGGACTATTTTTCATGCAACGACCATGAAATGATCTTATGTGTCATTTGTCACAAAGATATTCATTGTGAAAACAATGCACATCAACCATTTATAAGATGAATTAATTCAAACCCAACAAATAATGGAGTCCTTGATCTTGAATTGAATTTCTTATAGATGTTGATTGGTTGAATTTCAAAAGAAATAGTACCTCTCATATTATTTGTTTATCAAGGCTCCTCTTTTACTCCCAAATACATTTTTTGATAGTGATCATGAAATTCACATTTTGTGCATAGACAACCTAGTATATTAATTAACATTAACAACTGAAAAAACTATTAAAACTTTGATTCAATTTTCTTCCATCAACCAAAGGAATCATTCATATTTGTTTGCAATTCATTGTAAGGCAATGTGTTGAAATTCTAAAATAATTAGAGTTTCCAATCACCTCATGCTAATTAGGGTTCTCTTTTTATTACTAGGACCATTTTTCATGCAACGACCATGAAATGATCTTATGTGTCATTTGTCACAAAGATATTCATTGTGAAAACAATGCACATCAACCATTTATAAGATGAATTAATTCAAACCCAACAAATAATGGAGTCCTTGATCTTGAATTGAATTTCTTATAGATGTTGATTGGTTGAATTTCAAAAGAAATAGTACCTCTCATATTATTTGTCTATCAAGGCTCCTCTTTTACTCCCAAAAACATTTTTTGATATAGTGATCATGAAATTCACATTTTGTGCATAGACAACCTAGTATATTAATTAACATTAACAACTGAAAAAACTATTAAAACTTTGATTCAATTTTCTTCCATCAACCAAAGGAATCATTCATATTTGTTTGCAATTCATTGTAAGGCAATGTGTTGAAATTTCAAAATAATTAGAGTTTCCAATCACCTCATGCTAATTAGGGTTCTCTTTTTATTACTAGGACTATTTTTCATGCAACGACCATGAAACGATCTTATGTGTCATTTGTCACAAAGATATTCATTGTGAAAACAATGCACATCAACCATTTATAAGATGAATTAATTCAAACCCAACAAATAATGGAGTCCTTGATCTTGTATTGAATTTCTTATAGATGTTGATTGGTTGAATTTCAAAAGAAATAGTACCTCTCATATTATTTGTCTATCAAGGCTCCTCTTTTACTCCCAAAAACATTTTTTGATATAGTGATCATGAAATTCACATTTTGTGCATAGACAACCTAGTATATTAATTAACATTAACAACTGAAAAAACTATTAAAACTTTGATTCAATTTTCTTCCATCAACCAAAGGAATCATTCATATTTGTTTGCAATTCATTGTAAGGCAATGTGTTGAAATTCCAAAATAATTAGAGTTTCCAATCACCTCATGCTAATTAGGGTTCTCTTTTTATTACTAGGACTATTTTTCATGCAACGACCATGAAATGATCTTATGTGTCATTTGTCACAAAGATATTCATTGTGAAAACAATGCACATCAACCATTTATAAGATGAATTAATTCAAACCCAACAAATAATGGAGTCCTTGATCTTGAATTGAATTTCTTATAGATGTTGATTGGTTGAATTTCAAAAGAAATAGTACCTCTCATATTATTTGTTTATCAAGGCTCCTCTTTTACTCCCAAATACATTTTTTGATATAGTGAACATGAAATTCACATTTTGTGCATAGACAACCTAGTATATTAATTAACATTAACAACTGAAAAAACTATTAAAACATTGATTCAATTTTCTTCCATCAACCAATGGAATCATTCATCTTTGTTTGCAATTCATTGTAAGGTAATGTGTTGAAATTCCAAAATAATTAGAGTTTCCAATCACCTCATGCTAATTAGGGTTCTCTTTTTGTTGCTAGGACTATTTTTCATGCAACGACCATGAAATGATCTTATGTGTCATTCGTCACAACTACATTCATTGTGAAAAAAATGCCCATCAACCATTTATAAGATGAATTCATTCAAACGCAACAAATAATTGAGTCCTTAATCTTGAATTGCATTTCTTCTTGATATTGATTGGTTGAATTCCAAATGAAAGAGCACCTGTCATATTTTTTTCTTATCAAGGTTCCTCTTTTAATTCCAAATACTTTTTTTGATATAGTGATAATGAAATTAACATTTGTGGATAGACAACCTAGTATTTTAATTAACATAAACAAGTGAAAAAACTATTAAAACTCTGAATCTATTTTCTTCCATCAACCAAAGGAATCATTCATATTTATTTGCAATTCATTCTAAGGTAATGTGTTGAAATTCCAAAATAATTAGATTTTCCAATCATCTCATGCTAATTAGGGTTCTCTTTTTGTTGCGAGGACTATTTTTCATGCAACGACCATGAAATGATCTTATGTGTCATTTGTCACAACTATTTTCATTGTGAAAACAATGCCCATCAACCATTTATAAGATGAATTCATTCTAACCCAACAAATAATGGAGTCCTTAATCTTCTTGACATTCATTGGTTGAATTCCAAAAGAAAGAGTACCTCTCATATTTTTTCTCTATCAAGGCTCCTCTTTTAATTCCAAATACATTTTTTTATATAGAGATCATGAAATTCACATTTTGTGGATAGACAACCTAGAATATTAATTAACATAAAAAAGTGAAAAAATAATTAAAACTCTGAATCAATTTTCTTCCATCAACCAAAGGAATCATTCATATTTGTTTGCAATTCATTCTAAGGTAATGTGTTGAAATTCCAAAATAATTAGAGTTTCCAATCACCTCATGCTAATTAGGGTTCTCTTTTTATTGTGAAAACGATGTCCGTCAACCATTTATAAGATGAATTAATTCAAACCCAACAATTACTGGAGTCCATGATCTTGAATTGCATTTCTTATTGATGTTGAATGGTTGAATTTAAAAAGAAAGAGTACCTCTCTTATTATTTGTTTATCAAGGCTCCTCTTTTACTTCCAAATAAATTTTTTGATATAGTGATCATGAAATTCACATTTTGTGCATGGACAACCTAGTATATTAATTAACATTAACAACTGAAAAAACTATTAAAACTTTGATTCAATTTTCTTCCATCAACAAAAGGAATCATTCATCTTTGTTTGCAATTCATTGTAAGGTAATGTGTTGAAATTCCAAAATAATTAGTGTTTCCAATCACCTCATGCTAATTAGGGTTCCCTTTTTGTTGCTAGGACTATTTTTCATGCAATGACCAGGAAATGATCTTATGTGTCATTCGTCACAACTACATTCATTGTGAAAATAATGCCCATCAACCATTTATAAGATGAATTCATTCAAACCCAACAAATAATTGAGTCCTTAATCTTGAATTGCATTTCTTCTTGATATTGATTGGTTGAATTCCAAAATGAAAGAGTACTTGTCATATTTTTTTCTTATCGAGGTTCCTCTTTTAATTCCAAATACATTTTTTGATATAGTGATCATGAAATTAACATTTGTGGATAGACAACCTAGTATTTTAATTAACGTAAACAAGTGAAAAAACTATTAAAACCCTGAATCTATTTTCTTCCATCAACCAAAGGAATCATTCATATTTATTTGCAATTCATTCTAAGGTAATGTGCTGAAATTCCAAAATAATTAGAGTTGCCAATTACCTCATGCTAATTAGGGTTCTCTTTTTGTTGCTAGGACTATTTTTCATGCAACGACCATGAAATGATCATATGTGTCATTCGTCACAACTATATTCATTGTGAAAACAATGCCCATCAAACATTTACAAGACGAATTAATTCATACCCAACAAATAATGGAGTCCTTCATCTTGAATTTCATTTCTTATTGATGTTGATTGGCTGAATTTAAACAGAAAGAGTACCTCTCATATTATTTATTTATCAAGGCTCCTCTTTTACTTCCAAATACATTTTTTGATATAGTGATCATGAAATTCACATTTTGTGCATAGACAACCTAGTATATTAATTAACATTAACAACTGAAAAAACAATTAAAACTCTGAATTAATTTTCTTCCATCAACCAAAGGAATCATTCATCTTTGTTTGCAATTCATTCTAAGGTAATGTGTTGAAATTCCAAAATAATTAGAGTTTCCAATCACCTCATGCTAATTAGGGTTCTCTTTTTGTTGCTAGGACTATTTTTCATGCAACGACCATGAAATGATCTTATGTGTCATTCGTCACAACTATATTCATCGTGAAAACAATGCCCATCAACCATTTATAAGACGAATTCATTCAAACCTAGCAAATAATTGAGTCCTTAATCTTGAATTGCATTTCTTCTTGATATTGATTGGTTGAATTCCAAATGAAAGAGTACCTGTCATATTTTTTGCTTATCAAGGTTCCTCTTTTAAATCCAAATACATTTTTTGGTATAGTGATCATGAAATTAACATTTGTGGATAGACAACCTAGTATTTTAATTAACATTAACAACTGAAAAAACAATTAAAACTCTGAATCAATTTTCTTCCATCAACCAATGGAATCATTCATCTTTGTTTGCAATTCATTCCAAGGTAATGTGTTGAAATTCCAAAATAATTAGAGTTTCCAATAACCTGATGCTAATTAGGGTTCTCTTTTTGTTGCTAGGACTATTTTTCATGCAATGACCAGGAAATGATCTTATGTGTCATTCGTCAAAACTATATTCTTTGTGAAAATAATGTCCATCAACCATTTATAAGATGAATTCATTCAAACCCAACAAATAATGGAGTCCTTAATCTTGAATTACATTTCTTCATCATATTGATTGGTTGAATTCCAAAAGAAAGAGTACTTGTCATATTTGTTTCTTATCAAGGTTCCTCTTTTAATTCCAAATACATTTTTTGATATAGTGATCATGAAAAACATTTGTGGATAGACAGCCTAGTATATTAATTAACATTAACAAATGAAAAAACATTAATTTTTCATACAACGACCATGGAATGACCTTATGTGTCATTCGTAACAACTATATTCATTATGAAAACAATGCCCATCAACCATTTATAAGATGAATTCATTCTAACCCAACAAATAATGGAGTCCTTAATCTTCTTGATATTCATTGGTCGAATTCCAAACGAGATAGAACCTCTGATCTTTTTTGTGTATCAAGGCTCCTCTTTTAATTCCAAATACATTTTTTGATATAGAGATCATGAAATTCACATTTTGTGGATAGACAACCTAGTATATTAATTAAGATAAAAAAGTGAAAAAACAATTAAAACTCTGAATCAATTTTCTTCCATCGACCAAAGGAATCATTCATATTTGTTTGCAATTCATTGTAAGGTAATGTGTTGAAATTCCAAAATAATTAGAGTTTCCAATCACCTCATGCTAATTAGGGTTCTCTTTTTATTACTAGGACTATTTTTCATGCAACAACCATGAGGTGATCTTATGTGTCATTTGTCACAAGGATATTCATTATGAAAACAATGCACATCAACCATTTATAAGATGAATTAATTCAAACCCAACAAATAATGGAGTCCTTGATCTTCAATTGAATTTCTTATTGATGTTGATTGGTTGAATTTCAAAAGAAATAGTACCTCTCATATTATTTGTTTATCAAGGCTCCTCTTTTACTCCCAAATACATTTTTTGATATAGTGAACATGAAATTCACATTTTGCGCATAGACAACCTAGTATATTAATTAACATTAACAACTGAAAAAACTATTAAAACTTTGATTCAATTTTCTTCCATCAACCAAAGGAATCATTCATATTTGTTTGCAATTCATTGTAAGGTAATGTGTTGAAATTCCAAAATAATTAGAGTTTCCAATCACCTCATGCTAATTAGGGTTCTCTTTTTGTTGCTAGGACTATTTTTCATACAACGACCATGAAATGATCTTATGTGTCATTCGTCACAACTACATTCATTGTGAAAATAATGCCCATCAACCATTTATAAGATGAATTCATTCAAACCCAACAAATAATGGAGTCCTTAATCTTGAATTGCATTTCTTCTTGATATTGATTGGTTGAATTCCAAATGAAAGAGTACCTGTCATATTTTTTTCTTATCAAGGTTCCTCTTTTAATTCCAAATACATTTTTTGATATAGTGATAATGAAATTAACATTTGTGGATAGACAACCTAGTATTTTAATTAACATAAACTAGTGAAAAAACAATTAAAACTCTGAATCTATTTTCTTCCATCAACCATAGGAATCATTCATATTTATTTCCAATTCATTCTAAGGTAATGTGTTGAAATTCCAAAATAATTAGATTTTCCAATCATCTCATGCTAATTAGGGTTCTCTTTTTGTTGCGAGGACTATTTTTCATGCAACGACCATGAAATGATCTTATGTGTCATTTGTCACAACTATTTTCATTGTGAAAACAATGCCCATCAACCATTTATAAGATGAATTCATTCTAACCCAACAAATAATGGAGTCCTTAATCTTCTTGACATTCATTGGTTGAATTCCAAAAGAAAGAGTACCTCTCATATTTTTTGTCTATCAAGGCTCCTCTTTTAATTCCAAATACATTTTTTTATATAGAGATCATGAAATTCACATTTTGTGGATAGACAACCTATAATATTAATTAACATAAAAAAGTGAAAAAATAATTAAAACTCTGAATCAATTTTCTTCCATCAACCAAAGGAATCATTCATATTTGTTTGCAATTCATTCTAAGGTAATGTGTTGAAATTCCAAAATAATTAGAGTTTCCAATCACCTCATGCTAATTAGGGTTGTCTTTTTATTACTAGGACTATTTTTCATGCAACGACCATGAAATGATCTTATGTGTAATTGGTCACAACTATATTCATTGTGAAAACGATGTCCATCAACCATTTATAAGATGAATTAATTCAAACCCAACAATTACTGGAGTCCATGATCTTGAATTGCATTTCTTATTGATGTTGAATGGTTGAATTTAAAAAGAAAGAGTACCTCTCTTATTATTTGTTTATCAAGGCTCCTCTTTTACTTCCAAATAAATTTTTTGATATAGTGATCATGAAATTCACATTTTGTGCATGGACAACCTAGTATATTAATTAACATTAACAACTGAAAAAACTATTAAAACTTTGATTCAATTTTCTTCCATCAACAAAAGGAATCATTCATCTTTGTTTGCAATTCATTGTAAGGTAATGTGTTGAAATTCCAAAATAATTAGAGTTTCCAATCACCTCATGCTAATTAGGGTTCTCTTTTTGTTGCTAGGAGTATTTTTCATGCAATGACCATGAAATGATCTTATGTGTCATTCGTCACAACTATATTCATTGTGAAAATAATGCCCATCAACCATTTATAAGATGAATTCATTCAAACCCAACAAATAATTGAGTCCTTAATTTTGAATTGCATTTCTTCTTGATATTGATTGGTTGAATTCCAAATGAAAGAGTACCTGTCATATTTTTTTCTTATCAAGGTTCCTCTTTTAATTCCAAATACATTTTTTGATATAGTGATAATGAAATTAACATTTGTGGATAGACAACCTAGTATTTTATTTAACATAAACAAGTGAAAAAACTATTAAAACTCTGAATCTATTTTCTTCCATCAACCAAAGGAATCATTCATATTTATTTCCAATTCATTCTAAGGTAATGTGTTGAAATTCCAAAATAATTAGAGTTTCTAATCACCTCATGCTAATTAGGGTTCTCTTTTAGTTGCTAGGACTATTTTTCATGCAATGACCATGAAATGATCTTATGTGTCATTCGTCACAACTATATTCATTGTGAAAACAATGCACATCAACCATTTACAAGATGAATTAATTCATACCCAACAAATAATGGAGTCCTTGATCTTGAATTTCATTTCTTATAGATGTTGATTGGTTGAATTTCAAAAGAAATAGTACCTCTCATATTATTTGTTTATGAAGGCTCCTCTTTTACTCCCAAATACATTTTTTGATATAGTGAACATGAAATTCACATTTTGTGCATAGACAACCTAGTATATTAATTAACATTAACAACTGAAAAAACTATTAAAACTTTGATTCAATTTTCTTCCATCAACCAAAGGAATCATTCATCTTTGTTTGCAATTCATTGTAAGGTAATGTGTTGAAATTCCAAAATAATTAGAGTTTCCAATCACCTCATGCTAATTAGGGTTCTCTTTTTGTTGCTAGGACTATTTTTCATGCAACGACCATGAAATGATCTTATGCGTCATTTGTCACAGAGATATTCATAGTGAAAACAATGCACATCAACCATTTATAAGATGAATTAATTCAAACCCAGCAAATAATGGAGTCCTTGATCTTGAATTGAATTTCTTATTGATGTTGATTGGTTGAATTTAAAAAGAAAGACTACCTCTCATATTATTTGTTTATGAAGGCTCGTCTTTTACTCCCAAATACATTTTTTGATATAGTGATCATGAAATTCACATTTTGTGCATAGACAACCTAGTATATTAATTAACATTAACAACTGAGAAAACAATTAAAACTCTGAATCAATTTTCTTCCATCAACCAAAGGAATCATTCATCTTTGTTTGCAATTCATTCTAGGGTAATGTGTTGAAATTCCAAAATAATTAGAGTTTCCAATCACCTCATGCTAATTTGGGTTCTCTTTTTGGTGCCATGACTATTTTTCACGCCACGACCATGAAGTGATCTTATGTGTCATTTGTCACAAAGATATTCATTGTGAAAACAATGCACATCAACCATTTATAAGATGAATTAATTCAAACCCAACAAATAATGGAGTCCTTGATCTTGAATTGAATTTCTTATAGATGTTGATTGGTTGAATTTCAAAAGAAATAGTACCTCTCATATTATTTGTTTATCAAGGCTCCTCTTTTACTCCCAAATACATTTTTTGATAGTGATCATGAAATTCACATTTTGTGCATGGACAACCTAGTATATTAATTAACATTAACAATTGAAAAAACTATTAAAACTTTGATTCAATTTTCTTCCATCAACCAAAGGAATCATTCATATTTGTTTGCAATTCATTCTAAGGTAATGTGTTGAAATTCCAAAATAATTAGAGTTTCCAATCACCTCATGCTAATTAGGGTTCTCTTTTTGTTGCTAGGACTATTTTTCATGCAACGACCATGAAATGATCTTATGTGTCATTCGTCACAACTACATTCATTGTGAAAATAATGCCCATCAACCATTTATAAGATGAATTCATTCAAACCCAACAAATAATTGAGTCCTTAATCTTGAATTGCATTTCTTCTTGATATTGATTGGTTGAATTCCAAATGAAAGAGTACCTGTCATATTGTTTTCTTATCAAGGTTCCTCTTTTAATTCCAAATACATTTTTTGATATAGTGATAATGAAATTAACATTTGTGGATAGACAACCTAGTATTTTAATTAACATAAACAAGTGAAAAACTATTAAAACTCTGAATCTATTTTCTTCCATCAACCAAAGGAATCATTCATATTTATTTGCAATTCATTCTAAGGTAATGTGTTGAAATTCCAAAATAATTAGATTTTCCAATCATCTCATGCTAATTAGGGTTCTCTTTTTGTTGCGAGGACTATTTTTCATGCAACGACCATGAAATGATCTTATGTGTCATTTGTCACAACTATTTTCATTGTGAAAACAATGCCCATCAACCATTTATAAGATGAATTCATTCTAACCCAACAAATAATGGAGTCCTTAATCTTCTTGACATTCATTGGTTGAATTCCAAAAGAAAGAGTACCTCTCATATTTTTTCTCTATCAAGGCTCCTCTTTTAATTCCAAATACATTTTTTTATATAGAGATCATGAAATTCACATTTTGTGGATAGACAACCTAGAATATTAATTAACATAAAAAAGTGAAAAAATAATTAAAACTCTGAATCAATTTTCTTCCATCAACCAAAGGAATCATTCATATTTGATTGCAATTCATTCTAAGGTAATGTGTTGAAATTCCAAAATAATTAGAGTTTCCAATCACCTCATGCTAATTAGGGTTCTCTTTTTATTGTGAAAACGATGTCCGTCAACCATTTATAAGATGAATTAATTCAAACCCAACAATTACTGGAGTCCATGATCTTGAATTGCATTTCTTATTGATGTTGAATGGTTGAATTTAAAAAGAAAGAGTACCTCTCTTATTATTTGTTTATCAAGGCTCCTCTTTTACTTCCAAATAAATTTTTTGATATAGTGATCATGAAATTCACATTTTGTGCATGGACAACCTAGTATATTAATTAACATTAACAACTGAAAAAACTATTAAAACTTTGATTCAATTTTCTTCCATCAACAAAAGGAATCATTCATCTTTGTCTGCAATTCATTGTAAGGTAATGTGTTGAAATTCCAAAATATTTAGAGTTTCCAATCACCTCATGCTAATTAGGGTTCTCTTTTTGTTGCTAGGAGTATTTTTCATGCAACGACCATGAAATGATCTTATGTGTCATTGGTCACAACTATATTCATTGTGAAAACGATGTCTATCAACCATTTATAAGATGAATTAATTCAAACCCAACAAATAATGGAGTCCTTGATCTTGAATTGCATTTCTTATTGATGTTGATTGGTTGAATTTAAAAAGAAAGAGTACCTCTCATATTATTTGTTTATCAAGCCTCCTCTTTTACTTCCAAATAAATTTTTTGATATAGTGATGATGAAATTCACATTTTTTGCATAGACAACCTAGTATATTAATTAACATTAACAACTGAAAAAACTATTAAAACTTTGATCCAATTTTGTTCCATCAACCAAAGGAATCATTCATCTTTGTTTGCAATTCATTTTAAGGTAATGTGTTGAAATTCCAAAATAATTAGAGTTTCCAATCACCTCATGCTAATTAGGGTTCTCTTTTTGTCGCTAGGACTATTTTTCATGCAATGACCATGAAATGATCTTATGTGTCATTCGTCACAACTATATTCATTGTGAAAATAATGCCCATCAACCATTTATAAGATGAATTCATTCAAACCCAACAAATAATTGAGTCCCTAATTTTGAATTGCATTTCTTCTTGATATTGATTGGTTGAATTCCAAATGAAAGAGTACCTGTCATATTTTTTTCTTATCAAGGTTCCTCTTTTATTTCCAAATACATTTTTTGATATAGTGATCATGAAATTAACATTTGTGGATAAACAATCTAGTTTTTTAATTAACATAAACAAGTGAAAAAACTATTAAAACTCTGAATCTATTTTCTTCCATCAACCAAAGGAATCATTCATATTTATTCGCAATTCATTGTAAGGTAATGTGTTGAAATTCCAAAATAATTAGAGTTTCCAATCACCTCATGCTAATTAGGGTTCTCTTTTTGTTGCTAGGACTATTTTTCATGCAATGACCATGAAATGATCTTATGTGTCATTCGTCACAACTATATTCATTGTGAAAACAATGCACATCAACCATTTACAAGATGAATTAATTCATACCCAACAAATAATGGAGTCCTTGATCTTGAATTGCATTTCTTATTGATGTTGATTGCCTGAATTTAAACAGAAAGAGTACCTCTCATATTATTTGTTTATCAACGCTCATCTTTTACTTCCAAATACATTTTTTGATGTAGTGATCATGAAATTCACATTTTGTGCATAGACAACCTAGTATATTAATTAACATTAACAACTGAAAAAACAATTAAAACTATGAATCAGTTTTCCTCCATCAACCAAAGGAATCATTCATCTTTGTTTGCAATTCATTCTAAGGTAATGTGTTGAAATTCCAAAATAATTAGTGTTTCCAATCACCTCATTCTAATTAGGGTTCTCTTTTTGTTGCTAGGACTATTTTTCATGCAACGACCATCAAATGATCTTATGTGTCATTCGTCACAACTACATTCATCGTGAAAACAATGCCGATCAACCATTTATAAGATGAATTCATTCAAACCCAACAAATAATTGAGTCCTTAATCTTGAATTGCATTTCTTCTTGATATTGATTGGTTGAATTCCAAATGAAAGAGTACCTGTCATATTTTTTTCTTATCAAGGTTCCTCTTTTAATTCCAAATACATTTTTTGATATAGTGATAATGAAATTAACATTTGTGGATAGACAACCTAGTATTTTAATTAACATAAACAAGTGAAAAAACTATTAAAACTCTGAATCTATTTTCTTCCATCAACCAAAGGAATCATTCATATTTATTTGCAATTCATTCTAAGGTAATGTGTTGAAATTCCAAAATAATTAGAGTTTCCAATCACCTCATGCTAATTAGGGTTCTCTTTTTGTTGCGAGGACTATTTTTCATGCAACGACCATGAAATGATCTTATGTGTCATTAGTCACAACTATTTTCATTGTGAAAACAATGCCCATCAACCATTTATAAGATCAATTCATTCTAACCCAACAAATAATGGAGTCCTTAATCTTCATGACATTCATTGGTTGATTTCCAAAAGAAAGAGTACCTCTCATATTTTTTATCTATCAAGGCTCCTCTTTTAATTCCAAATACATTTTTTGATATAGAGATCATGAAATTCACATTTTTTGAATAGACAACCTAGAATATTAATTAATATAAAAAAGTGAAAAAACAATTAAAACATTGAATCAATTTTCTTCCATCAACCAAAGGAATCATTCATATTTGTTTGCAATTCATTCTAAGGTAATGTGTTGAAATTCCAAAATAATTAGAGTTTCCAATCACCTCATGCTAATTAGGGTTCTCTTTTTGTTGCGAGGACTATTTTTCATGCAACGACCATGAAATGATATTATGTGTCATTAGTCACAACTATTTTCATTGTGAAAACAATGCCCATCAACCATTTATAAGATGAATTCATTCTAACCCAACAAATAATGGAGTCCTTAATCTTGAATTGCCTTTCATTGGTTGATTTCCAAAAGAAAGAGTACCTCTCATATTTTTTGTCTATCAAGGCTCCTCTTTTAATTCCAAATACATTTTTTTATATAGAGATCATGAAATTCACATTTTGTGGATAGACAACCTAGAATATTAATTAACATAAAAAAGTGAAAAAACAATTAAAACTCTGAATCAATTTTCTTCCATCAACCAAAGGAATCATTCATATTTGTTTGCAATTCATTCTAAGGTAATGTGTTGAAATTCCGAAATAATTAGAGTTTCCAATCACCTCATGCTAATTAGGGTTCTCTTTTTATTACTAGGACTATTTTTCATGCAACAACCATGAAATGATCTTATGTGTCATTGGTCACAACTATATTCATTGTGAAAACGATGTCTATCAACCATTTATAAGATGAATTAATTCAAACCCAACAAATAATGGAGTCCTTGATCTTGAATTGCATTTCTTATTGATGTTGATTGGTTGAATTTAAAAAGAAAGAGTACCTCTCATATTATTTGTTTATCAAGCCTCCTCTTTTACTTCCAAATAAATTTTTTGATATAGTGATCATGAAATTCACATTTTTTGCATAGACAACCTAGTATATTAATTAACATTAACAACTGAAAAAACTATTAAAACTTTGATCCAATTTTGTTCCATCAACCAAAGGAATCATTCATCTTTGTTTGCAATTCATTTTAAGGTAATGTGTTGAAATTCCAAAATAATTAGAGTTTCCAATCACCTCATGCTAATTAGGGTTCTCTTTTTGTTGCTAGGACTATTTTTCATGCAATGACCATGAAATGATCTTATGTGTCATTCGTCACAACTATATTCATTGTGAAAATAATGCCCATCAACCATTTATAAGATGAATTCATTCAAACCCAACAAATAATTGAGTCCTTAATTTTGAATTGCATTTCTTCTTGATATTGATTGGTTGAATTCCAAATGAAAGAGTAGCTTTCATATTTTTTTCTTATCAAGGTTCCTCTTTTATTTCCAAATACATTTTTTGATATAGTGATCTTGAAATTAACATTTGTGGATAGACAACCTAGTATTTTAATTAACATAAACAAGTGAAAAAACTATTAAAACTCTGAATCTATTTTCTTCCATCAACCAAAGGAATCATTCATATTTATTCGCAATTCATTGTAAGGTAATGTGTTGAAATTCCAAAATAATTAGAGTTTCCAATCACCTCATGCTAATTAGGGTTCTCTTTTTGTTGCTTGGACTATTTTTCATGCAATGACCATGAAATGATCTTATTTTTCATTTGTCACAAATATATTCATTGTGAAAACAATGCCCATCAACCATTTACAAGATGAATTAATTCATACCCAACAAATAATGGAGTCCTTGTTCTTGAATTGCATTTCTTATTGATGTTGATTGGCTGAATTTAAACAGAAAGAGTACCTCTGATATTATTTGTTTATCAAGGATCCTCTATTACTTCCAAATAAATTTTTTGATATAGTGATCATGAAATTCACATTTTGTGCATAGACAACCTAGTATATTAATTAACATTAACAACTGAAAAAACAATTAAAACTCTAAATCAATTTTCTTCCATCAACCAAAGGAATCATTCATCTTTGTTTGCAATTCATTCTAAGGTAATGTGTTGAAATTCCAAAATAATTAGAGTTTCCAATCACCTCATGCTAATTAGGGTTCTCTTTTTGTTGCTAGGACTATTTTTCATGCAATGACCATGAAATGATCTTATGTGTCATTCGTCACAACTATATTCATCGTGAAAACAATGCCCATCAACCATTTATAAGATGAATTCATTCAAACCCAACAAATAATGGAGTCTTTAATCTTGAATTTCAAATGAAAGAGTACCTCTCATATTTTTTGCACATCAAGGTTCCTCTGTTAATTCCAAAGACATTTTTTGATATAGTGATCATGAAAAACATTTGTGGATAGACAGCCTAGTATATTAATTAACATTAACAACTGAAAAAACAATTAAAACCCTGTATCTATTTTCTTCCATCAACCAAAGGAATCATTCACCTTTGTTTGCAATTCATTCTAAGGTAATGTGTTGAAATTCCAAAATAATTAGAGTTTCCAATCACCTCAAACTAATTAGGGTTCTCTTTTTGTTCCTAGGACAATTTTTCATACAAGGACCATGAAATGACCTTATGTGTCATTCGTAACAACTATATTCATTGTGAAAACAATGCCCATCAACCATTTATAAGATGAATTCATTCTAACCCAACAAATAATGAAGTCCTTAATCTTCTTGATATTCATTGGTTGAATTCCAAAAGAAAGAGTACATCTCATATTTTTTGTCTATCAAGGCTCTTCTTTTAATTCCAAATACATTTTTTGATATAGTCATCAAGAAATTAACATTTGTGGATAGACAACCTAGTATTTTAATTAACATAAACAAGTGAAAAAACTATTAAAACTCTGAATCTATTTTCTTCCATCAACCAAAGGAATCATTCATTTTTGTTTGCAATTCATTCTAAGGTAAGGTGTTGAAATTCCAAAATAATTAGAGTTTCCAATCACCTCATGCTAATTAGTGTTCTCTTTTTGGTGCCATGACTATTTTTCATGCAACGAACATGAAATAATCTTATGTCTCATTCGTCCCAACTATATTCATTGTGAGAACAATGCCCATCAACCATTTATAGGATGAATTAGTTCAAACCCAACAAATAATGGAGTCCTTGATCTTGAATTGCATTTCTTATTGATGTTGATTGGTTGAATTTAAAAAGAAAGAGTACCTCTCATCTTTTTTTCACATCAAGGTTCCTTTGTTAATTCCAAAGACATTTTTTGATATAGTGATCATGAAAAACATTTGTGGATAGATAGCCTAGTATATTAATTAACATTAACAACTGAAAAAAGAATTAAAACTCTGTATCTATTTTCTTCCATCAACCAATGGAATCATTCACCTTTGTTTGCAATTCACTCCAAGGTAATGTGTTGAAATTCCAAAATAATTATAGTTTCCAATCACCTCAAACTAATTAGGGTTCTCTTTTTGTTGCTAGGACAATTTTTCATACAAGGACCATGAAATGACCTTATATGTCATTCGTAACAACTATATTCATTGTGAAAACAATGCCCATCAACCATTTATAAGATGAATTCATTCTAACCAACAAATAATGGAGTCCTTAATCTTGAATTGCATTTCTTCTTGATATTCATTGGTTCAATTCCAAATGAAAGAGTACCTCTCATATTTTTTGTCCATCAAGGCTCCTCTTTTAATTCCAAATACATTTTTTGATATAGTCATCAGGAAATTAACATTTGTGGATAGACAACCTAGTATTTTAATTAACATAAACAAGTGAAAAAACTATTAAAACTTTGAATCTATTTTCTTCCATCAACCAAAGGAATCATTCATCTTTGTTTGCAATTCATTCTAAGGTAATTTGTTGAAACTCCAAAATAATTAGAGTTTCCAATAACCTCATGCAAATTAGGGTTCTCTTTTTGGTGCCATGACTATTTTTCATGCAACGACCATGAAATGATCTTATGTGTCATTCGTCCCAACTATATTCATTGTGAGAACAATGCCCATCAACCATTTATAAGATGAATTAGTTCAAACCCAACAAATAATGGAGTCCTTGATCTTGAATTGCATTTCTTATTGATGTTGATTGGTTGAATTTAAAAAGAAAGAGTACCTCTCATATTATTTGTTTATCAAGGCTCTTCTTTGAATTCCAAATACATTTTTTCTTATAGAGATCATGAGATTCACATTTTGTGGATAGACAACCTAGTATATTAATTAAAATAAAAAAGTTAAAAAACAATTAATACTCTGAATCAATTGTCTTCCATCAACCAAAGGAATCATTCAGATTTGTTTGCAATTCATTCTAAGGTAATGTGTTGAAATTCCAAAATAATTAGAGTTTCCAATCACCTCATGCCAATTAGGGTTCTATTTTTGTTACTAGGACTATTTTTCATGCAACGAGCATGAAATCATATTATGTGTCATTCGTCACAACTATATTCATTGTGAAAACAATGCCAATCAACCATTTATAAGATGAATTAATTCAAACCCAACAAATAATGGAATCCTTGATCTTGAATTGAATTTCTTATTGATGTTGATTGGTTGAATTTAAAAAGAAAGAGTACCTCTCATATTATTTTTTTATCAAGGCTCCTCTTTTACTTCCAAATACATTTTTTGATATAGTGATCATGAAATTCACATTTTGTGCACAGACAACCTAGTATATTAATTAACATTAACAACTGAAAAAACAATTAAAACTCTGAATCAATTTTCCTCCATCAATCAAAGGAATCATTCATCTTTGTTTGCAATTCATTCTAACGTAATGTGTTGAAATTCCAAAATAATTAGAGTTTCCAATCACCTCAAGCTAATTAGAGTTCTCTTTTTGTTGCTAGGACTATTTTTCATGCAACGACCATGAAATGATCTTATGTGTCATTCGTCACAACTATATTCATTGTGAAAACAATGCCCATCAACCATTTATAAGATGAATTCATTCTAACCCAACAAATAATGCAGTCCTTAATCTTCTTGATATTCATTGGTTGAATTCCAAAAGAAAGAGTACCTCTCATCTTTTTTGTCTATCAAGGCTCCTCTTTTAATTCCAAATACATTTTTTGATATAGTCATTAGGAAATTAACATTTGTGGATAGACAACCTAGTATTTTAATTAACATAAACAAGTGAAAAAACTATGAAAACTCTGAATCTATTTTCTTCCATCAAAGAAAGGAATCATTCATCTTTGTTTGCAATTCATTCTAAGGTAATGTGTTGAAATTCCAAAATAATTAGAGTTTCCAATAACCTCATGCTAATTATGGGTCTCTTTTTGTTGCTAGGACTATTTTTCATACAACGACCATGAAATGATCTTATGTGTCATTCGTCACAACTATATTCGTTGTGAAAACAATGCCCATCAACCATTTATAAGATGAATTAATTCAAACCCAACAAATAATGGAGTCCTTGATCTTGAATTGCATTTCTTATTGTTGTTGATTGGTTGAATTTAAAAAGAAAGAGTACCTCTCAGATTATTTATTTATCAAGGCTCTTCTTTGAATTCCAAATACATTTTTTGATATAGAGATCATGAAATTCACATTTTGTAGATAGACAACCTAGTATATTAATTAACATAAAAAAGTGAACAAACAATTAAAACTCTGAATCAATTTTCTTCCATCAACCAAAGGAATCATTCATATTTGTTTGCAATTCATTCTAAGGTAATGTGTTCAAATTCCAAAACAATTAGAGTTTCCAATCACCTCATGCTAATTAGGATTCTCTTTTTGTTACTAAGACTATTTTTCATGCAACGACCATGAAATGATCTTATGTGTCATTCGTCACAACTATATTCATTGTGAAAACAATACCCATCAACCATTTATAAGATGAATTAATTCAAACCCAACAAATAATGGAGTCGTTGATCTTGAATTGCATTTCTTATTGATGTTGATTGGTTGAATTTAAAAAGAAAGAGTACCTCTCTTATTATTTGTTTATCAAGGCTCCTCTTTTACTTCCAAATACATTTTTTGATATAGTGATCATGAAATTCACATTTTGTGCACAGACAACCTAGTATATTAATTAACATTAACAACTGAAAAAACAATTAAAACTCTGAATCAATTTTCCTCCATCAACCAAAGGAATCATTCATCTTTGTTTGCAATTCCTTCTAACGTAATGTGTTGAAATTCCAAAATAATTAGAGTTTCCAATCACCTCATGCTAATTAGGGTTCTCTTTTTGTTGCTAGGACTATTTTTCATGCAACGACCATGAAATGATCTTATGTGTCATTCGTCACAACTACATCCATTGTGAAAACAATGCCTATCAACCATTTATAAGATGAATTCATTCAAACCCAACAAATAATGGAGTCCTTAATCTTGAATTGCATTTCTTCTTGATATTGACTGGTTGAATTCCAAATGAAAGAGTACCTGTCATATTTTTTGCTTATCAAGGTTCCTCTTTTAATTCCAAATACATTTTTTGATATAGTGATTATGAAATTAACATTTGTGGATAGAGAGCCTAGTATATTAATTAACATTAACAACTGAAAAAACAATTAAAACTCTGTCTCTATTTTATTCCATCAACCAAAGGAATCATTCACCTTTGTTTGCAATTCATTCTAAGGTAATGTGTTGAAATTCCAAAATAATTAGAGTTTGGAATCACCTCAAACTAATTAGGGTTCTCTTTTTGTTACTAGGACAATTTTTCATACAAGGACCATGAAATGACCTTATGTGTCATTCGTAACAACTATATTCATTGTGAAAACAATGCCCATTAACCATTTATAAGATGAATTCATTCTAACCCAACAAATAATGGAGTCCTTAATCTTGAATTGCATTTCTTCTTGATATTCATTGGTTGAATTCCAAAAGAAAGAGCACCTCTCGTCTTTTTTTTCTATCAAAGCTCCTCTTTTAATTCCAAATACATTTTTTGATATAGTCATCAGGAAATTAACATTTGTGGATAGGTAACCTAGTATTTTAATTAACATAAACAAGTGAAAAAACTTTTAAAACTCTGAATCTATTTTCTTCCATCAACGAAAGGAATCATTCATCTTTGTTTGCAATTCATTCTAAGGTAAGGTGTTGAAATTCCAAAATAATTAGAGTTTCCAATCACCTCATGCTAATTAGGGTTCTCTTTTTGTTGCTACGACTATTTTTCATGCAACGACCATGAAATGATCTTATGTGTCATTCATCACAACTATATTCAGTGTGAAAACAATGCCCATCAAAAATTTATAAGATGAATTAATTCAAACCCAACAAATAATGGAGTCCTTGATCTTGAATTGAATTTCTTATTGATGTTGATTGGTTGAATTTAAAAAGAAAGAGTACCTCTCATATGATTTGTTTATCAAGGCTCTTCTTTTAATTCCAAATACATTTTTTGATATAGAGATCATGAAATTCACATTTTGTGGATAGACAACCTATAGTATATTAATTAACAAAAAAAAAGTGAAAAAACAATTAAAACTCGGAATCAATTTTCTTCCATCAACCAAAGGAATCATTCATATTTGTTTGCAATTCATTCATTATAAGGTAATGTGTTGAAAGTCCAAAAATAATTACAGTTTCCAATCACCTCATGCTAATTAGGGTTCTCTTTTTGGTTCCATGACTATTTTTCATGCAACGACCATGAAATGATCTTATGTGTCATTCGTCACAACTACATTCATTGTGAAAAACAATGCCTATCAACCATTTATAAGATGAATTCATTCAAACCCAACAAATAATGGAGTCCTTAATCTTGAATTGCATTTCTTCTTGATATTGACTGGTTGAATTCCAAATGAAAGAGTACCTGTCATATTTTTTGCTTATCAAGGTTCCTCTTTTAATTCCAAATACATTTTTTTGATATAGTGATTATGAAATTAACATTTGTGGATAGATAGCCTAGTATATTAATTAACATTAACAACTGAAAAAACAATTAAAACTCTGTCTCTATTTTATTCCATCAACCAAAGGAATCATTCACCTTTGTTTGCAATTCATTCTAAGGTAATGTGTTGAAATTCCAAAATAATTAGAGTTTGGAATCACCTCAAACTAATTAGGGTTCTCTTTTTGTTACTAGGACAATTTTTCATACAAGGACCATGAAATGACCTTATGTGTCATTCGTAACAACTATATTCATTGTGAAAACAATGCCCATTAACCATTTATAAGATGAATTCATTCTAACCCAACAAATAATGGAGTCCTTAATCTTGAATTGCATTTCTTCTTGATATTCATTGGTTGAATTCCAAAAGAAAGAGCACCTCTCGTCTTTTTTGTCTATCAAAGCTCCTCTTTTAATTCCAAATACATTTTTTGATATAGTCATTAGGAAATTAACATTTGTGGATAGACAACCTAGTATTTTAATTAACATAAACAAGTGAAAAAACTATGAAAACTCTGAATCTATTTTCTTCCATCAAAGAAAGGAATCATTCATCTTTGTTTGCAATTCATTCTAAGGTAATGTGTTGAAATTCCAAAATAATTAGAGTTTCCAATAACCTCATGCTAATTATGGGTCTCTTTTTGTTGCTAGGACTATTTTTCATACAACGACCATGAAATGATCTTATGTGTCATTCGTCACAACTATATTCGTTGTGAAAACAATGCCCATCAACCATTTATAAGATGAATTAATTCAAACCCAACAAATAATGGAGTCCTTGATCTTGAATTGCATTTCTTATTGTTGTTGATTGGTTGAATTTAAAAAGAAAGAGTACCTCTCAGATTATTTATTTATCAAGGCTCTTCTTTGAATTCCAAATACATTTTTTGATATAGAGATCATGAAATTCACATTTTGTAGATAGACAACCTAGTATATTAATTAACATAAAAAAGTGAACAAACAATTAAAACTCTGAATCAATTTTCTTCCATCAACCAAAGGAATCATTCATATTTGTTTGCAATTCATTCTAAGGTAATGTGTTCAAATTCCAAAACAATTAGAGTTTCCAATCACCTCATGCTAATTAGGATTCTCTTTTTGTTACTAAGACTATTTTTCATGCAACGACCATGAAATGATCTTATGTGTCATTCGTCACAACTATATTCATTGTGAAAACAATACCCATCAACCATTTATAAGATGAATTAATTCAAACCCAACAAATAATGGAGTCGTTGATCTTGAATTGCATTTCTTATTGATGTTGATTGGTTGAATTTAAAAAGAAAGAGTACCTCTCTTATTATTTGTTTATCAAGGCTCCTCTTTTACTTCCAAATACATTTTTTGATATAGTGATCATGAAATTCACATTTTGTGCACAGACAACCTAGTATATTAATTAACATTAACAACTGAAAAAAAAACAATTAAAACTCTGAATCAATTTTCCTCCATCAACCAAAGGAAATCATTCATCTTTGTTTGCAATTCCTTCTAACGTAATGTGTTGAAATTCCAAAATAATTAGAGTTTCCAATCACCTCATGCTAATTAGGGTTCTCTTTTTGTTTGCTAGGACTATTTTTTCATGCAACGACCATGAAATGATCTTATGTGTCATTCGTCACAACTACATCCATTGTGAAAACAATGCCTATCAACCATTTATAAGATGAATTCATTCAAACCCAACAAATAATGGAGTCCTTAATCTTGAATTGCATTTCTTCTTGATATTGACTGGTTGAATTCCAAATGAAAGAGTACCTGTCATATATTTTTTGCTTATCAAGGTTCCTCTTTTAATTCCAAATACATTTTTTTGATATAGTGATTATGAAATTAACATTTGTGGATAGAGAGCCTAGTATATTAATTAACATTAACAACTGAAAAAACAATTAAAACTCTGTCTCTATTTTATTCCATCAACCAAAGGAATCATTCACCTTTGTTTGCAATTCATTCTAAGGTAATGTGTTGAAAATTCCAAAATAATTAGAGTTTGGAATCACCTCAAAAACTAATTAGGGTTCTCTTTTTGTTACTAGGACAATTTTTCATACAAGGACCATGAAATGACCTTATGTGTCATTCGTAACAACTATATTCATTGTGAAAAACAATGCCCATTAACCATTTATAAGATGAATTCATTCTAACCCAACAAATAATGGAGTCCTTAATCTTGAATTGCATTTCTTCTTGATATTCATTGGTTGAATTCCAAAAGAAAGAGCACCTCTCGTCTTTTTTTTCTATCAAAGCTCCTCTTTTAATTCCAAATACATTTTTTGATATAGTCATCAGGAAAATTAACATTTGTGGATAGGTAACCTAGTATTTTAATTAACATAAACAAGTGAAAAAACTTTTAAAACTCTGAATCTATTTTCTTCCATCAACGAAAGGAATCATTCATCTTTGTTTGCAATTCATTCTAAGGTAAGGTGTTGAAATTCCAAAATAATTAGAGTTTCCAATCACCTCATGCTAATTAGGGTTCTCTTTTTGTTGCTACGACTATTTTTCATGCAACGACCATGAAATGATCTTATGTGTCATTCATCACAACTATATTCAGTGTGAAAACAATGCCCCATCAAAAATTTATAAGATGAATTAATTCAAACCCAACAAATAATGGAGTCCTTGATCTTGAATTGAATTTCTTATTGATGTTGATTGGTGTTGAATTTAAAAAGAAAGAGTACCTCTCATATGATTTGTTTATCAAGGCTCTTCTTTTAATTCCAAATACATTTTTTTGATATAGAGATCATGAAATTCACATTTTTGTGGATAGACAACCTAGTATATTAATTTAACATAAAAAAGTGAAAAAACAATTAAAACTCGGAATCAAATTTCTTCCATCAACCAAAGGAATCATTCATATTTGTTTGCAATTCATTATAAGGTAATGTGTTGAAAGTCCAAAATAATTACAGTTTCCAATCACCTCATGCTAATTAGGGTTCTCTTTTTGGTTCCATGACTATTTTTCATGCAACGACCATGAAATGATCTTATGTGTCATTCGTCACAACTACATTCATTGTGAAAACAATGCCTATCAACCATTTATAAGATGAATTCATTCAAACCCAACAAATAATGGAGTCCTTAATCTTGAATTGCATTTCTTCTTGATATTGACTGGTTGAATTCCAAATGAAAGAGTACCTGTCATATTTTTTGCTTATCAAGGTTCCTCTTTTAATTCCAAATACATTTTTTGATATAGTGATTATGAAATTAACATTTGTGGATAGATAGCCTAGTATATTAATTAACATTAACAACTGAAAAAACAATTAAAACTCTGTCTCTATTTTATTCCATCAACCAAAGGAATCATTCACCTTTGTTTGCAATTCATTCTAAGGTAATGTGTTGAAATTCCAAAATAATTAGAGTTTGGAATCACCTCAAACTAATTAGGGTTCTCTTTTTGTTACTAGGACAATTTTTCATACAAGGACCATGAAATGACCTTATGTGTCATTCGTAACAACTATATTCATTGTGAAAACAATGCCCATTAACCATTTATAAGATGAATTCATTCTAACCCAACAAATAATGGAGTCCTTAATCTTGAATTGCATTTCTTCTTGATATTCATTGGTTGAATTCCAAAAGAAAGAGCACCTCTCGTCTTTTTTGTCTATCAAAGCTCCTCTTTTAATTCCAAATACATTTTTTGATATAGTCAACAGGAAATTAACATTTGTGGATAGGTAACCTAGTATTTTAATTAACATAAACAAGTGAAAAAACTTTTAAAACTCTGAATCTATTTTCTTCCATCAACGAAAGGAATCATTCATCTTTGTTTGCAATTCATTCTAAAGGTAAGGTGTTGAAATTCCAAAAATAATTAGAGTTTCCAATCACCTCATGCTAATTAGGGTTCTCTTTTTGTTGTTTGCTACGACTATTTTTCATGCAACGACCATGAAATGATCTTATGTGTCATTCATCACAACTATATTCAGTGTGAAAACAATGCCCATCAAAAATTTATAAGATGAATTAATTCAAACCCAACAAATAATGGAGTCCTTGATCTTGAATTGAATTTCTTATTGATGTTGATTGGTTGAATTTAAAAAGAAAGAGTACCTCTCATATGATTTGTTTATCAAGGCTCTTCTTTTAATTCCAAATACATTTTTTGATATAGAGATCATGAAATTCACATTTTGTGGATAGACAACCTAGTATATTAATTAACATAAAAAAGTGAAAAAACAATTAAAACTCGGAATCAATTTTCTTCCATCAACCAAAGGAATCATTCATATTTGTTTGCAATTCATTATAAGGTAATGTGTTGAAAGTCCAAAATAATTACAGTTTCCAATCACCTCATGCTAATTAGGGTTCTCTTTTTGGTTCCATGACTATTTTTCATGCAACGACCATGAAATGATCTTATGTGTCATTCGTCACAACTACATTCATTGTGAAAACAATGCCTATCAACCATTTATAAGATGAATTCATTCAAACCCAACAAATAATGGAGTCCTTAATCTTGAATTGCATTTCTTCTTGATATTGACTGGTTGAATTCCAAATGAAAGAGTACCTGTCATATTTTTTGCTTATCAAGGTTCCTCTTTTAATTCCAAATACATTTTTTGATATAGTGATTATGAAATTAACATTTGTGGATAGATAGCCTAGTATATTAATTAACATTAACAACTGAAAAAACAATTAAAACTCTGTCTCTATTTTATTCCATCAACCAAAGGAATCATTCACCTTTGTTTGCAATTCATTCTAAGGTAATGTGTTGAAATTCCAAAATAATTAGAGTTTGGAATCACCTCAAACTAATTAGGGTTCTCTTTTTGTTTACTAGGACAATTTTTCATACAAGGACCATGAAATGACCTTATGTGTCATTCGTAACAACTATATTCATTGTGAAAACAATGCCCATTAACCATTTATAAGATGAATTCATTCTAAACCCAACAAATAATGGAGTCCTTAATCTTGAATTGCATTTCTTCTTGATATTCATTGGTTGAATTCCAAAAGAAAGAGCACCTCTCGTCTTTTTTGTCTATCAAAGCTCCTCTTTTAATTCCAAATACATTTTTTGATATAGTCAACAGGAAATTAACATTTGTGGATAGGTAACCTAGTATTTTAATTAACATAAACAAGTGAAAAAAAACTTTTAAAACTCTGAATCTATTTTTCTTCCATCAACGAAAGGAATCATTCATCTTTGTTTGCAATTCATTCTAAGGTAAGGTGTTGAAATTCCAAAATAATTAGAGTTTCCAATCACCTCATGCTAATTAGGGTTCTCTTTTTGTTGCTACGACTATTTTTCATGCAACGACCATGAAATGATCTTATGTGTCATTCATCACAACTATATTCAGTGTGAAAACAATGCCCATCAAAAATTTATAAGATGAATTAATTCAAACCCAACAAATAATGGAGTCCTTGATCTTGAATTGAATTTCTTATTGATGTTGATTGGTTGAATTTAAAAAGAAAGAGTACCTCTCATATGATTTGTTTATCAAGGCTCTTCTTTTAATTCCAAATACATTTTTTGATATAGAGATCATGAAATTCACATTTTGTGGATAGACAACCTAGTATATTAATTAACATAAAAAAGTGAAAAAACAATTAAAACTCGGAATCAATTTTCTTCCATCAACCAAAGGAATCATTCATATTTGTTTGCAATTCATTATAAGGTAATGTGTTGAAAGTCCAAAATAATTACAGTTTCCAATCACCTCATGCTAATTAGGGTTCTCTTTTTGGTTCCATGACTATTTTTCATGCAATGACCATGAAATGATCTTATGTGTCATTCATCCCAACTATATTCATTGTGAGAACAATACCCATCAACCATTTATAAGATGAATTAGTTCAAACCCAACAAAAAATGGAGTCCTTGATCTTGAATTGCATTTCTTATTGATGTTGATTGGTTGACTTTAAAAAGTAAGAGTACCTCTCATATTATTTGTTTATCAAGGCTCTTCTTTTAATTCCAAATACATTTTTTGATATAGAGATCATGAAATTCACATTTTGTGGATAGACAACCTAGTATATTAATTAACATAAAAAAGTGAAAAAACAATTAAAATTCTGAATCAATTTTCTTTCATCAACCAAAGGAATCATTCATATTTGTTTGCAATTCAATCTAAGGTAATGTGTTGAAATTCCAAAATAATTAGAGTTTCCAATCACCTCATGCTAATTAGGGTTCTCTTTTTGTTGCTAGGACTATTTTTCATGCAACGACCATGAAATGATCTTATGTGTCATTCATCACAACTATATTCAGTGTGAAAACAATGCCCATCAACCATTTATAAGTTGAATTAGTTCAAACCCAACAAATAATGGAGTCCTTGATCTTGAATTGAATTTCTTATTGATGTTGATTGGTTGAATTTAAAAAGAAAGAGTACCTCTCATATGATTTGTTTATCAAGGCTCTTCTTTTAATTCCAAATACATTTTTTGATATAGAGATCATGAAATTCACATTTTGTGGATAGACAACCTAGTATATTAATTAACATAAAAAAGTGAAAAAACAATTAAAACTCGGAATCAATTTTCTTCCATCAACCAAAGGAATCATTCATATTTGTTTGCAATTCATTATAAGGTAATGTGTTGAAAGTCCAAAATAATTACAGTTTCCAATCACCTCATGCTAATTAGGGTTCTCTTTTTGTTGCTAGGACTATTTTTCATGCAACGACCATGAAATGATCTTATGTGTCATCTGTCACAACTATATTCATTGTCAAAACAATGCCCATCAACCATTTATAAGATGAATTCATTCAAACCCAACAAATAATAGAGTCCTTATTCTTGAATTGCATTTCTTCTTGATATTGATTGGTTGAATTCGAAATGAAAGAGTACCTCTCATATTTTTTGCTTATCAAGGTTCCTCTTTTAATTCCAAATACATTTTTTGATATAGTGATGATGAAACTAACATTTATGGATAGACGGCCTAGTATATTAATTAACATTAACAACAGAAAAAACAATTAAAACTCTGTATCTATTTTCTTCCATTAACCAAAGGAATCATTCACCTTTGGTTGCAATTCATTCTAAGGTAATGTGTTGAAATTCCAAAATAATTAGAGTTTGCAATCACCTCAAACTAATTAAGGTTCTCTTTTTGTTGCTAGGGCAATTTTCATACAACGATCATGAAATGACCTTATGTGTCATTCGTAACAACTATATTCATTGTGAAAACAATGCCCATCAACCATTTATAAGATGAATTCATTCTAACCCAACAAATAATGGAGTCCTTAATCTTGAATTGCATTTCTTCTTGATATTCATTGGTTGAATTCCAAAAGAAAGTGTACCTCTCATATTTTTTGTCTATCAAGGCTCCTCTTTTAATTCAAAATACATTTTTTGATATAGTCATCAGGAAATTAACATTTGTGGATAGACAACCTAGTATATTAATTAACATAAAAAAGTGAAAAAACAATTAAAACTTTGAATCAATTTTCTTCCATCAACCGAAGGACTCATTCATCTTTGTTTGCAATTCATTCTAAGGTAATGTGTTGAAATTCCAAAATAATTAGAGTTTCCAATAACCACATGCAAATTAGGGTTCTCTTTTTGTTGCTAGGACTATTTTTCATGCAACAACCATGAAATGATCTTATGTGTCATTCGTCACAACTATATTCATCGTGAAAACAATTCCCATCAACCATTTATAAGATGAATTCATTCAAACCCAACAAATAATGGAGTCCTTAATCTTGAATTGCATTTCTTCTTGATATTGATTGGTTGAATTCCAAATGAAAGAGTACCTCTCATATTTTTTGCTTATCAAGGTTCCTCTTTTAATTCCAAATACATTTTTTGATATAGTGATCATGAAATTAACTTTTGTGGATAGGCAACCTAGTATATTAATTAACATTAACAACTGAAAAAACAATTACAACTCTGTCTCTAATTTATTCCATCAACCAAAGGAATCATTCACCTTTGTTTGCAATTCATTCTAAGGTAATGTATTGAAATTCCAAAATAATTAGAGTTTGCAATCACCTCAAACTAATTAGGGTTCTCTTTTTGTTGCTAGGACAATTTTTCGTACAACGACCATGAAATGACCTTATGTGTCATTCGTAACAACTATATTCATTGTGAAAACAATGCCCATCAACCATTTATAAGATGAATTCATTCTAACCCAACAAATAATGGAGTCCTTAATCTTGAATTGCATTTCTTCTTGATATTCATTGGTTGAATTCCAAAAGAAAGAGTACCTCTCATCTTTTTTGTCTATCAAGGCTCCTCTTTTAATTCCAAATACATTTTTTGATATAGTCATCAAAAAATTAACATTGGTGGATAGACAACCTAGTATTTTAATTACCATAAACAAGTGAAAAAACTATTAAAACTATGAATCTATTTTCTTCCATCAACCAGAGGAATCATTCATCTTTGTTTGCAATTCATTCTAAGGTAATGTGTTGAACTCCAAAATAATTAGAGTTTCCAATAACCTCATGCAAATTAGGGTTTTATTTTTGGTGCCATGACTATTTTTCATGCAACGACCATGAAATGATCTTATGTGTCATTCGTCCCAACTATATTCATTGTGAGAACAATGCCCATCAACCATTTATAAGATGAATTAGTTCAAACCCAACAAATAATGGAGTCCTTGATCTTGAATTCCATTTCTTATTGATGTTGATTGGTTGAATTTAAAAAGAAAGAGTACCTCTCATATTATTTGTTTATCAAGGCTCCTCTTTTAATTCCAAATACATTTTTTGATATAGAGATCATGAAATTCACATTTTGTGGATAGACAACCTAGTATATTAATTAACATAAAAAAAGTGAAAAAACAATTAAAACTCTGAATCAATTTTCTTGCATCAACCAAAGTAATCATTCTTATTTGTTTGCAATTCATTCTCAGGTAATGTGTTGAAATTCCAAAATAATTAGAGTTTCCAATCACCTCATGCTAATTAGGTTTCTCTTTTTGTTGCTAGGACTATTTTTCATGCAACGACCATGAAATGATCTTATATGTCATTAGTCAGAACTATATTCATTGTGAAAACAATGCCCATCAACCATTTATAAGATGAATTCATTCAAACCCAACAAATAATAGAGTCCTTAATCTTGAATTGCATTTCTTCTTGATATTGATTGGTTGAATTCAAAATGAAAGAGTAACTCTCATTTTTTTTGCTTATCAAGGATCCTCTATTAATTCCAAATACATTTTTTGATATAGTGATCATGAAACTAACATTTATGGATAGACAGCCTAGTATATTAATTAACATTAACAACTGAAAAAACAATTAAAACTCTGTATCTATTTTCTTCCATCAACCAAAGGAATCATTCACCTTTGTTTGCAATTCATTCTAAGGTAATGTGTTGAAATTCCAAAATAATTAGAGTTTGCAATCACCTCAAACTAATTAGGCTTCTCTTTTTGTTGCTAGGACAATTTTCATACAACGACCATGAAATGACCTTTTGTGTCATTCGTAACAACTATATTCATTGTGAAAACCATGCCCTTCAACCATTTAAAAGATGAATTCATTCTAACCCAACAAATAATGGAGTCCTTAATCTTGAATTGCATTTCTTCTTGATATTCATTGGTTGAATTCCAAAAGAAAGAGTACCTCTAATATGTTTTGTCTATCAAGGCTCCTCTTTTAATTCCAAATATATTTTTTGATATAGTCATCAGGAAATTAACATTGGTGGATAGACAACCTAGTATTTTAATTAACATAAACAAGTGAAAAAACTATTAAAACTATGAATCTATTTTCTTCCATCAACCAAAGGAATCATTCATCTTTGTTTGCAATTCATTCTAAGGTAATGTGTTGAAACTCCAAAATAATTAGAGTTTCCAATAACCTCATGCAAATTAGGGTTCTCTTTTTGGTGCCATGACTATTTTTCATGCAACGACCATGAAATGATCTTATGTGTCATTCGTCCCAACTATATTCTTTGTGAGAACAATGCCCATCAACCATTTATAAGATGAATTAGTTCAAACCCAACAAATAATGGAGTCCTTGATCTTGAATTGCATTTCTTATTGATGTTGATTGGTTGAATTCAAAAAGAAAGAGTACCTCTCATATTATTTGTTTATCAAGGCTCTTCTTTTAATTCCAAATACATTTTTTGATATAGAGATCATGAAATTCACATTTTGTGGATAGACAACCTAGTATATTAATTAACATAAAAAAGTGAAAAAACAATTAAAACTATGAATCAATTTTCTGGCATCAACCAAAGTAATCATTCATATTTGTTTGCAATTCATTCTAAGGTAATGTGTTGAAATTCCAAAATAATTAGAGTTTCCAATCACCTCATGCTAATTAGGTTTCTCTTTTTGTTGCTAGGACTATTTTTCATGCAACGACCATGAAATGATCTTATATGTCATTCGTCAGAACTATATTCATTGTGAAAACAATGCCCATCAACCATTTATAAGATGAATTCATTCAAACCCAACAAATAATAGAGTCCTTAATCTTGAATTGCATTTCTTCTTGATATTGATTGGTTGAATTCGAAATGAAAGAGTACCTCACATTTTTTTTGCTTATCAAGGATCCTCTTTTAATTCCAAATACATTTTTTGATATAGTGATCATGAAACTAACATTTATGGATAGACAGCCTAGTATATTAATTAACATTAACAATTGAAAAAACAATTAAAACTCTGTATCTATTTTCTTCCATCAACCAAAGGAATCATTCACCTTTGTTTGCAATTCATTCTAAGGTAATGTGTTGAAATTCCAAAATAATTAGAGTTTGCAATCACCTCAAACTAATTAGGCTTCTCTTTTTGTTGCTAGGACAATTTTCATACAACGACCATGAAATGACCTTTTGTGTCATTCGTAACAACTATATTCATTGTGAAAACCATGTCCATCAACCATTTATAAGATGAATTCATTCTAACCCAACAAATAATGGAGTCCTTAATCTTGAATTGCATTTCTTCTTGATATTCTTTGGTTGAATTCCAAAAAAGAGAGTACCTCTCATATGTTTTGTCTATCAAGGCTCCTCTTTTAATTCCAAATACATTTTTTGACATAGTCATCAGGAAATTAACATTGGTGGATAGACAACCTAGTATTTTAATTATCATAAACAAGTGAAAAAAGTATTAAAACTATGAATCTATTTTCTTCCATCAACCAAAGGAATCATTCATCTTTGTTTGCAATTCATTCTAAGGTAATTTGTTGAAACTCCAAAATAATTAGAG
Organism: Ceriops zippeliana; assembly: GCA_037897445.1. Lineage (NCBI taxonomy): Eukaryota > Viridiplantae > Streptophyta > Magnoliopsida > Malpighiales > Rhizophoraceae > Ceriops > Ceriops zippeliana. The sequence goes on from JBAPLH010001165.1 coordinate 311,888, forward strand.
TTTCCAATAACCTCATGCAAATTAGGGTTCTCTTTTTGGTGCCATGACTATTTTTCATGCAACGACCATGAAATGATCTTATGTGTCATTCGTCCCAACTATATTCATTGTGAGAACAATGCCCATCAACCATTTATAAGATGAATTAGTTCAAACCCAACAAATAATGGAGTCCTTGATCTTGAATTGCATTTCTTATTGATGTTGATTGGTTGAATTTAAAAAGAAAGAGTACCTCTCATATTATTTGTTTATCAAGGCTCCTCTTTTACTTCCAAATACATTTTTTGATATAGTGATCATGAAATTCACATTTTGTGCAGAGACAACCTAGTATATTAATTAACATTAACAACTGAAAAAACAATTAAAACTCTGAATCAATTTTCTTCCATCAACCAAAGGAATCATTCATATTTGTTTGCAATTCATTCTAAGGTAATGTGTTGAAATTCCAAAATAATTAGAGTTTCCAATCACCTCATGCTAATTAGGGTTCTCTTTTTGGTGCCATGACTATTTTTCATGCAACGACCATGAAGTGATCTTATGTGTCATTTGTCACAGCTATATTCATCGTGAAAATAATGCCCATCAACCATTTATAAGATGAATTCATTCAAACCCAACAAATAATGGAGTCCTTGATCTTGAATTGCATTTCTTATTGATGTTGATTGGTTGAATTTAAAAAGAAAGAGTACCTCTCATATTATTTGTTTATCAAGGCTCCTCTTTTACTTCCTAATACATTTTTTGATATAGTGATCATGAAATTCACATTTTGTGCATAAACAACCTAGTATATTAATTAACATTAATAACTGAAAAAACAATTGAAACTCTAAATCAATTTTCTTCCATCAACCAAAGGAATCATTCATCTTTGTTTGTAATTCATTCTAAGGTAATGTGTTGAAATTCCAAAATAATTAGAGTTTCCAATAACCTCATGCAAATTAGGGTTCTCTTTTTGTTGCTAGGACTATTTTTCGTCCAACGACCATGAAATGATCTTATGTGTCATTCCTCATAACCATATTGATTGTAAAAACAATGCCCATCAACCATTTATAAGATGAATTCATTCAAACCCAACAAATAATGGAGTCCTTAATCTTGAATTGGATTTCTTCTTGATATTGATTGGTTGAATTCCAAATGAAAGAGTACCTCTTATATTTTTTGCTTATCAAGGTTCCTCTTTTAATTCCAAATACATTTTTTGATATAGTGACCATGAAATTAACATTTGTGCATAGACAGCCTAGTATATTAATTAACATTAACAACTGAAAACATTAACAACTGAAAAAATAATTAAAACTCTGTATCTATTTTCTTCCATCAACCAAAGGAATCATTCGTGTTTGTTTGCAATTCATTCTAAGGTAATGTGTTGAAATTCCAAAATAATTAGAGTTTCCAATCACCTCAAACTAATTAGGGTTCTCTTTTTATTGCTAGGACTATTTTTCATGCAACGACCATGAAATGATCTTATGTGTCATTGGTAACAAATATATTCATTGTGAAAACAATGACCATCAATCATTTATAAGATGAATTCATTCTAACCCAACAAATAATGGAGTCCTTAATCTTGAATTGCATTTCTTCTTGATATTCATTGGTTGAATTGCAAAAGAAAGAGTACCTCTCATATTTTTTGTCTATCAAGCCTGCTCTTTTATTTCCAAATACATTTTTTGATATAGTCATCTGGAAATTAACATTTGTGGATAGACAACCTAGTATTTTAATTAACATAAACTAGTGAAAAAACTATTAAAACTCTGAATCTATTTTCTTCCATCAACCAAAGGAATCATTCATCTTTGTTTGCAATTCATTCTAAGGTAATGTGTTGAAATTGCGAAATAATTAGAGGTTGCAATCACCTCATGTGAACTGGGGTTCCCTTTTTGTTACGAGGACTGTTTTTCATACAACAACTATAAAATAATCTTATGTGTCATCCGTAACAACTATACTCATCGTGAAAACAATGCCCATCAACCATTTATAAGATGAATTCATTCAAACCAAACAAATAATACAGTCCTTGATCTTGAATTACATTTCTTATTGATGTTGATTGGTTGAATTCCAAAGGAAAGAGTACCTCCTATCTTTTTTGTTTATCAAGGCTCATCTTTTAGTTCCAAATACAATTTTTTATAAAATGATCATGAAATAAACAATTTTGGATAGACAACCTAGTATATTAATCAGTATAAATAAGTTTAAGAACTATTGACACTCTGAATCTATTTACATCCATCAACCAAAGGAATCATTCATCTTGGTTTGCAATTCACTCTAAACTAATGTGTTGAAATTCCAAAATAATTAGAGTTTCCAATCATCTCATGCTAATTAGGGTTCTCATTTTGTTGCTAGGACAATTTTTCATGCAACAACCATGGAATGATCTTATGTGTCAATCGTAACAACTATATTTATTGTGAAAACAATGCCCATCATCCATTTATAAGATGATTTCATTCAAACCCAACAAATAATGTCGTCCTTGATCTTGAATTGCATTTGTTATTCATGCTGATTAGTTGAATTCCAAATGAAAGAGTACCTCTCATATTTTTTGTTTATCAAGGTTCCTCTTGTAATTCAAAATACATTTTTTGATATAGTCATCAGGAAATTAACATTTGTGGATAGACAACCTAGTATTTTAATTAACATAAACAAGTGAAAAAACTATTAAAACTCTGAATCTATTTTCTTCCATCAACCAATGGAATCATTCATCTTTGTTTGCAATTCATTCTAAGGTAATGTGTTAAAATTCCAAAATAATTAGAGTTTCCAATCACCACATGCTAATTAGGGTTCTCTTTTTGGTGCCATGACTATTTTTCATGCAACGACCATGAAATGATCTTATGTGTCATTCATCACAACTATATTCATTGTGAAAACAATGCCCATCAACCATTTATAACATGAATTCATTCAAACCAAAAAAGTAATGCAGTCCTTGATCGTCAAATTCATTTCTTATTAATGTTGATTGGTTGAATTAAAAAAGAAAGAGTACCTCCCATCTTTTTTGTTTAACAAGGCTCCTCTTTTAGTTCCAAACACAATTTTTGATATAGCGATCATGAAATAAACAATTGTGGATGGACAACCTAGTATATTAATCAACATAAACAGCTCTAAAAACTATTAACACACTGAATCTATTTACATCCATCAACAAAAAGAAATCATTCATCATGGTTTGCAATTTATTCTAAGGTAATGTGTTGAAATTCCAAAATAATTAGAGTCTCCAATCACCTCATGCTAATTAGGGTTCTCTTTTTGTTGCTAGGACTATTTTTCAAGCGACGACCAAGAAATGATATTATGTGTCATTCGTAACAACTACATTTATTGTGAAAACAATGCCCATCAAACATGTAAAAGACGAATTCATTCAAACCAAACAAATAATGCAGTCCTTGATCTTGAACTGCATTTCTTATTGATGTTGATTGGTTGAATTCCAAAAGAAAGTGTACCTCCCATCTTTTTTGTTTATCAAGGCTCCCCTTTTCGTTCAAAAACACAATTTTTGATAGAGCAATAAAGAAATAAACATTTGTGGATAGACAACCTAGTATATTAATTAACATAAACAACTGACAAAACTATTAAAACACTGAAACCATTTTCTTCTATCAACGAATGGAATCATTCATCTTAGTTTGCAATTCATTCTAAGGTTATGCATTGAAATTCCAAAATAATTAGAGTTTCCAATCACCTCATGCTAATTAGGGTTCTCTTTTTGTTGCTAGGACTCTTTTTCTTGCAGCAACCATGAAATGATCTTATGTGTCATTCGTAACAACTATATTCATTGTCACAACAATGCCCATAAACCATTTATAAGATGAATTCATTCTAGCCCAACAAATAATGGTGTCCTTAATCTTGAATTGCATTTCTTCTTCATATTGATTGCTTGAATTCCAAAAGAAAGAGTACCTCTCATCTTTTTTGTTTCTCAAGGCTCCTCTTTTAATTCCAAATACATTTTTTGATATAGTGATCATGAAACTAACATTTTGTGGATAGACAACCTAGTATATTAATTAACATAAACAACTGACAAAACAATTAAAACTCTGAATCTATTTTCTTCCATCAACCAAAGGAATCATTCGTCTTTGTTTGCGATTCATTCTAAGGTAATGTGTTGAAATTCCAAAATAATTAGAGTGTCCAATCAACTCATGCTAATTAGGGTTCTCTTTTTGTTGCTAGGACTATTTTTCTTGCAACAACCATGAAATGATCTTATGTATCATTCATAGCAACAATATTCAGTGTGAAAACAATGCCCATCAACCATTTATAAGATGAATTCATTCTAACCCAACAAGTAATGGAGTCCTTAATCTTGAATTGCATTTCTTCTTCATATTGATTGGTTGAATTCCAAAAGAATGAATACCTCTCATCTTTTTTGTCTATCAAGGCTTCTCTTTTAATTCCAAATACATTTTTTGATATAGTGATCATGAAAATAACATTTTGTGGATTAACAACCTAGTATATTAATTAACATAAACAATTGACAAAATAATTAAAATTCTGAATATATTTCATCCATCAACCAAAGGAATCATTCATCTTTGTTTGCAATTCATTCTACAGTAATGTGTTGAAATTTCAAAAAAATTAGAGTCTCCAATCACCTCATGCTAATTAGGGTTCTCTTTTTGTTGCTAGGAATATTTTTCATGCAACTACCATGAAATGATCTTATGTGTCATTTGTAACAACTATATTCATTGATAAAACAATGCCCATCAACCATTTATACGATGAATTCATTCAAACCCAAAAAATAATGGAGTCCCTAATCTTGAATTGCGTTTCTTCTTGATATTGATCGGTTGAATTCCAAAAGAAAAAGTACATCTCATATTTTTTGTTTATCAAGGCTCTTCTTTTAATTCCAAATACATTTTTTGATATAGTGATCATGAAATTAACATTTGTGGATAGACAACCTAATATATTAATTAACATAAACAAGTGAAAAAAATTATTAACACTCTGAATCTATTTTCTTCCATCAACCAATGGAATCATTCATCTTCGTTTGCTATTCATTCTAAGGTAATGTGTTGAAATTCCAAAATAATTAGAGTTTCCAATCACCTCAACCCACCTAGGGTTCTCTTTTCGTTACTAGGACTGTTTTTCATGTAACGACCATGAAATGATCTTATGTGTCATTCGTAACAACTATATTCCCTGTAGAAACAATGCCCATAAACAATTTATAACATGAATTCATTCAAACCAAACAAATAATGCAGTCCTTGATCTTCAAATGCATTTCTTATTGATGTTGATTGGTTGAATTCCAAAAGAAAGAGTACCTCCCATCTTTTTTTGTTTAACAAGGCTCCTCTTTTAGTTCCAAACACAATTTTTGATACAGCGATCACGAAATAAACAATTGTGGATGGACAACCTAGTATATTATTCAATATAAACAACTCTAAAAACTATTAACACTCTGAATATATTTACATCCATCAACAAAAGGAATCATTCATCATGGTTTGCAATTCATTCTAATGTAATGTGGTGAAATTCCAAAATAATTAGAGTCTCCAACCACCTCATGCTAATTAGGGTTCTCTTTATGTTGCTAGGACTATTTTTCATGCAACGACCATGAAATGATCTTATGTTTCATTCATAACAACTATATTCATTATGAAAAGAATGTCCATCAACCATTTATAAGATGAATACATTCAAGGACAACAAATAATGCAGTCCTTCATCTTGAATTGCTTTTCTTATTGATGCTGATTGGTTGAATTCCAAAAGAATGAGTACCTCCCATCTTTTTTGTTTATCAAGGCTCCTCTTTTAGTTCCAAACACAATTTTTGATACAGCAATCAAGAAATAAACATTTGTGGATAGTCAACCTAGAATATTTATCAACATAAACAAGTCTAAAATCTATTAACACTCTGAATCTATTTACATCCATCAACCAAAGGAATCATTCATCTTTGTTTGCAATTCATTCTAAGGTAATGTGGTGAAATTACAAAATAATTGGAGTTTCCAATCACATCATGCTAATTAGGGTTCTCTTTTTGTTGCTAGGACTATTTTTCTTGCAACAACCATGAAATGATCTTATGTGTCATTCGTAGCAACAATATTCATTGTGAAAACAATGCCCATCAACCATTTATAAGATGAATTCATTCTAACCCAACAAATAATGGAGTCCTTAATCTTGAATTGCATTTCTTCTTCATATTGATTGGTTGAATTCCAAAAGAAAGAGTACCTCTCATCTTTTCTGTTTATGAAGGCTCCTCTTTTAATTCCAAATACATTTTTTGATATAGTGATCATGAAATTAACATTTTGTGGATAGACAACCTAGTAATTAATTAACATAAACAACTGACAAAACAATTAAAACTCTGAATCTATTTTCTTCCATCAACCAAAGGAATCATTCATCTTTGTTTGCGATTCATTCTAAGGTAATGTGTTGAAATTCCAAAATAATTGGAGTTTCCAATCACCTCATGCTAATTAGGGTTCTCTTTTTGTTGCTAGGACTATTTTTCTTGCAACAACCATGAAATGATCTTATGTGTCATTCGTAGCAACAATATTCATTGTGAAAACAATGCCCATCAACCATTTATAAGATGAATTCATTCTAACCCAACAAATAATGGAGTCCTTAAACTTGAATTGCATTTCTTCTTCATATTGATTGGTTGAATTCCAAAAGAAAAAGTACCTCTCATCTTTTCTGTTTATCAAGGCTCCTCTTTTAATTCCAAATACATTTTTTGATATAGTGATCATGAAATTAACATTTTGTGGATAGATAACCTAGTATATCAAGAAACATAAACAACTGACAAAACAATTAAAACTCTGAATCTATTTCTTCCATCAACCAAAAGAATCATTCATCTTTGTTTGCAATTCATTCTAAGGTAATGTGTTGAAATCTCAAAACAATTAGAGTCTCCAATCACCTCATGCTAATTAGGGTTCTCTTCTTGTTGCTAGGAATATTTTTCATCCAACTACCAAGAAATGATCTTATGTGTCATTCGTCACAACTATATTCATTGATAAAACAATGCCCATCAACCATTTATAAGATGAATTCATTCAAACCCAACAAATAATGGAGTCCCTAATCTTGAATTGCGTTTCTTCTTGATATTGATCGATTGAATTCCAAAAGAAAGAGTACCTCTCATATTTTTTGTTTATCAAGGCTCTGAATTTATTTCCAAATACATTTTTTGATATAGTGATCATGAAATTAACATTTTGTGGATAGACAACCTAGTATATGAATTAACATAAACAATTGACAAAACAATTAAAACTCTGAATCTATTTTCTACCATCAACCAAAGGAATCATTCATCTTTGTTTGTGATTCATTCTAAGGTAATGTGTCAAAATTCCAAAATAATTAGAGTTTCCAATCACCTCATGCTAATTAAGGTTCTCTTTTTGTTGCTAGGACTCTTTTTCTTGCAGCAACCATGAAATGATCTTATGTGTCATTCGTAACAACTATATTCATTGTCACAACAATGCCCATAAACCATTTATAAGATGAATTCATTCTAGCCCAACAAATAATGGTGTCCTTAATCTTGAATTGCATTTCTTCTTCATATTGATTGGTTGAATTCCAAAAGAAAGAGTACCTCTCATCTTTTTTGTTTCTCAAGGTTCCTCTTTTAATTCCAAAAACATTTTTTGATATAGTGATCATGAAATTAACATTTTGTGGATAGACAACCTAGTATATTAATTAACATAAACAACGGACAAAACAATTAAAACTCTGAATCTATTTTATTCCATCAACCAAAGGAATCATTCGTCTTTGTTTGCGATTCATTCTAAGGTAATGTGTTGAAATTCCAAAATAATTAGAGTTTCCAATCAACTCATGCTAATTAGAGTTCTCTTTTTGTTGCTAGGACTATTTTTCTTGCAACAACCATGAAATGATCTTATGTGTCATTCATAGCAACAATAGTCATTGTGAAAACAATGCCCATCAACCATTTATAAGATGAATTCATTCTAACCCAACAAGTAATGGAGTCCTTAATCTTGAATTGCATTTCTTCTTCATATTGATTGGTTGAATTCCAAAAGAATGAATACCTCTCATCTTTTTTGTTTATCAAGGCTTCTCTTTTAATTTCGAATACATTTTTTGATATAGTGATCATGAAAATAACATTTTGTGGATTAACAACCTAGTATATTAATTAACATAAACAATTGACAAAATAATTAAAACTCTGAATATATTTCATCCATCAACCAAAGGAATCATTCATCTTTGTTTGCAATTCATTCTACAGTAATGCGTTCAAATTTCAAAAAAATTAGAGTCTCCAATCACCTCATGCTAATTAGGGTTCTCTTTTTGTTGCTAGGAATATTTTTCATGCAACTACCATGAAATGATCTTATGTGTCATTCGTCACAACTATATTCATTGATAAAACAATGCCCATCAACCATTTATACGATGAATTCATTCAAACCCAAAAAATAATGGAGTCCCTAATCTTGAATTGCGTTTCTTCTTGATATTGATCGGTTGAATTCCAAAAGAAAAAGTACATCTCATATTTTTTGTTTATCAAGGCTCTTCTTTTAATTCCAAATACATTTTTTGATATAGTGATCATGAAATTAACATTTGTGGATAGACAACCTAATATATTAATTAACATAAACAAGTGAAAAAAATTATTAACACTCTGAATCTATTTTCTTCCATCAACCAATGGAATCATTCATCTTCGTTTGCTATTCATTCTAAGGTAATGTGTTGAAATTCCAAAATAATTAGAGTTTCCAATCACCTCAACCCACCTAGGGTTCTCTTTTCGTTACTAGGACTGTTTTTCATGTAACGACCATGAAATGATCTTATGTGTCATTCGTAACAACTATATTCCCTGTAGAAACAATGCCCATAAACCATTTATAACATGAATTCATTCAAACCAAACAAATAATGCAGTCCTTGATCTTCAAATGCATTTCTTATTGATGTTGATTGGTTGAATTCCAAAAGAAAGAGTACCTCCCATCTTTTTTGTTTAACAAGGCTCCTCTTTTAGTTCCAAACACAATTTTTGATACAGCGATCACGAAATAAACAATTGTGGATGGACAACCTAGTATATTATTCAATATAAACAACTCTAAAAACTATTAACACTCTGAATATATTTACATCCATCAACAAAAGGAATCATTCATCATGGTTTGCAATTCATTCTAATGTAATGTGGTGAAATTCCAAAATAATTAGAGTCTCCAACCACCTCATGCTAATTAGGGTTCTCTTTATGTTGCTAGGACTATTTTTCATGCAACGACCATGAAATGATCTTATATTTCATTCATAACAACTATATTCATTATGAAAAGAATGTCCATCTACCATTTATAAGATGAATACATTCAAGGACAACAAATAATGCAGTCCTTCATCTTGAATTGCTTTTCTTATTGATGCTGATTGGTTGAATTCCAAAAGAATGAGTACCTCCCATCTTTTTTGTTTATCAAGGCTCCTCTTTTAGTTCCAAACACAATTTTTGATACAGCAATCAAGAAATAAACATTTGTGGATAGTCAACCTAGAATATTTATCAACATAAACAAGTCTAAAAACTATTAACACTCTGAATCTATTTACATCCATCAACCAAAGGAACCATTCATCTTTGTTTGCAATTCATTCTAAGGTAATGTGTTGAAATTCCAAAATAATTGGACTTTCTAATCACCTCATGCTAATTAGGGTTCTCTTTTTGTTGCTAGGACTATTTTTCTTGCAACAACCATGAAATGATCTTATGTGTCATTCGTAGCAACAATATTCACTGTGATAACAATGCCCATCAACCATTTATAAGATGAATTCATTCTAACCCAACAAATAATGGAGTCCTTAATCTTGAATTGCATTTCTTCTTCATATTGATTGGTTGAATTCCAAAAGAAAGAGTACCGCTCATCTTTTCTGTTTATCAAGGCTCCTCTTTTAATTCCAAATACTTTTTTTGATATAGTGATCATGAAATTAACATTTTGTGGATAGATAACCTAGTATATCGATAAACATAAACAACTGACAAAATAATTAAAACTCTGAATCTATTTCTTCCATCAACCAAAAGAATCATTCATCTTTGTTTGCAATTCATGCTAAGGTAATGTGTTGAAATTTCAAAACAATTAGAGTCTCCTATCACCTCATGCTAATTAGGGTTCTCTTCTTGTTGCTAGGAATATTTTTCATCCAACTACCATGAAATGATCTTATGTGTCATTCGTCACAACTATATTCATTGATAAAACTATGCCCATCAACCATTTATAAGATGAATTCATTCAAACCCAACAAATAATGGAGTCCCTAATCTTGAATTGCGTTTCTTCTTGATATTGATCGATTGAATTCCAAAAGAAAGAGTACGTCTCATATTTTTTGTTTATCAAGGCTCTGAATTTATTTCCAAATACATTTTTTGATATAGTGATCATGAAATTAACATTTTGTGGATAGACAACCTAGTATATTAATTAACATAAACAACTGACAAAACAATTAAAACTCTAAATCTATTTTCTTCCATCAACCAAAGGAATCATTCATATTTGTTTGCGATTCATTCTAAGGTAATGTGTTGAAATTCCAAAATAATTAGAGTTTCCAATCACCTCATGCTAATTAGGGTTCTCTTTTTGTTGCTAGGACTATTTTTCATACAACGACCATGAAGTGATCTTATGTGTCATTCATAACAACTATATTCATTATGAAAAGAATGTCCATCAACCATTTATAAGATGAATACATTCAAAGACAACAAATAATGTAGTCCTTCATCTTGAATTGCTTTTGTTATTGATGCTGATTGGTTGAATTCCAAAAGAATGAGTACCTCCCATCTTTTTTGTTTATCAAGGCTCCCCTTTTCGTTCCAAACACAAGTTTTGATAGAGCAATCAAGAAATAAACATTTGTGGATAGACAACCTAGCATATTAATTAACATAAACAACTGACAAAACTATTAAAACACTGAAACCATTTTCTTCTATCAACGAATGGAATCATTCATCTTGGTTTGCAATTCATTCTAAGGTTATGTATTGAAATTCTAAAATAATCAGAGTTTCCAATCACCTCAGGCTAATTAGGGTTCTCTTTTTGTTGCTAGGACTCTTTTTCTTGCAGCAACCATGAAATGATCTTATGTGTCATTCGTAACAACTATATTCATTATGACAACAATGCCCGTCAACCATTTATAAGATGAATTCATTGTAGCCCAACAAATAATGGTGTCCTTAATCTTGAATTGCATTTCTTCATCATATTGATCGCTTGAATTCCAAAAGAAAGAGTAACTCTCATCTTTTTTGTTTATCAAGGCTCCTCTTTTAATTCCAAATACATTTTTTGATATAGTGATAATGAAATTAACATTTTGTAGATAGACAACCTAGTAATTAATTAACATAAACAACTGACAAAATAATTAAAACTCTGAATCTATTTTCTTCCATCAACCAAAGGAATCATTCATCTTTGTTTGCGATTCATTCTAAGGTATGTGTTGAAATTCCAAAATAATTGAATTTTCCAATCACCTCATGCTAATTAGGGTTCTCTTTTTGTTGCTAGGACTATTTTTCTTTCAACAACCATGAAATGATCTTATGTGTCATTTGTAGCAACAATATTCGTTGTGAAAACAATGCCCATCAACCATTTATAAGATGAATTCATTCTAACCCAACAAATAATGGAGTCCTTAATCTTGAATTGCATTTCTTCTTCATATTGATTGGTTGAATTCCAAAAGAAAGAGTACCTCTCATCTTTTCTGTTTATCAAGGCTCCTCTTTTAATTCCAAATACATTTTTTGATATAGTGATCATGAAAGTAACATTTTATGGATAGACAACCTAGTATATTAATTAACATAAACAACTGACAAAACAATTAAAACTCTGAATCTATTTTCTTCCATCAACCAAAGGAATCATTCATCTTTGTTTGTGATTCATTCTAAGGTAATGTGTTGAAATTCCAAAATAATTAGAGTTTCCAATCACCTCATGCTAATTAGGGTTCTCTTTTTGTTGCTAGGACTATTTTTCATACAACGACCATGAAGTGATCTTATGTGTCATTCATAACAACTATATTCATTATGAAAAGAATGTCCATCAACCATTTATAAGATGAATACATTCAAAGACAATAAATAATGCAGTCCTTCATCTTGAATTGCTTTTCTTATTGATGCTGATTGGTTGAATTCCAAAAGAATGAGTACCTCCCATCTTTTTTGTTTATCAAGGCTCCCCTTTTCGTTCCAAACACAAGTTTTGATAGAGCAATCAAGAAATAAACATTTGTGGATAGACAACCTAGTATATTAATTAACATAAACAACTGACAAAACAATTAAAACTCTGAATCTATTTTATTCCATCAACCAAAGGAATCATTCGCCTTTGTTTGCGATTCATTCTAAGCTAATGTGTTGAAATTCCAAAATAATTAGAGTTTCCAATCAACTCATGCTAATTAGGGTTCTCTTTTTGTTGCTAGGACTATTTTTCTTGCAACAACCATGAAATGATCTTATGTGTCATTCATAGCAACAATATTCATTGTGAAAACAATGCCCATCAACCATTTATAAGATGAATACATTCAAAGACAACAAATAATGCAGTCCTTCATCTTCAATTGCTTTTCTTATTGATGCTGATTGGTTGAATTCCAAAAGAATGAGTACCTCTCATCTTTTTTGTTTATCAAGGCTCCTCTTTTAGTTCCAAACACAATTTTTGATACAGCAATCATGAAATAAACAGTTGTGGATGGACAACCTAGTATATTAATCAATATAAACAACTCTAAAAACTATTAACACTCTGAATCTATTTACATCCATCAACAAAAGGAATCATTCATATTTGTTTGCGATTCATTCTAAGGTAATGTGTTGAAATTTGAAAATAATTAGCGTTTCCAATCACCTCATGCTAATTAGGGTTCTCTTTTTGTTGCTAAGACTATTTTTCATGCAACGACCATGAAATGATCTTATGAGACATTGGTATCAACTATATTCATTGTCAAAACAATGCCCATCAACCATTTATAAGATGATTTCATTCAAACCAAACAAATAATGCAGTGCTTAATCTTGAATTGCATTTCTTATTGATGTTGATTTGTTGAAATAGAAAAGAAAGAGTACCCCCTTCTTTTTTGTTTATCGAGGCTCCTCTCTTAGTTTCAAGAACAATTTTTGATACAGTGATCATGAAATAAACTTTTGTGGATAGACAACCTAGCATATTAATAAAAAAAAAAAACAAGTCTAAAAACTATTAACACTCTGAATCTATTTACATTCATCAACCAAAGGAATCATAAATCATGGTTTGCAATTCATTCTAAGGTAATGTGTTGAAATTAAAAAATAATTGGCGTTTCCGATCACTTCATGCTAATTAGGTTTCTCTTTTTGTTGCTATGACTATTTTTCATGCAACGACCATGAAATGATCTTATGTGACATTGGTAACAACTATAGTCATTGTGAAAACAATGCCCATCAACCATTTATAAGATGATTTCATTCAAACCAAAAAAATAATGCAGTGCTTAATCTTGAATTGCATTTCTTATTGATGTTGATTGGTTGAATTAGAAAAGAAAGACTACGCCCGTCTTTTTTGTTTATCGAGGCTCCTCTTTTAGTTCTAAGAACAATTTTTGATACAGTGATCATGAAATAAACTTTTGTGGATGGACAACCTAGCACAATAATCAAAAAAAAAACAAGTCTAAAAACTATTAACACTCTGAATCTATTTACATCCATCAACTAAAGGAATGATTCACCTTTGTCTGCAATTCATTCTAAGGTAATGTGTTGAAATTCCAAAATAATTAAAGTTTCCAGTTGCCTCATGCTAATTGGGGTTCTTTATTTGTTGCTAGGACTATTTTTCATGCAACGACCATGAAATGATCTTATGTGTCATTCGTAACAACTATATTCATTGTGAAAACATTGCACATCAACCATTTATAAGATGAATTCATTCAAACCAAACAAATAATGCAGTCCTTGATCTTGTATTACATTTCTTATTGATGTTGATTGCTTCAATTCCAAAAGAAAGAGTACCTCCCATCTTTTTTATTTATCAAGGCTCCTCTTTTAGTTCTAAGCACAATTTTTGATACAGTGATCATGAAATAAACATTTATGGATAGACAACCTGGCATATTAATCAACAAAAACAAGTCTAAAAACTATTAACACTCTGAATCTATTTACATCCATCAAGTAATGGAATCATTCACCTTTGTCTGCAATTCATTCTAAGGTAATGTGTTGAAATTCCAAAATAATTAAAGTTTCTAGTTACCTCATGCTAATTGGGGTTCTTTTTTTGTTGTTAGGAATATTTTTCATGCAACGACCATGAAATGATCCTATGTGTCATTCGTAACAACAATATTCATTGTGAAAATAACGCCCATCAACCATTTATATGATGAATTCATTCAAACCCAACAAATAATGGAGTCCTTAATCTTGAATTACATTTCTTCTTGATATTGATTGGTTGAATTCCAAATGAAAGAGTACCTCTCATCGTTTTTGTTTATCAAGGCTCCTCTTTTAATTCCAAATATATTTTTTGATAGAGGGATCATGAAATTAACATTTGTGGATAGACAACCTAGGATATTAATTAACATAAACAACTGAAAAACTATTAAAACTCTGAATCTATTTTCTTCCATCAACCAAAGGAATCATTCATCGTGGTTTGCAATTAATTCTATGATTATGTATTGAAATTCCAAAACAATTAGAGTTTCCAAACACCTCATGCTAACTGGGGTTCTCTCTTTGTTACTAGGACTATTTTTTATGCAACAACCATGAAATCATCTTATCTGTCATTCATAACAACTATATTCATTGTGAAAACAATGCACATCAACCATTTATAAGATGAATTCATTCAAACCAAACAAATAATGTAGTCCTTGATCTTGAATTGCATTTCTTATTGATGTTGATTGGTTCAATTCCAAAAGAAAGAGTACCTCCCATCTTTATTGTTTACCAAGGCTCCTCTTTTTGTTCAAAGTACAATTTTTGATACAGTGATCATGAAACAAACAATTGTGGATAGACAACCTAGTATATTAATCAATATAAACAAGTCTAAAAACTATTAACACTCTGAATCTATTTACATCCATCAACCAAAGGACACATACATCATGGTTTGCAATTCATTCTAAGGTAATGTGTTGAAATTAAAAAATAATTAGCGTTTCCAATCACCTCATGCAAATTAGGGTTCTCTTTTTGTTGCTATGACTATTTTTCATGCAACGACCATGAAATGACCTTATGTGACATTGGTAACAACTATAGTCATTGTGAAAACAATGCCCATCAACCATTTATAAGATGATTTCATTCAAACCAAACAAATAATGCATTGCTTATTCTTGAATTGCATTTCTTATCGATGGTGATTGGTTGAATTAGAAAAGAAAGAGTACCCCCTTCTTTTTTGTTTATCGAGGCTCCTCTCTTAGTTTCAAGAACAATTTTTGATACAGTGATCATGAAATAAACTTTTGAGGATAGACAACATAGCATATTAATAAAAAAAAAACAAGTCTAAAAACTATTCACACTCTGAATCTATTTACATTCATCAACCAAAGGAATCATAAATCATGGTTTGCAATTCATTCTAAGGTAATGTGTTGAAATTAAAAAATAATTGGCGTTTCTGATCACCTCATGCTAATTAGGTTTCTCTTTTTGTTGCTATGACTATTTTTCATGCAACGACCATGAAATGATCCTATGTGTCATTCGTAACAACAATATTCATTGTGAAAATAACGCCCATCAACCATTTATATGATGAATTCATTCAAACCCAACAAATAATGGAGTCCTTAATCTTGAATTACATTTCTTCTTGATATTGATTGGTTGAATTCCAAATGAAAGAGTACCTCTCTTCTTTTTTGTTTATCAAGGCTCCTCTTTTAATTCCAAATATATTTTTTGATAGAGGGATCATCAAATTAACATTTGTGGATAGACAACCTAGCATATTAATTAACATAAACAACTGAAAAAAACTACTAAAAAACTCTGAATCTATTTTCTTCCATCAACCAATGGAATCATTCATCTTGGTTTGCAATTCATTCTATGATTATGTATTGAAATTCCAAAACAATTAGAGTTTCCAAACACCTCATGCTAACTGGGGTTCTCTCTTTGTTACTAGGACTATTTTTCATGCAACAACCATGAAATCATCATATCTGTCATTCGTAACAACTATATTCATTGTGAAAACAATGCACATCAACCATTTATAAGATGAATTCATTCAAACCAAACAAATAATGCAATCCTTGATCTTGAATTGCATTTCTTATTGATGTTGATTGGTTCAATTCAAAAAGAAAGAGTACCTCCCATCTTTTTTGTTTACCAAGGCTCCTCTTTTTGTTCAAAGTACAATTTTTGATATAGTGATCATGAAATAAACAATTGTAGATAGACAACCTAGTATATTAATCTATATAAACAAGTCTAAAAACTATTAACACTCTGAATCTATTTACATCCATCAAACAAAGGGCACATACATCATGGCTTGCAATTCATTCTAAAGTAATGTGTTGAAATTCGAAAATAATTAGCGTTTCCAATCACCTCATGCTAATTAGGGTTCTCTTTTTGTTGCTAAGAGTATTTTTCATGCAACGACCATGAAATGATCTTGTGTGACATTTTTAACAACTATATTCATTGTGAAAACAATGCCCATCAACCATTTATAAGATGATTTCATTCAAACCAAACAAATAATGCAGTGCTTAATCTTGAATTGCATTTCTTATTGATGTTGATTGGTTGAATTAGAAAAGAAAGAGTACCCCCTTCTTTTTTGTTTATCAAGGCTCCTCTTTTAGTTCCAAGAACAATTTTTGATACAGTGATCATGAAATAAACTTTTGTGGATAGACAACCTAGCATATTAATAAAAATAAAACAAGTCTAAAAACTATTAACACTCTGAATCTATTTACATCCATCAACTAAAGGAATCATTCACCTTTGTCTGCAATTTATTCTAAGGTAATGTGTTGAAATTCCAAAATAATTAAAGTTTCGAGTTGCCTCATGCTAATTAGGGTTCTTTTTTTGTTGTTAGGACTATTTTTCATGCAACGACCATGAAATGATCTTATGTGACATTGGTAACAACTATATTAATTGTCAAAACAATGCCCATCAACCATTTATAAGATGATTTCATTCAAACCAAACAAATAATGCAGTGCTTAATATTTAATTGCATTTCTTATTGATGTTGATTCGTTGAATTAGAAAAGAAAGAGTACCCCCTTAGAATGAATTGCAAACCATGATGTATGGGTCCTTTGGTTGATGGATGTAAATAGATTCAGAGTGTTAATAGTTTTTAGACTTGTTTTTTGTTTGATTAATATGCTAGGTTGTCTATCCACAAAAGTTTATTTCATGATCACTGTATCAAAAATTGTTCTTGGAATAAAAAAGAGGAGCCTCGATAAAGGAAAAAAGAATTTATTTAATGTGTTGAAATTCCAAAATAATTAAAGTTTCCAGTTGCCTTATCCTAATTGCGGTTCTTTTTTTGTTGCTAGGACTATTTTTCATGCAACGACCATGAAATGATCTTGTGTGACATTGGTAACAACTATATTCATTGTGAAAACATTGCCCATCAACCATTTATAAGATGATTTCATTCAAACCAAAAAAATAATGCAGTGCTTAATCTTGAATTGCATCTCTTATTGATGTTGATTGGTTGAATTAGAAAAGAAAGAGTACCCCCTTCTTTTTTGTTTATCGAGGCTCCTCTTTTAGTTCCAAGAACAATTTTTGATACAGTGATCATGAAATAAACTTTTGTGGATAGACAACCTAGCATATTAATAAAAAAAAACAAGTCTAAAAACTATTAACACTCTGAATCTATTTACATCCATCAACCACAGGAATCATACATCATGGTTTGCAATTCATTTTAAGGTAATGTGTTGAAATTAAAAAATAATTAGCGTTTCCAATCACCTCATGCAAATTAGGGTTCTCTTTTTGTTGCTATGACTATTTTTCATGCAACGACCATGAAATGACCTTATGTGACATTGGTAACAACTATAGTCATTGTGAAAACAATGCCCATCAACCATTTATAAGATGATTTCATTCAAACCAAACAAATAATGCATTGCTTATTCTTGAATTGCATTTCTTATCGATGGTGATTGGTTGAATTAGAAAAGAATGAGTACCCCCTTCTTTTTTGTTTATCGAGGCTCCTCTTTTAGTTCCAAGAACAATTTTTGATACAGTGATCATGAAATAAACTTTTGTGGATAGACAACCTAGCATATTAATCAAAAAAAAAAACAAGTCTAAAAACTATTAACACTGAATCTATTTACATCCATCAACTAAAGGAATCATTCACCTTTGTCTGCAATTCATTCTAAGGTAATGTGTTGAAATTCCAAAATAATTAAAGTTTCCAGTTGCCTCATGCTAATTGCGGTTCTTTTTTTGTTGCTAGGACTATTTTTCATGCAATGACCATGGAATGATCTTATGTGTCATTCGTAACAACTATATTCTTTGTGAAAACATTGCACATCAACCATTTATAAGATGAATTCATTCAAACCAAACAAATAATGCAGTCCTTGATCTTGAATTGCATTTCTTATTGATGTTGATTGGTTCAATTCCAAAAGAAAGAGTACCTCCCATCATTTTTGTTTATCAAGGCTCCACTTTTAGTTCCAACCACAATTTTTGATAAAGTGATCATGAAATAAACATTTGTGGATAAACAACCTGGCATATTAATCAACAAAAGCAAGTCTAAAAACTATTAACACTC
Organism: Ceriops zippeliana; assembly: GCA_037897445.1. NCBI lineage: Eukaryota > Viridiplantae > Streptophyta > Magnoliopsida > Malpighiales > Rhizophoraceae > Ceriops > Ceriops zippeliana. Next base: position 331,021 of record JBAPLH010001165.1, read on the forward strand.
TGAATCTATTTACATCCATCAAGTAAAGTAATCATTCACCTTTGTCTGCAATTCATTATAAGGTAATGTGTTGAAATTCAAAAATAATTAAAGTTTCTAGTTACCTCATGCTAATTGGGGTTCTTTTTTTGTTGTTAGGACTATTTTTCATGCAACGACCATAAAATGATCTTATGTGTCATTCGTAACAACTATATTCATTGTGAAAAGAACGACCATCAACCATTTATATGATGAATTCATTCAAACCCAACAAATAATGGAGTCCTTAATCTTGAATTACATTTCTTCTTGATCTTGATTGGTTGAATTCCAAATGAAAGAGTTCCTCTCATCTTTTTTGTTTATCAAGGCTGCTCTTTTAATTCCAAATATATTTTTTGATAGAGGGATCATCAAATTAACATTTGTGGATAGACAACCTAGCATATTAATTAACATAAACAACTGAAAAACTATTAAAACTCTGAATCTATTTTCTTCCATCAACCAATGGAATCATTCATCTTGGTTTGCAATTCATTCTATGATTATGTATTGATATTCCAAAACAATTAGAGTTTCCAAACACCTCATGCTAACTGGGGTTCTCTCTTTGTTACTAGGACTATTTTTCATGCAACAACCATGAAATCATCTTATCTGTCATTCGTAACAACTATATTCATTGTGAAAACAATGCACATCAACCATTTATAAGATGAATTCATTCAAACCAAACAAATAATGCAATCCTTGATCTTGAATTGCATTTCTTATTGATTTTGATTGGTTCAATTCAAAAAGAAAGAGTACCTCCCATCTTTTTTGTTTACCAAGGCTCCTCTTTTTGTTCGAAGTACAATTTTTGATATAGTGATCATGAAATAAACAATTGTAGATAGACAACCTAGTATATTAATCTATATAAACAAGTCTAAAAACTATTAACACTCTGAATCTATTTACATCCATCAACCAAAGGGCACATACATCATGGCTTGCAATTCATTCTAAGGTAATCTGTTGAAATTCGAAAATAATTAGCGTTTCCAATCACCTCATGCTAATTAGGGTTCTCTTTTTGTTGCTAAGAGTATTTTTCATGCAACGACCATGAAATGATCTTGTGTGACATTTTTTAACAACTATATTCATTGTGTGAAAACAATGCCCATCAACCATTTATAAGATGATTTCATTCAAAACCAAACAAATAATGCAGTGCTTAATCTTGAATTGCATTTCTTATTGATGTTGATTGGTTGAATTAAAAAAGAAAGAGTACCCCCTTCTTTTTTGTTTATCAAGGCTCCTCTTTTAGTTCCAAGAACAATTTTTGATACAGTGATCATGAAATAAACTTTTTGTGGATAGACAACCTAGCATATTAAAAAAAAAAAAAAAACAAGTCTAAAAACTATTAACACTCTGAATCTATTTACATCCATCAACTAAAGGAATCATTCACCTTTGTCTGCAATTCATTCTAAGGTAATGTGTTGAAATTCCAAAATAATTAAAGTTTCCAGTTGCCTCATGCTAATTAGGGTTCTTTTTTTGTTGTTAGGACTATTTTTCATGCAACGACCATGAAATGATCTTATGTGACATTGGTAACAACTATATTAATTGTCAAAACAATGCCCATCAACCATTTATAAGATGATTTCATTCAAACCAAACAAATAATGCATTGCTTATTCTTGAATTGCATTTCTTATCGATGGTGATTGGTTGAATTAGAAAAGAATGAGTACCCCCTTCTTTTTTGTTTATCGAGGCTCCTCTTTTAGTTCCAAGAACAATTTTTGATACAGTGATCATGAAATAAACTTTTGTGGATAGACAACCTAGCATATTAATCAAAAAAAAAAACAAGTCTAAAAACTATTAACACTCTGAATCTATTTACATCCATCAACTAAAGGAATCATTCACCTTTGTCTGCAATTCATTCTAAGGTAATGTGTTGAAATTCCAAAATAATTAAAGTTTCCAGTTGCCTCATGCTAATTGCGGTTCTTTTTTTGTTGCTAGGACTATTTTTCATGCAATGACCATGGAATGATCTTATGTGTCATTCGTAACAACTATATTCTTTGTGAAAACATTGCACATCAACCATTTATAAGATGAATTCATTCAAACCAAACAAATAATGCAGTCCTTGATCTTGAATTGCATTTCTTATTGATGTTGATTGGTTCAATTCCAAAAGAAAGAGTACCTCCCATCATTTTTGTTTATCAAGGCTCCACTTTTAGTTCCAACCACAATTTTTGATAAAGTGATCATGAAATAAACATTTGTGGATACACAACCTGGCATATTAATCAACAAAAGCAAGTCTAAAAACTATTAACACTCTGAATCTATTTACATCCATCAAGTAAAGTAATCATTCACCTTTGTCTGCAATTCATTATAAGGTAATGTGTTGAAATTCAAAAATAATTAAAGTTTCTAGTTACCTCATGCTAATTGGGGTTCTTTTTTTGTTGTTAGGACTATTTTTCATGCAACGACCATAAAATGATCTTATGTGTCATTCGTAACAACTATATTCATTGTGAAAAGAACGCCCATCAACCATTTATATGATGAATTCATTCAAACCCAACAAATAATGGAGTCCTTAATCTTGAATTACATTTCTTCTTGATCTTGATTGGTTGAATTCCAAATGAAAGAGTACCTCTCTTCTTTTTTGTTTATCAAGGCTCCTCTTTTAATTCCAAATATATTTTTTGATAGAGGGATCATCAAATTAACATTTGTGGATAGACAACCTAGCATATTAATTAACATAAACAACTGAAAAACTATTAAAACTCTGAATCTATTTTCTTCCATCAACCAATGGAATCATTCATCTTGGTTTGCAATTCATTCTATGATTATGTATTGAAATTCCAAAACAATTAGAGTTTCCAAACACCTCATGCTAACTGGGGTTCTCTCTTTGTTACTAGGACTATTTTTCATGCAACAACCATGAAATCATCTTATCTGTCATTCGTAACAACTATATTCATTGTGAAAACAATGCACATCAACCATTTATAAGATGAATTCATTCAAACCAAACAAATAATGCAATCCTTGATCTTGAATTGCATTTCTTATTGATTTTGATTGGTTCAATTCAAAAAGAAAGAGTACCTCCCATCTTTTTTGTTTACCAAGGCTCCTCTTTTTGTTCGAAGTACAATTTTTGATATAGTGATCATGAAATAAACAATTGTAGATAGACAACCTAGTATATTAATCTATATAAACAAGTCTAAAAACTATTAACACTCTGAATCTATTTACATCCATCAATAAAAGGGCACATAGCTTGCAATTCATTCTAAGGTAATCTGTTGAAATTCGAAAATAATTAGCGTTTCCAATCACCTCATGCTAATTAGGGTTCTCTTTTTGTTGCTAAGAGTATTTTTCATGCAACGACCATGAAATGATCTTGTGTGACATTTTTAACAACTATATTCATTGTGAAAACAATGCCCATCAACCATTTATAAGATGATTTCATTCAAACCAAACAAATAATGCAGTGCTTAATCTTGAATTGCATTTCTTATTGATGTTGATTGGTTGAATTAAAACAGAAAGAGTACCCCCTTCTTTTTTGTTTATCAAGGCTCCTCTTTTAGTTCCAAGAACAATTTTTGATACAGTGATCATGAAATAAACTTTTGTGGATAGACAACCTAGCATATTAATAAAAAAAAAACAACAAGTCTAAAAACTATTAACACTCTGAATCTATTTACATCCATCAACTAAAGGAATCATTCACCTTTGTCTGCAATTCATTCTAAGGTAATGTGTTGAAATTCCAAAATAATTAAAGTTTCCAGTTGCCTCATGCTAATTAGGGTTCTTTTTTTGTTGTTAGGACTATTTTTCATGCAACGACCATGAAATGATCTTATGTGACATTGGTAACAACTATATTAATTGTCAAAACAATGCCCATCAACCATTTATAAGATGATTTCATTCAAACCAAACAAATAATGCAGTGCTTAATATTTAATTGCATTTCTTATTGATGTTGATTCGTTGAATTAGAAAAGAAAGAGTACCCCCTTAGAATGAATTGCAAACCATGATGTATGGGTCCTTTAGTTGATGGATGTAAATAGATTCAGAGTGTTAATAGTTTTTAGACTTGTTTTTTGTTTGATTAATATGCTAGGTTGTCTATCCACATAAGTTTATTTCATGATCACTGTATCAAAAATTGTTCTTGGAACTAAAAGAGGAGCCTCGATAAGGAAAAAAGAATTTATTTAATGTGTTGAAATTCCAAAATAATTAAAGTTTCCAGTTGCCTTATGCTAATTGCGGTTCTTTTTTTGTTGCTAGGACTATTTTTCATGCAACGACCATGAAATGATCTTGTGTGACATTGGTAACAACTATATTCATTGTGAAAACATTGCCCATCAACCATTTATAAGATGATTTCATTCAAACCAAAAAAATAATGCAGTGCTTAATCTTGAATTGCATCTCTTATTGATGTTGATTGGTTGCATTAGAAAAGAAAGAGTACCCCCTTCTTTTTTGTTTATCGAGGCTCCTCTTTTAGTTCCAAGAACAATTTTTGATACAGTGATCATGAAATAAACTTTTGTGGATAGACAACCTAGCATATTAATAAAAAAAAAACAAGTCTAAAAACTATTAACACTCTGAATCTATTTACATCCATCAACCACAGGAATCATACATCATGGTTTGCAATTCATTTTAAGGTAATGTGTTGAAATTAAAAAAAAATTAGCGTTTCCAATCACCTCATGCAAATTAGGGTTCTCTTTTTGTTGCTATGACTATTTTTCATGCAACGACCATGAAATGACCTTATGTGACATTGGTAACAACTATAGTCATTGTGAAAACAATGCCCATCAACCATTTATAAGATGATTTCATTCAAACCAAACAAATAATGCATTGCTTATTCTTGAATTGCATTTCTTATCGATGGTGATTGGTTGAATTAGAAAAGAATGAGTACCCCCTTCTTTTTTGTTTATCGAGGCTCCTCTTTTAGTTCCAAGAACAATTTTTGATACAGTGATCATGAAATAAACTTTTGTGGATAGACAACCTAGCATATTAATCAAAAAAAAAAAAAAAGTCTAAAAACTATTAACACTCTGAATCTATTTACATCCATCAACTAAAGGAATCATTCACCTTTGTCTGCAATTCATTCTAAGGTAATGTGTTGAAATTCCAAAATAATTAAAGTTTCCAGTTGCCTCATGCTAATTGCGGTTTCTTTTTTTGTTGCTAGGACTATTTTTCATGCAATGACCATGGAATGATCTTATGTGTCATTCGTAACAACTATATTCTTTGTGAAAACATTGCACATCAACCATTTATAAGATGAATTCATTCAAACCAAACAAATAATGTAGTCCTTGATCTTGAATTGCATTTCTTATTGATGTTGATTGGTTCAATTCCAAAAGAAAGAGTACCTCCCATCATTTTTGTTTATCAAAGCTCCACTTTTAGTTCCAAGCACAATTTTTGATAAAGTGATCATGAAATAAACATTTGTGGATAAACAACCTGGCATATTAATCAACAAAAACAAGTCTAAAAACTATTAACACTCTGAATCTATTTACATCCATCAAGTAAAGTAATCATTCACCTTTGTCTGCAATTCATTCTAAGGTAATGTGTTGAAATTCAAAAATAATTAAAGTTTCTAGTTACCTCATGCTAATTGGGGTTCTTTTTTTGTTGTTAGGACTATTTTTCATGCAACGACCATAAAATGATCTTATGTGTCATTCGTAACAACTATATTCATTGTGAAAAGTACGCCCATCAACCATTTATATGATGAATTCATTCAAACCCAACAAATAATGGAGTCCTTAATCTTGAATTACATTTCTTCTTGATCTTGATTGGTTGAATTCCAAATGAAAGAGTACCTCTCATCTTTTTTGTTTATCAAGGCTCCTCTTTTAATTCCAAATATATTTTTTGATAGAGGGATCATCAAATTAACATTTGTGGATAGACAACCTAGTATATTAATTAACATAAACAACTGAAAAACTATTAAAACTCTGAATCTATTTTCTTCCATCAACCAATGGAATCATTCATCTTGGTTTGCAATTCATTCTATGATTATGTATTGAAATTCCAAAACAATTAGAGTTTCCAAACACCTCATGCTAACTGGGGTTCTCTCTTTGTTACTAGGACTATTCTTCATGCAACAACCATGAAATCATCTTATCTGTCATTCGTAACAACTATATTCATTGTGAAAACAATGCACATCAACCATTTATAAGATGAATTCATTCAAACCAAACAAATAATGCAATCCTTGATCTTGAATTGCATTTCTTATTGATTTTGATTGGTTCAATTCAAAAAGAAAGAGTACCTCCCATCTTTTTTGTTTACCAAGGCTCTTCTTTTTGTTCGAAGCACAATTTTTGATATAGTGATCATGAAATAAACAATTGTAGATAGACAACTTAGTATATTAATCTATATAAACAAGTCTAAAAACTATTAACACTCTGAATCTATTTACATCCATCAACCAAAGGGCACATACATCATGGCTTGCAATTCATTCTAAGGTAATCTGTTGAAATTCGAAAATAATTAGCGTTTCCAATCACCTCATGCTAATTAGGGTTCTCTTTTTGTTGCTAAGAGTATTTTTCATGCAACGACCATGAAATGATCTTGTGTGACATTTTTAACAACTATATTCATTGTGAAAACAATGCCCATCAACCATTTATAAGATGATTTCATTCAAACCAAACAAATAATGCAGTGCTTAATCTTGAATTGCATTTCTTATTGATGTTGATTGGTTGAATTAAAAAAGAAAGAGTACCCCCTTCTTTTTTGTTTATCAAGGCTCCTCTTTTAGTTCCAAGAACAATTTTTGATACAGTGATCATGAAATAAACTTTTGTGGATAGACAACCTAGCATCTTAATAAAAAAAAAAACAAGTCTAAAAACTATTAACACTCTGAATCTATTTACATCCATCAACTAAAGGAATCATTCACCTTTGTCTGCAATTCATTCTAAGGTAATGTGTTGAAATTCCAAAATAATTAAAGTTTCCAGTTGCCTCATGCTAATTAGGGTTCTTTTTTTGTTGTTAGGACTATTTTTCATGCAACGACCATGAAATGATCTTATGTGACATTGGTAACAACTATATTAATTGTCAAAACAATGCCCATCAACCATTTATAAGATGATTTCATTCAAACCAAACAAATAATGCAGTGCTTAATATTTAATTGCATTTCTTATTGATGTTGATTCGTTGAATTAGAAAATAAAGAGTACCCCCTAAGAATGAATTGCAAACCATGATGTATGGGTCCTTTGGTTGATGGATGTAAATAGATTCAGAGTGTTAATAGTTTTTAGACTTGTTTTTTGTTTGATTAATATGCTAGGTTGTCTATCCACAAAAGTTTATTTCATGATCACTGTATCAAAAATTGTTCTTAGAACTAAAAGAGGAGCCTCGATAAGGAAAAAAGAATTTATTTAATGTGTTGAAATTCCAAAATAATTAAAGTTTCCAGTTGCCTTATGCTAATTGCGGTTGTTTTTTTGTTGCTAGGACTATTTTTCATGCAACGACCATGAAATGATCTTGTGTGACATTGATAACAACTATATTCATTGTGAAAACATTGCCCATCAACCATTTATAAGATGATTTCATTCAAACCAAAAAAATAATGCAGTGCTTAATCTTGAATTGCATCTCTTATTGATGTTGATTGGTTGAATTAGAAAAGAAAGAGTACCCCCTTCTTTTTTGTTTATCGAGGCTCCTCTTTTAGTTCCAAGAACAATTTTTGATACAGTGATCATGAAATAAACTTTTGTGGATAGACAACCTAGCATATTAATAAAAAAAAAAACAAGTCTAAAAACTATTAACACTCTGAATCTATTTACATCCATCAACCACAGGAATCATACATCATGGTTTGCAATTCATTTTAAGGTAATGTGTTGAAATTAAAAAATAATTAGCGTTTCCAATCACCTCATGCAAATTAGGGGTTCTCTTTTTGTTGCTATGACTATTTTTCATGCAACGACCATGAAATGACCTTATGTGACATTGGTAACAACTATAGTCATTGTGAAAACAATGCCCATCAACCATTTATAAGATGATTTCATTCAAACCAAACAAATAATGCATTGCTTATTCTTGAATTGCATTTCTTATCGATGGTGATTGGTTGAATTAGAAAAGAATGAGTACCCCCTTCTTTTTTGTTTATCGAGGCTCCTCTTTTAGTTCCAAGAACAATTTTTGATACAGTGATCATGAAATAAACTTTTGTGGATAGACAACCTAGCATATTAATAAAAAAAAAAACAAGTCTAAAAACTATTAACACTCTGAATCTATTTACATCCATCAACTAAAGGAATCATTCACCTTTGTCTGCAATTCATTCTAAGGTAATGTGTTGAAATTCCAAAATAATTAAAGTTTCCAGTTGCCTCATGCTAATTAGGGTTCTTTTTTTGTTGTTAGGACTATTTTTCATGCAACGACCATGAAATGATCTTATGTGACATTGGTAACAACTATATTAATTGTCAAAACAATGCCCATCAACCATTTATAAGATGATTTCATTCAAACCAAACAAATAATGCAGTGCTTAATATTTAATTGCATTTCTTATTGATGTTGATTCGTTGAATTAGAAAATAAAGAGTACCCCCTTAGATTGAATTGCAAACCATGATGTATGGGTCCTTTGGTTGATGGATGTAAATAGATTCAGAGTGTTAATAGTTTTTAGACTTGTTTTTTGTTTGATTAATATGCTAGGTTGTCTATCCACAAAAGTTTATTTCATGATCACTGTATCAAAAATTGTTCTTGGAACTAAAAGAGGAGCCTCGATAAGGAAAAAAGAATTTATTTAATGTGTTGAAATTCCAAAATAATTAAAGTTTCCAGTTGCCTTATGCTAATTGCGGTTCTTTTTTTGTTGTTAGGACTATTTTTCATGCAACGACCATGAAATGATCTTGTGTGACATTGATAACAACTATATTCATTGTGAAAACATTGCCCATCAACCATTTATAAGATGATTTCATTCAAACCAAAAAAATAATGCAGTGCTTAATCTTGAATTGCATCTCTTATTGATGTTGATTGGTTGAATTAGAAAAGAAAGAGTACCCCCTTCTTTTTTGTTTATCGAGGCTCCTCTTTTAGTTCCAAGAACAATTTTTGATACAGTGATCATGAAATAAACTTTTGTGGATAGACAACCTAGCATATTAATAAAAAAAAAAACAAGTCTAAAAACTATTAACACTCTGAATCTATTTACATCCATCAACTAAAGGAATCATTCACCTTTGTCTGCAATTCATTCTAAGGTAATGTGTTGAAATTCCAAAATAATTAGCGTTTCCAATCACCTCATGCAAATTAGGGTTCTCTTTTTGTTGCTATGACTATTTTTCATGCAACGACCATGAAATGACCTTATGTGACATTTGTAACAACTATAGTCATTGTGAAAACAATGCCCATCAACCATTTATAAGATGATTTCATTCAAACCAAACAAATAATGCATTGCTTATTCTTGAATTGCATTTCTTATCGATGGTGATTGGTTGAATTAGAAAAGAATGAGTACCCCCTTCTTTTTTGTTTATCGAGGCTCCTCTTTTAGTTCCAAGAACAATTTTTGATACAGTGATCATGAAATAAACTTTTGTGGATAGACAACCTAGCATATTAATCAAAAAAAAAACAAGTCTAAAAACTATTAACACTCTGAATCTATTTACATCCATCAACTAAAGGAATCATTCACCTTTGTCTGCAATTCATTCTAAGGTAATGTGTTGAAATTCCAAAATAATTAAAGTTTCCAGTTGCCTCATGCTAATTGCGGTTCTTTTTTTGTTGCTAGGACTATTTTTCATGCAATGACCATGGAATGATCTTATGTGTCATTCGTAACAACTATATTCTTTGTGAAAACATTGCACATCAACCATTTATAAGATGAATTCATTCAAACCAAACAAATAATGTAGTCCTTGATCTTGAATTGCATTTCTTATTGATGTTGATTGGTTCAATTCCAAAAGAAAGAGTACCTCCCATCATTTTTGTTTATCAAAGCTCCACTTTTAGTTCCAAGCACAATTTTTGATAAAGTGATCATGAAATAAACATTTGTGGATAAACAACCTGGCATATTAATCAACAAAAACAAGTCTAAAAACTATTAACACTCTGAATCTATTTACATCCATCAAGTAAAGTAATCATTCACCTTTGTCTGCAATTCATTCTAAGGTAATGTGTTGAAATTCAAAAATAATTAAAGTTTCTAGTTACCTCATGCTAATTGGGGTTCTTTTTTTGTTGTTAGGACTATTTTTCATGCAACGACCATAAAATGATCTTATGTGTCATTCGTAACAACTATATTCATTGTGAAAAGAACGCCCATCAACCATTTATATGATGAATTCATTCAAACCCAACAAATAATGGAGTCCTTAATCTTGAATTACATTTCTTCTTGATCTTGATTGGTTGAATTCCAAATGAAAGAGTACCTCTCATCTTTTTTGTTTATCAAGGCTCCTCTTTTAATTCCAAATATATTTTTTGATAGAGGGACCATGAAATTAACATTTGTGGATAGACAACCTAGTATATTAATTAACATAAACAACTGAAAAAACTATTAAAACTCTAAATCTATTTTCTTCCATCAACCAATGGAATCATTCATCTTGGTTTGCAATTCATTCTATGATTATGTATTGAAATTCCAAAATAATTAGAATTTCCAAACACCTCATGCTAACTGGGGTTCTCTCTTTGGTACTAGTACTATTTTTCATGCAACAACCATGAAATCATCTTATCTGTCATTCGTAACATCTATATTCATTGTGAAAACAATGCACATCAACCATTTATAAGATGAATTCATTCAAACAAAACAAATAATGCAGTCCTTGATCTTGAATTACATTTCTTATTGATGTTGATTGGTTCAATTCAAAAAGAAAGAGTACCTCCCATCTTTTTTGTTTACCAAGGCAACTCTTTTTGTTCAATGTACAATTTTTGATACAGTGATCATGAAATAAACAATTGTGGAAAGACAACCTAGTATATTAATCAATATAAACAAGTCTAAAAACTATTAACACTCTGAATCTATTTACATCCATCAACCATAGGGCACATACATCATGGTTTGCAATTCATTCTAAGGTAATGTGTTGAAATTCGAAAATAATTAGCGTTTCCAATCACCTCATGCTAATTAGGGTTCTCTTTTTGTTGCTAAGACTATTTTTCATGCAACGACCATGAAATGATCTTGTGTGACATTGGTAACAACTATATTCATTGTGAAAACATTGCCTATCAACCATTTATAAGATGATTTCATTCAAACCAAAAAAATAATGCAGTGCTTAATCTTGAAGTGCATTTCTTATTGATGTTGATTGGTTGAATTAGAAAAGAAAGAGTACCCCCTTCTTTTTTATTTATCGAGGCTCCTCTTTTAGTTCCAAGAAAATTTTTGATATAGTGATCATGAAATAAACTTTTGTGGATAGACAACCTAGCATATTAATCAAACAAAAAACAAGTCTAAAAACTATTAACACTCTGAATCTATTTACATCCATCAACCAAAGGAATCATACATCATGGTTTGCAACTCATTTTAAAGTAATGTGTTGAAATTAAAAAATAATTAGCGTTTGCAATCACCTCATGCTAATTAGGGTTCTGTTTTTGTTGCTATGACTATTTTTCATGCAACGACCATGAAATGATCTTATGTGACATTGGTAACAACTATAGTCATTGTGAAAACAATGCCCATCAACCATTTATAAGATGATTTCATTCAAACCAAACAAATAATGCAGTGCTTATTCTTGAATTGTATTTCTTATTGATGTTGATTGGTTCAATTCCAAAAGAAAGAGTACCCCCATCTTTTTTGTTTATCAAGGCTCCTCTTTTAGTTCCAATCACAATTTTTGATACAGTGATCATGAAATAAACATTTGTGGATAGACAGCCTAGCATATTAATAAAAAAAAAACAAATCTAAAAACTATTAACACTCTGAATCTATTTACATCCATCAACTAAAGGAATCATTCACCTTTGTCTGCAATTCATTCTAAGGTAATATGTTGAAATTCCAAAATAATTAAAGTTTCCAGTTGCCTCATGCTAATTGGGGTTCTTTTTTTATTGCTAGGACTATTTTTCATGCAATGACCATGAAATGATATTATGTGTCATTTGTAACAACTATATTCATTGTGAAAACATTGCACATCAACCATTTATAAGATGAATTCATTCAAACCAAACAAATAATGCAGTCTTTGATCTTGAATTGCATTTCTTATTGATGTTGATTGGTTCAATTCCAAAAAAAAAGAGTACCTCCCATCTTTTTTGTTTATCAAGGCTCCTCTTTTTGTTCCAAGCACAATTTTTGATACAGTGATCATGAAATAAACATTTGTGGATAGAGAACTTAGTATATTAATCAATATAAACAAGTCTAAAAAGTATTAACACTCTGAATCTATTTACATCCATCAACCAAAGGAATCATACATCATTGTTTGCAATTCATTCTAAGGTAATGTGTTGAAATTAAAAAATAATTAGCGTTTCCAATCACCTCATGATAATTAGGGTTATCTTTTTGTTGCTATGACTATTTTTCATACAACGACCATGAAATGATCTTATGTGACATTGGTAACAACTATATTCATTGTGAAAACATTGCCCATCAACCATTTATAAGATGATTTCATTCAAACCAAACAAATAATGCAGTGCTTATTCTTGAATTGTATTTCTTATTGATGTTGATTGGTTGAATTTGAAAAGAAAGAGTACTCCCATCTTTTTTGTTTATCAAGGCTCCTCTTTTAGTTCCAAGCACAATTTTTGATATAATGATCATGAAATAAACATTTGTGGATAGACAACCTAGTATATTAATCAATATAAACAAGTCTAAAAATGATTAACACTCTGAATCTATTTACATCCATCAACCAAAGTAATCATACATCATGATGTGCAATTCATTCTAAGGTAATGTGTTGAAATTAAAAAATAATTAGCATTTCCAATCACCTCATGATAATTAGGGTTCTGTTGTTGTTGCTATGAGTATTTTTCATGCAACGACCATGAAATGATCTTATGTGACATTGGTAACAACTATATTCATTGTGAAAACAATGCCCATCAACCATTTATAAGATGATTTCATTCAAACCAAACAAATAATGCAGTGCTTATTCTTGAATTGTATTTCTTATTGATGTTGATTGGTTGAATTAGAAAAGAAAGAGTACCCCATCTTTTTTGTTTATCAAGGCTCCTCTTTTAGTTCCAAGCACAATTTTTGATATAGTGATCATGAAATAAACATTTGTGGATAGACAACCTAGTATATTAATCAATATAAATAAGTCTAAAAACTATTAACACTATGAATCTATTTACATCCATCAACCAAAGGAATCATACATCATGGTGTGCAATTCATTCTAAGGTAATGTGTTGAAATTAGAAAATAATTAGCGTTTCCAATCACCTCATGATAATTAGGGTTCTCTTGTTGTTGCTATGAGTATTTTTCATGCAATGACCATGAAATGATCTTATGTGACATTGGTAACAACTATATTCATTGTGAAAACAATGGCCATCAACCATTTATAAGATGATTTCATTCAAACCAAACAAATAATGCAGTGCTTATTCTTGAATTGTATTTCTTATTGATGTTGATTGGTTGAATTAGAAAAGAAAGAGTACCCCATCTTTTTTGTTTATCAAGGCTCCTCTTTTAGTTCCAAGCACAATTTTTGATACAATGATCATGAAATAAACATTTGTGGATAGACAGCCTAACATATTAATCAACAAAAACAAGTCTAAAAACTATTAACACTCTGAATCTATTTACATCCATCAACTAAAGGAATCATTCACCTTTGTCTGCAATTCATTCTAAGGTAATGTGTTGAAATTCCAAAATAATTAAAGTTTCCAGTTGCCTCATGCTAATTGGGGTTCTTTTTTTGTTGCTAGGACTATTTTTCATGCAACGACCATGAAATGATCTCATGTGTCATTCTTAACAACTATATTCATTGTGAAAACAATGCCCATCAACCATTTATAAGATGAATTCATTCAAACCCAACAAATAATGGAGTCCTTAATCTTGAATTACATTTCTTCTTGATATTGATTGGTTGAATTCCAAAAGAAAGAGTACCTCTCATCTTTTTTGTTTATCAAGACTCCTCTTTTAATTCGAAATATATTTTTTGATGGAGTGATCATGAAATTAACATTTGGGGATAGACAACCTAGTATATTAATTAACATAAACAACTGAAAAAACAATTAAAACTCTGAATCTATTTTCTTCCATCAACCACTGGAATCATTCATCTTGGTTTGCAATTCATTCTATGATTATGTATTGAAATTCCAAAATAATTAGAGTTTCCAAACACCTTATACTAATTAGGGTTCTCTCTTTGTTACTAGGACTATTTTTCATCAACGACCATCAAATAATCTTATCTGTCATTCGTAACAACTATATTCATTGTGAAAACATTGCACATCAACCATTTATAAGTTGAATTCATTCAAACCAAACAAATAATGCAGTCCGTTATCTTGAATTGCATTTCTTATTGATGTTGATTGGTTGAATTCCAAAAGAAAGAGTACCTCCCATCTTTTTTGTTTATCAAGGCTCCTCTTTTAGTTCTAAGCACAATTTTTGATACAGTGATCATGAAATAAACAATTGTGGATAGACAACCTAGTATATTAATCAATATAAACAAGTCTAAAAACTATTAACACTCTAAATCTATTTACATCCATCAACCAAAGGAATCATACATCATGGTTTGCAATTCATTCTAAGGTAATGTGTTGAAATTAAAAAATAATTAGCGTTTCCAATCACCTCATGCTAATTAGGGTTCTCTTTTTGTTGCTATGACTATTTTTCATGCAACGACCATGAAATGATCTTATGTGTCATTCGTAACAACTATATTCATTGTGAAAACAATGCCCATCAACCATTTATAAGATGATTTCATTCAAACCAAACAAATAATGCAGTCCTTGATCTTGAATTGCATTTCTTATTGATGTTGATTGGTTGAATTGCAAAAGAAAGAGTACCTCCCATCTTTCTTGTTTGTCAAGGCTCCTCTTTTAATTCCAAATAGATTTTTTGATACAGTGATCATGAAATAACCATTTGTGGATAGGCAACCTAGTATATAAATCAATATATACATGTCTAAAAACTATTAACACTATGAATCTATTTACATCCATCCACCAAATAAATCATTCATCTTGGTTTGCAATTCATTCTAAGCTAATGTGTTGAAATTCAAAAATAATTAGAGTTTCCCAACACCTCATGCTAATTAGGGTTCTCTTTTTGTTGCTAGGACTATTTTTCATACAACGACCATGAAATGATCTTATGTGTCATTTGTAACAACTATATTCATTGTGAAAACAATGCACATCAAACATTTATAAGACAAATTCATTCAAACCAAACAAATAATGCAGTCCTTGATCTTGAATTGCATTTCTTATTGATGTTGATTGGATGAATTATGAAAGAAACAGTACCTCCTAACTTTGTTGTTTATCAAAGTTCCTCTTTTAGTTCCAAACACAACTTTTGATATAGCGATCATGAAATAAACATTTGTGGATAGGCAACCTAGCAGATTAAT
Source organism: Ceriops zippeliana (assembly GCA_037897445.1). Taxonomy (NCBI): domain Eukaryota; kingdom Viridiplantae; phylum Streptophyta; class Magnoliopsida; order Malpighiales; family Rhizophoraceae; genus Ceriops; species Ceriops zippeliana. The sequence goes on from JBAPLH010001165.1 coordinate 346,923, forward strand.
CAACATAAACAAGCGTAAAAACTATTAATACTCTTAATGTATTTACATTCATCAACCAAAGGAATCATTCATCTTTATTGGCAATTGATTCTAAGGTAATGTATTGAAATTCAAAAATATTAGAGTTTCCAATCACCTCATGCTAATTAGGGTTTTCATTTTGTTGCTAGTACTATTTTTCATGCAATGACCATGAAATGATCTTATGCGTAAATTGTAACAACTATATTCATTGTGAAAACAATGCCCATCAACCAATTATAAGATGAATTCATTCAAACCCCATAAATAATGCATTCCTTGATCTTGAATTGCATTTCTTATTGATGTTGATTGGTTGAATTCCAAAAGAAAGAGTACCTCCCATCTTTTTTATTTATCAAGGCACCTCTTTTAGTTCCAAAAAAATTTTTGATACAGTGATCATGACATAAACATTTGTGGATCGACAACCTAGCACATTAATCAAGATAAAAAAGCCTAAAAACTATTAACACTTTGAATCTATTTACATCCATCAACCAAAGGAATCATTCATCTTTGTTGGCAATTCATTCTAAGGTAATGTATTGAAATTCCAAAATAATTAGAGTTTCCAATCACCTCAAGCTAATTAGGGTTCTCTTTTTGTTGCTAGGACTATTTTTCATGCAACAACCATGAAATGACCTTATGTGACATTCATCACAACCATATTCATTATGAAAACAATGCCCATCAACCATTTATAAGATGAAATCATTCAAACCCAACAAATTATGCAGTCCTTGATCTTGAATTGCATTTCTTATTCATTTCGATTGGTTGAATTGCAAAAGAAAGACTACCTGCCATTTTTTTTGTTTATGAAGGCTCCTCTTTTGGTTCCAAATACAATTTTTGATACAGTGTTCTTGAAATCAACAATTGTGGATAGGCAACCAAGTATATTAATCAATATAAACAACTCAAAAAACTATTAACACTCTAAATCTATTTACATCCATCAACCAAAGGAATCATTCATCTTGGTTTGCAATTCATTGTAAGGTAATGTGTTGAAATTCCAAAATAATTAGAGTTTCCATTCACCTCATGCTGATTAGGGTTCTCTTTTTGTTGCTAGGACTATTTTTCTGGCAATGACCATGAAATGATCTTATGTCTCAATTGTAACAACTATAATCATTTTGAAAACAATGCCCATCAACCATTTATATGATGAATTCATTCAAAGCCAACAAATAAAGCAGTCCTTGATCTTGAATTGCATTTCTTACTCATTTTCATTGGTTGAATTCCAAAAGATAGTGTACCTCCCATCTTTTTTGTTTATCAAGACTCGTCTTTTTGTTCCAAACACAATTTTTGATACAGTGATCATGAAATAAACATTTGTGGGTACACAACATAGCATATTAATCAACGTTAAGAAATGTAAAAACTATTAACACTCTGAATCTATTTACATCCAACAACCAAAGGAATCATTTATCTTTGTTTGCAATTCATTCTAAGGTAATGTGTTGAAATTCCAAAATAATTAGAGTTTCCAATCACATCAAGCTAATTAGGGTTCTCTTTTTGTTGCTCGGACTATTTTTCATGCAACAACCATGAAATGACCTTATGTGACATTCGTAACAACCATATTCATTGTGAAAACAATGCCCATCAACCATTTATAAGATGAAATCATTCAAACCCAACAAATAATGCAGTCCTTGATCTTGAATTGGATTTCTTATTCATTTCGATTGGTTGAATTCCAAAAGAAAGAGTACCTCCCATTTTTTTTGTTTATGAAGGCTCCTCTTTAATTCCAAATACAATTTTTGATACAGTGATCTTGAAATAAACAATTGTGGATAGGCAACCAAGTATATTAATCAATGTAAACAACTCAAAAAACTGTTAACACTTTGAATCTATTTATATCCATCAACCAAAGGAATTATTCATCTTGGTTTGCAATTCATTCTAAGGTAATGTGTCGAAATTCCAAAATAATTAGAGTTTTCAATCACCTCAAGCTAATTAGGGTTCTCTTTTTGTTCCTAGGACTATTTTTCATGCAACAAAAATGAAATGAACTTATGTGTCATTCTTACCAACTATATTCATTGTGAAAACAAAGCCCATCAACTATTTATAAGATGAATTCATTCAATCCCAACAAATAATGCAGTCCTTGATCTTGAATTGCATTTCTTATTCATTTCGATTGGTTGAATTCCAAAAGAAAGACTACCTGCCATTTTTTTTGTTTATGAAGGCTCCTCTATTGGTTCCAGATACAATTTTTGATACAGTGTTCTTGAAATCAACAATTGTGGATAGGCAACCAAGTATATTAATCAATATAAACAACTCAAAAAAGTATTAACACTAGGAATCTATTTACATCCATCAACCAAAGGAATCATTCATCTTGGTTTGCAATTCATTCTAAGGTAATGTGTTGAAATTCCAAAATAATTAGAGTTTTGAATCACCTCAAGCTAATTAGGGTTCTCTTTTTGTTGCTCGGACTATTTTTCATGCAACAACCATGAAATGAACTTATGTGACATTCGTAACAACCATATTCATTGTGAAAACAATGCCCATCAACCATTTATAAGATGAATTCATTCAAACCCAACAAATAATGCAGTCCTTGATCTTGAATTGCATTTCTTATTCATTTCGATTGGTTGAATTCCAAAAGAAAGAGTGCCTCCCATTTTTTTTTTTTATGAAGGCTCCTCTTTAATTCCAAATACAATTTTTGATACAGTCATCTTGAAATAAACAATTGTGGATAGGCAACAAAGTATATTAATCAATATAAACAACTCAAAAAACTATTAACACTTTGAATCTATTTACATCCATCAACCACAGGAATCATTCGTCTTTGTTTGCAATTCATTCTAAGGTAATGTGTTGAAATTCCAAAATAATTAGAGTTTCCAATCACCTCAAGCTAATTAGGGTTCTCTTTTTGTTGCTCGGACTATTTTTCATGCAACAACCATGAAATGAACTTATGTGACATTCGTAACAACCATATTCATTGTGAAAACAATGCCCATCAACCATTTATAAGATGAATTCATTCAAACCCAACAAATAATGCAGTCCTTGATCTTGAATTGCATTTCTTATTCATTTCGATTGGTTGAATTCCAAAAGAAAGAGTGCCTCCCATTTTTTTTGTTTATGAAGGCTCCTCTTTTAGTTCCAAAAACAATTTTTCATACAGTGATCTTGAAATAAATAATTGTGGATAGGCAACCAAGTATATTAATCAATATAAACAACTCAAAAAACTATTAACACTCTGAATCTATTTACATCCATCAACCAAAGAAATCATTTGTCTTTGTTTGCAATTCATTCTAAGGTAATGTGTTGAAATTCCAAAATAATTAGAGTTTTCAAGCACCTCAAGCTAATTAGGGTTCTCTTTTTGTTGCTAGGACTATTTTTCATGCAACAACCATGAAATGAACTTATGTGACATTCGTAACAACCATATTCATTGTGAAAACAATGCCCATCAACCATTTATAAGATAAATTCATTCAAACCCAACAAATAATGCTGTCCTTGATCTTGAATTGCATTTCTTATTCATTTCGATTGGTTGAATTCCAAAAGAAAGAGTGCCTCCCATTTTTTTTGTTTATGAAGGCTCCTCTTTAATTCCAAATACAATTTTTGATACAGTGATCTTGAAATAAACAATTGTGGATAGGAAACGAAGTATATTAATCAATATAAACAACTCAAAAAACTATTAACACTCTGAATCTATTTACATCCATCAACCACAGGAATCATTCGTCTTTGTTTGCAATTCATTGTAAGGTAATGTGTTGAAATTCCAAAATAATTAGAGTTTTCAATCACCTCAAGCTAATTAAGGTTCTCTTTTTGTTGCTAGGACTATTTTTCATGCAACAAGTATGAAATGAACTTATTTGACATTCGTAACAGCCATATTCATTGTGAAAACAATGCCCATCAACCATTTATAAGATCAATTCATTCAAACCCAACAAATAATGCTATCCTTGATCTTGAATTGCATTTCTTATTCATTTTGATTGGTTGAATTCCAAAAGAAAGAGTGCCTCCCATTTTTTTTGTTTATGAAGGCTCCTCTTTTAATTCCAAATACAATTTTTCATACAGTGATCTTGAAATAAACAATTGTGGATAGGCAACCAAGTATATTAATCAATATAAACAACTCAAAAAACTATTAACACTCTGAATCTATTTACATCCATCAACCAAAGGAATCATTCGTCTTTGTTTACAATTCATTCTAAGGTAATGTGTTGAAATTCCAAAATAATTAGAGTTTTCAATCACCTCAAGCTAATTAGGGTTCTCTTTTTGTTGCTAGGACTATTTTTCATGCAACAAAGATGAAATGAACTTATGTGACATTCGTAACAACCATATTCATTGTGAAAACAATGCCCATCAACCATTTATAAGATCAAATCATTCAAACCCAACAAATAATACAGTCCTTGATCTTGAATTGCATTTCTTATTCTTTTCGATTGGTTGAATTCCAAAAGAAAGACTACCTGCCATTTTTTTTGTTTATGAAGTCTCCTCTTTTGGTTCTAAATACAATTTTTGATACAGTGTTCTTGAAATCAACAATAGTGGATGGGCAACCAAGTATATTAATCAATATAAACAACTCAAAAAACTATTAACACTGTGAATCTATTTACATCCATCAACCAAAGGAATCATTCGTCTTTGTTTGCAATTCATTCTAAGGTAATGTGTTGAAATTCCAAAATAATTTGAATTTTCAATCACCTCAAGCTAATTAGGGTTCTCTTTTTGTTGCTAGGACTATTTTTCATTCAGCAACCATGAAATGAACTTATGTGACATTCGTAACAACCATATTCATTGTGAAAACAATGCCCATCAAACATTTATAAGATCAATTCATTCAAACGCAACAAATAATGCAGTCCTTGATCTTGAATTGCATTTCTTATTCATTTCGATTGGTTGAATTCCAAAAGAAAGAGTGCCTCCCATTTTTTTTGTTTTTGAAGGCTCATCTTTTAGTTCCAAATACAATTTTTCATACAGTGATCTCGAAATAAACAATTGTGGATAGGCAACCAAGTTAATTAATATAAACAACTCAAAAAACTATTAACACTCTGAATCTATTTACATCCATCAACCAAAGTAATCATTCATCTTTGTTTGAAATTCATTCTAAGGTAATGTGTTAAAATTCCAAAATAATTAGAGTTTCCAATCACCTCACGCTAATTAGGGTTCTCTTTTTGTTGCTAGGACTATTTTTCATGCAACAACCATGAAATGACCTTATGTGACATTCGTAACAACCATATTCATTATGAAAACAATGCCCATCAACCTTTTATAAGATGAATTCATTCAAACCCAGCAAATAATTCAGTCCTTGATCTTGAATTGCATTTCTTATTCATTTCGATTGGTTGAATTCCAAAAGAAAGACTACCTGCCATTTTTTTTGTTTATGAAGGCTCCTCTTTTGATTTCAAATACAATTTTTGATACAGTGTTCTTGAAATCAACAATTGTGGATAGGCAACCAAGTATATTAATCAATATAAACAACTCAAAAAAACGATTAACACTCTGAATCTATTTACATCCATCAACCAAAGGAATCATTCATCTTTGTTTGCAATTCATTCTAAGGTAATGTGTTAAAATTCCAAAATAATTAGAGTTTCCAATCACCTCACGCTAATTAGGGTTCTCTTTTTGTTGCTAGGACTATTTTTCTTGCAACAACCATGAAATGACCTTATGTGACATTCGTAACAACCATATTCGTTATGAAAACAATGCCCATCAACCTTTTATAAGATGAATTCATTCAAACCCAACAAATAATGCAGTCCTTGATCTTGAATTGCATTTCTTATTCATTTCGATTGGTTGAATTCCAAAAGAAACACTACCTGCCATTTTTTTTGTTTATGAAGGCTCCTCTTTTGATTTCAAATACAATTTTTGATACAGTGTTCTTGAAATCAACAATTGTGGATAGGCAACCAAGTATATTAATCAATATAAACAACTCAAAAAAACTATTAACACTCTGAATCTATTTACATCCATCAACCAATGGAATCATTCATCTTTGTTTGCAATTCATTCTAAGGTAATGTGTTGAAATTCCAAAATAATTACAGTTTCCAATCACCTCATGCTAATTAGGGTTGTCTTTTTGTTACTAAGACTGTTTTTCATGCAACGACCATGAAATGATCTTATGTGTCATTCGTAACAACTATATTCATTGTGAAAACAATGCCCATCAACCATTTATAAGATGAATTCATTCAAACCTAACAAATAATGCAGTCCTTGATCTTGAATTGCATTTCTTATTCATTTCGATTGGTTGAATTCCAAAAGAAAGAGTGCCTCCCATTTTTTTTGTTTATGAAGGCTCCTCTTTTGCTTCCAAAAACAATTTTTGATACAGTGTTCTTGAAATCAACAATTATGGATAGGCAACCAAGTATATTAATCAATATAAACAACTCAAAAAACTATTAACACTCTGAATCTATTTACATCCATCATCCAAAGGAATCATTCATCTTGGTTTGCAATTCATTCTATGGTAATGTGTTGAAATTCCAAAACAATTAGAGTTTCCAATCACCTCATGCTAATTAGGGTTCTCTTTTTGTTGCTAGGACTATTTTTCATGCAATGACCATGAAATGATCTTATGTCTCAATTGTAACAACTATATTCCTTTTGAAAACAATGCCCATCAACCATTTATATGATGAATTCATTCAAACCCAACAAATAAAGCAGTCCTTGATCTTGAATTGCATTTCTCATTCATTTTCATTGGTTGAATTCCAAAAGATAGTGTACCTCCCATCTTTTTTGTTTATTAAGGCTCCTCTTTTTGTTCCAAACACAATTTTTGATACAGTGATCATGAAATAAACATTTGTGGATACACAACATAGCATATTAATCAACGTAAAGAAAAGTAAAAACTATTAACACTCTCAATCTATTTACATCCAACAACCAAAGGAATCATTCATCTTTTTTTGCAATTCATTCTAAGGTAATGTGTTGAAATTCCTAAATAATTAGAGTTTCCAATCACCTCAAGCTAATTAGGGTTCTCTTTTTCTTGCTAGCACTATTTTTCATGCAACAACCATGAAATGACCTTATGTGACATTCGTAACAACCATATTCATTGTGAAAACAATGCCCATCAACCATTTATAAGATGAATTCATTCAAACCCAACAAATAATGCAGTCCTTGATCTTGAATTGCATTTCTTATTCATTTTCATTGGTTGAATTCCAAAAGATAGTGTACCTCCCATCTTTTTTGTTTATTAAGGCTCCTCTTTTTGTTCCAAACACAATTTTTCATACAGTGATCTTGAAATAAACAATTGTGGATAGGCAACCAAGTATATTAATCAATATAAACAACTCAAAAAACTATTAACACTCTGAATCTATTTACATCCATCAACCAAAGGAATCATTCATCTTGGTTTGCAATTCATTCTAAGGTAATGTGTTGAAATTCCGAAATAATTAGAGTTTTCAATCACCTCAAGCTAATTAGGGTTCTCTTCTTGTTGCTAGGACTATTTTTCATGCAACAACCATCAAATGACCTTATGTGACATTCGTAACAACCATATTCATTGTGAAAACAATGCCCATCAACCATTTATAAGATGAATTCATTCAAACCCAACAAATAATGCAGTCCTTGATCTTGAATTGCATTTCTTATTCATTTCGATTGGTTGAATTCCAAATGAAAGAGTACCTCCCATTTTTTTTGTTTATGAAGGCTCCTCTTGAATTCCAAATACAATTTTTGATACAGTGATCTTGAAATAAACAATTGTGGATATGCAACCAAGTATATTAATCAATATAAACAACTCAAAAAACTATTAACACTCTCAATCTATTTACATCCATCAACCAAAGGAATCATTGATCTTGGTTTGCAATTCATTCTAAGGTAATGTGTCGAAATTCCAAAATATTTAGAGTTTCCTATCATCGCATGCTAGTTAAGGTTCTCTTTTTGTTGTTAGGTCTATTTTTCATGCAACAACCATGAAATGATCTTTTGTGTCATTTGTACCAACTATATTCATTGTGAAAACAATGCCCATCAACTATTTATAAGATGAATTCATTCAATCCTAACAAATAATGCATTCCTTGAGCTTGAACTGCATTTCTAATTAATGTTGATTGGTTGAATTCGAAAACAATGAGTACCTCCCATCTTTTTTGTTTATCAAGGCTCCTCTTTTATTTTCAAACACAATTTTTGATACAGTGATCATGAAATAAACAATTGTGGATAGACAACCTAGTATACTAATCAATATAAACAAGTCTATTAACTATTGACACACTGAATCTATTTACATCCATCAACCAAGGGAAGGATTCATCTTTATTTGCAATTCATTCTAAGGTAATGTGTTGAAATTCCAAAATAATTAGAGTTTCCAATCACCTCATGCTAATTAGGGTTCTCTTTTTGTTGCTAGGACTATCTTTCATGCAACGACCATGAAATGATCTTATGTGTCGATCGTAAAAACTATATTGATTGTGAAGACAATGCCCATCAACCATTTGTAAGATGAATTCATTCAAACCCGAGAAATAATGCAGTCGTTGATCTTGAATTGCAATTCTCATTGATGTGGATTGGTTGAATTCCAAAAGAAAGAGTTTCATCCATCTTTTTTGTTTATCAAGGCTCCTCTTTTAGCCCAAATACAGTTTTTGATACAGTGATCATGAAATAAACATTTGTGGAGAGACAACCTAGCTTTTTAATCAACGTAAGCAAGTCTTAAAATTATTAACACTCTGAATCTATTTACATCCGTCAACCAAAGGAATCATTCATCTTTGTTTGCAATTCATTCTAATGTAATGTGTTGAAATTCCAAAATAATTAGAGTTTCCAATCACCTCATGCTAATTAGAGTTCTACTTTTGTTGCTAGGACTATTTTTCATGCGACGACCGTGAAATGATCTTATGTCTCAATTGTAACAACTATATTCATTGTGAAAACAATGCCCACCAACCATTTATAAGATGAATTCATTCTAACCCAACAAATAAAGCAGTCCTTGATCTTGAATTCCATTTCTTATTAATGTTGATTGGTTGAATTCCAAAAGATAGTGTACCTCCCATCTTTTTTGTTTATCAAGGCTCCTCTTTTTGTTCCAAACACAATTTTTGATACAGTGATCATGAAATAAACATTTGTGGATACACAATATAGCATATTAATCAACGTAAAGAAATGTAAAAACTATTAACACTCTGAATCTATTTACATCCAATAACCAAAGGAATCATTCATCTTTGTTTGCAATAAATTCTATGGTAATGTGTTGAAATTCCAAAATAAGTAGAGTTTCCAATCACCTCAAGCTAATTAGGGTTCTCTTTTTGTAGCTAGGACTATTTTTCATGCAACAACCATGAAATGACCTTATGTGACATTCGTAACAACCATATTCATTGTGAAAACAATGCCCATCAACCATTTATAAGATGAATTCATTCAAACCCAACAAATAATGCAGTCCTTGATCTTGAATTGCATTTCTTATTCATTTCGATTGGTTGAATTCCAAAAGAAATAGTACCAGCCAATTTTTTTGTTTATGAAGGCTCCTCTTTTGGTTCCAAATACAATTTTTGATACAGTGATCTTGAAATCAACAATTATGGATAGGCAACCAAGTATATTAATCAATATAAACAACTGAAAAACCTATTAACACTCTGAATCTATTTACATCCATCAACCAAAGGAATCATTTAACTTTGTTTGCAATTCATTCTAAGGTAATGTGTTGAAATTCCAAAATAATTAGAGTTTTCAATCACGTCAAGCTAATTAGGGTTCTCTTTTTGTTGCTAGGACTATTTTTCTTGCAACAACCATGAAATGACCTTATGTGACATTCGTAACAACCATATTCATTGTGAAAACAATGCCTATCAACCATTTATAAGATGAATTCATTCAAAGCCAACAAATAATGTAGTCCTTGATCTTGAATTGCATTTCTTATTCATTTCGATTGGTTGAATTCTAAATGAAAGAGTACCTCCCATTTTTTTTGCTTATGAAGGCTCCTCTTGAATTCCAAATACAATTTTTGATACAGTGATCTTGAAAGAAACAATTGTGGATAGGCAACCAAGTATATTAATCAATATAAACAACTCAAAAAACTATTAACACTATGAATCTATTTACATCCATCAACCAAAGGAATCATTCATCTTGGTTTGCAATTCATTCTAAGGTAATGTGTCGAAATTCCAAAATATTTAGAGTTTCCTATCACCTCATGCTATTTAAGGTTCTCTTTTTGTTGTTAGGTCTATTTTTCATGCAACGACCATGAAATGATCTTATGTGTGATTCGTACCAACTATATTCATTGTGAAAACAATGCCCATCAACTATTTATAAGATGAATTCATTCAATCCCAAAAAATAATGCATTCCTTGATCTTGAATTACATTTCTTATTAATGTTGATTGGTTGAATTCGAAAACAAAGTGTACCTCCCATCTTTTTTGTTTATCAAGGCTCCTCTTTTATTTTCAAACACAATTTTTGATACAGTGATCATGAAATAAACAATTGTGGAGAGACAACCTAGCTTTTTAATCAACGTAAGCAAGTCTTAAAATTATTAACACTCTAAATCTCTTTACATCCGTCAACCAAAGGAATCATTCATCTTTGTTTGCAATTCATTCTAATGTAATGTGTTGAAATTCTAAAATAATTAGAGTTTCCAATCACCTCATGCTAATTAGGGTTCTCTTTTTGTTGCTAGGACTAATTTTCATGCAACGACCATGAAATGATCTTATGTGTCAATTCTAACAACTATATTCATTGTGAAAACAATGCCCATCAACCATTTATAAGATGAATTCATTCTAACCCAACAAATAAAGCAGTCCTTGATCTTGAATTGCATTTCTTATAAATGTTGATTGGTTGAATTCCAAAAGATAGTGTACCTCCCATATTTTTTGTTCATCAAGGCTCCTCTTTTAGTTCCAAACACAATTTTTGATACAGTGATCATGAAATAAACATTTGTGGATACACAACATAGCATATTAATCAACGTAAAAAAATGTAAAAACTATTAACACTCTGAATCTATTTACATCCAATAACCAAAGGAATCATTCATCTTTGTTTGCAATTCATTCTAAGGTAATGTGTTGAAATTCTGAAATAATTAGAGTTTCCAATCACCTCAAGCTAATTAGGGTTCTCTTTTTCTTGCTAGCACTATTTTTCATGCAACAACCATGAAATGACCTTATGTGACATTCGTCACAACCATATTCATTGTGAAATCAATGCCCATCAACCATTTATAAGATGAATTCATTCAAACACAACAAATAATGCAGTCCTTGATCTTGAATTGCATTTCTTATTCATTTCGATTGGTTGAATTGCAAAAGAAATAGTACCGGCGAATTGTTTTGTTTATGAAAGCTACTCTTTTGGTTCCAAATACATTTTTTGATACAGTGATCTTGAAATCAACAATTATGGATAGGCAACCAAGTATATTAATCAATATAAACAACTCAAAAAACTATTAACACTATGAATCTATTTACATCCATCAACCAAAGGAATCATTCATCTTTGTTTGCAATTCATTCTAAGGTAATGTGTTGAAATTCCAAAATAATTAGTGTTTTCAATCACCTTGAGCTAATTAGGGTTCTCTTTTTGTTGCTAGGACTATTTTTCTTGCAACAACCATGAAATGACCTTATGTGACATTCGTAACAACCATATTCATTGTGAAAACAATGCCCATCCACCATTTATAAGATGAATTCATTCAAACCCAACAAATAATGCAGTCCTTGATCTTGAATTGCATTTCTTATTCATTTCGATTGGTTGAATTCCAAAAGAAAGAGTGCCTCCCATTTTTTTTGTTTATGAAGGCTCCTCTTTTAGTTCCAAATACAATTTTTCATACAGTGAACTTGAAATAAACAATTGTGGATAGGCAACCAAGTATATTAATCAATATAAACAACTCAAAAAACTATTAACACTCTGAATGTATTTACATCCATCAACCAAAGGAATCATTCATCTTTGTTTGCAATTCATTCTAAGGTAATGTGTCGAAATTCCAAAATATTTAGAGTTTCCTATCACCTCACGCTATTTAAGGTTCTCTTTTTGTTGTTAGGACTATTTTTCATGCAACGACCATGAAATGATGTTATGTGTCATTCGCACCAACTATATTCATTGTGAAAACAATGCCCACCAACTATTTATAAGATGAATTCATTCAATCCCAACAAATAATGCAGTCCTTGATCTTGAATTGCATTTCTAATTGATGTTGATTGGTTGAATTCGAAAACAAAGAGTACCTCCCATCTTTTTTGTTTATCAAGGCTCCTCTTTTATTTTCAAACACAATTTTTGATACAGTGATCATGAAATAAACAATTGTGGATAGACAACCTAGTATACTAATCAATATAAACAAGTCTATTAACTATTGACACACTGAATCTCTTTACATCCATCAACCAAGGGAAGGATTCATCTTTATTTGCAATTCATTCTAAGGTAATGTGTTGAAATTCCAAAATAATTAGAGTTTCCAATCACCTCATGCTAATTAGGGTTCTCTTTTTGTTGCTAGGACTATCTTTCATGCAACGACCATGAAATGATCTTATGTGTCAATCGTAAAAACTATATTGATTGTGAAGACAATGCCCATCAACCATTTGTAAGATGAATTCATTCAAACCCAAGAAATAATGCAGTCGTTGATCTTGAATTGCAATTCTCATTGATGTGGATTGGTTGAATTCCAAAAGAAAGAGTTCCATCCATCTTTTTTGTTTATGAAGGCTCCTCTTTTGGTCCCAAATACAGTTTTTGATACAGTGATCATGAAATAAACATTTGTGGATAGACAACATAGCATATTAATCAACGTAAAGAAATCTAAAATCTTTTAACACTCTAAATCTATTTACATCCATCAAGCAAAGGAATCCTTCATCTTTGTTTGCTATTCATTCTAAGGTAATGTGTTGAAATTCCAAAGTAATTAAAGTTTCCAATCACCTCATGCTAATTAGGGTTCTCTTTTTGTAGCTAGGACTATTTTTCAGGCAATGACAATGAAATGATCTTATGTCTCAATCGTAACAACTATATTCATGGTGAAAACAATGCCCACCAACCATTTATAAGATGAATTCATTCTAACCCAACCAATAAAGCAGTCCTTGATCTTGAATTGCATTTCTTATTAATGTTGATTGGTTGAATTCCAAAAGATAGTGTACCTCCCATCTTTTTTGTTTATCAAGGCTCCTCTTTTTGTTCCAAACACAATTTTTGATACAGTGATGATGAAATAAACATTTGTGGATACACAACATAGCATATTAATCAACGTAAAGAAATGTAAAAACTATTAACATTCTGAATCTATTTACATCCAACAACCAAAGGAATCATTCATCTTTGTTTGCAATTCATTCTAAGGTAATGTGTTGAAATTCCAAATTAATTAGAGTTTCCAATCACCTCAAGCTAATTAGGGTTCTCCTTTTGTTGCTAGGACTATTTTTCATGCAACAACCATGAAATGACCTTATGTGACATTCGTAACAACCATATTCATTGTGAAAACAATGCCCATCAACCATTTATAAGATGAATTCATTCAAACACAACAAATAATGCAGTCCTTGATCTTGAATTGCATTTCTTATTCATTTCAATTGGTTGAATTCCAAAAGAAAGAGTACCTCCCATCTTTTTTGTTTATCAAGGCTCCTCTTTTAATTCCAAACACAATTTCTGATACAGTGATCATGAAATAAACATTTGTGGATAGACAACATAGCATAATAATCAACGTAAAGAAATCTAAAAAGTTTTAACACTCTGAATCTATTTACATCCATCAACCAAAGGAATCATTCATCTTTGTTTGCTATTCATTCTAAGGTAATGTGTTGAAATTCCAAAATAATTAGAGTTTCCAATCACCTCATGCTAATTAGGGTTCACTTTTTGTAGCTAGGACTATTTTTCAGGCAATGACCATAAAATGATCTTATGTCTCAATCGTAACAACTATATTCATTGTGAAAACAATGCCCACCAACCATTTATAAGATGAATTCATTCTAACCCAACAAATAAAGCAGTCCTTGATCTTGAATTGCATTTCTTATTAATGTTGATTAGTTGAATTCCAAAAGATAGTGTACCTCCCATCTCTTTTGTGTATCAAGTCTCCTCTTTTTGTTCCAAACACAATTTTCGATACAGTGATCATGAAATAAACATTTGTGGATACACAACATAGCATATTAATCAACGTAAAGAAATGTAAAAACTATTAACACTCTGAATCTATTTACATCCAATAACCAAAGGAATCATTCATCATTGTTTGCAATTCATTCCAAGGTAATGTGTTGAAATTCCAAAATAATTAGAGTTTCCAATCACGTCAAGCTAATTAGGGTTCTCTTTTTGTTGCTAGGACTATTTTTCATGCAACAACTATGAAATGACCTAATGTGACATTCGTCACAACCATATTCATTACAAAAACAATGCCCATCAACCATTTATAAGATGAATTCATTCAAACCCAACAAATAATGCAGTCCTTGATCTGGAATTGCATTTCTTATTCATTTCGATTGGTTGAATTCCAAAAGAAAGACTAGCTGCCATTTTTTTTGTTTATGAACACTCCTCTTTTGGTTCCAAATACAATTTTTGATACAGTGTTCTTGAAATCAACAATTGTGGATAGGCAACCAAGTATATTGATCGATATAAACAACTCAAAAAACTATTAACACTCTGAATCTATTTACATCCATCAACCATAGGAATCATTCATCTTGGTTTGCAATTCATTCTAAGGTAATGTGTTGAAATTCCAAAATAATTAGTGTTTCCAATCACCTCATGCTAATTAGGGTTCTCTTTTTGTTGCCAGGACTATTTTTCTGGCAATGACCATGAAATGATCTGATGTCTCAAATGTAACAACTATATTCATTTTGAAAACAATGCCCATCAACCATTTATATGATGAATTCATTCAAACCCAACAAATAAAGCAGTCCTTGATCTTGAATTGCATTTCTTATTCATTTTCATTGGTTGAATTCCAAAAGATAGTGTACCTCCCATCGTTTTTGTTTATCAAGGCTCCTCTTTTTGTTCCAAACACAATTTTTGATACAGTGATCAAGAAATAAACATTTGTAGATACACAACATAGCATATTAATCAACGTAAAGAAATGTAAAAACTATTAACACTCTGAATCTATTTACATCCAACAACCAAAGGAATCATTCATCTTTGTTTGCAATTCATTCTAAGGTAATGTGTTGAAATTCCAAAATAAGTAGAGTTTTCAATCACCTCAAGCTAATTAGGGTTCTCTTTTTGTTGCTAGGACTATTTTTCATGCAACAACAATGAAATGACCTTATGTGACATTCGTAACAACCATATTCATTGTGAAAACAATGCTCATCAACCATTTATAAGATAAATTCATTCAAACCCAACAAATAATGCAGTCCTTGATCTTGAATTGCATTTCTTATTCATTTCGATTGGTTGAATTCCAAAAGAAATAGTACCGGCCAATTTTTTTGTTTATGAAGGCTCCTCTTTTGGTTCCAAATACAATTTTTGATACAGTGATCTTGAAATCAACAATTATGGATAGGCAACCAAGTATATTAATCAATATAAACAACTCACAAAACTATTAACACTCTGAATCTATTTACTTCCATCAACCAAAGGAATCATTCAACTTGGTTTGCAATTCATTCTAAGGTAATGTGTTGAAATTCCAAAATAATTAGAGTTTTCAATCACCTCAAGCTAATTAGGGTTCTCTTTTTGTTGCTAGGACTATTTATCTTGCAACAACCATGAAATGACCTTATGTGACATTCGTAACAACCATATTCATTGTGAAAACAATGCCCATCAAACATTTATAAGATCAATTCATTCAAAACCAACAAATAATGCAGTCCTTGATCTTGAATTGCATTTCTTATTCATTTCGATTGGTTGAATTCCAAACGAAAGAGTGCCTCCCATTTTTTTTCTTTATGCAGGCTCCTCTTTTAGTTCCAAATACAATTTTTCATACAGTGATCTTGAAATAAACAATTGTGGATAGGCAACCAAGTATATTAATCAATAGAAACAACTCAAAAAAACTATTAGCACTCTGAATCTATTTACATCCATCAACGAAAGGAATCATTCATCTTGGTTTGCAATTCATTCTAAGGTAATGTGTTGAAATTCCAAAATAATTAGAGTTTTCAATCACCTCAAGCTAATTAGGGTTCTCTTTTTGTTGCTAGGACTATTTATCTTGCAACAACCATGAAATGACCTTATGTGACATTCGTAACAACCATATTCATTGTGAAAACAATGCCCATCAAACATTTATAAGATCAATTCATTCAAACCCAACAAATAATGCAGTCTTTGATCTTGAATTGCATTTCTTATTCATTTCGATTGGTTGAATTCCAAACGAAAGAGTGCCTCTCATTTTTTTTCTTTATGCAGGCTCCTCTTTTAGTTCCAAATACAATTTTTCATACAGTGATCTTGAAATAAACAATTGTGGATAGGCAACCAAGTATATTAATCAATAGAAACAACTCAAAAAAACTATTAGCACTCTGAATCTATTTACATCCATCAACGAAAGGAATCATTCATCTTGGTTTGCAATTCATTCTAAGGTAATGTGTTGAAATTCCAAAATATTTAGAGTTTCCAATCACCTCACGCTAATTAAGGTTCTCTTTTTGTTGTTAGGACTATTTTTCATGCAATGACCATCAAATGATCTTATGTGTCATTCGTACCAACTATATTCATTGTGAAAACAATGCCCATCAACCATGTATAAGATGAATTCATTCAAACCCAACAAATAATGCAGTCCATGATCTTGAATTGCATTTCTTATTCATTTAGATTGGTTAAATTCCAAAAGAAAGACTACCTGCCATTTCTTTTGTTTATGAAGGCTCCTCTTTTGGTTCCTAATAGAATTTTTGATACAGTGTTCTTGAAATCAACAATTGTGGTTAGGGAACAAAGTATATTAATCAATATAAACAACTCAAAAAAACATTAACACTCTGAATCTATTTACATCCATCAACCAAAGGAATCATTCATCTTGGTTTGCAATTCATTCTAAGGTAATGTGTTGAAATTCCAAAATAATTAGAGTTTCCAATCACCTCATGCTAATTAGGGTTCTCTTCTTGTTGCTGGGACTATTTTTCTGGCAATGACCATGAAATGATGTTATGTCTCAATTGTAACAACTATATTCATTTTGAAAACAATGCTCATCAACCATTTATATGATGAATTCATTCAAACCCAACAAATAAAGCAGTCCTTGATCTTGAATTGCATTTCTTATTCATTTTCATTGGTTGAATTCCAAAAGAAAGACTACCTGCCATTTTTTTTCTTTATGAAGGCTCCTCTTTTGGTTCCGAATACAATTTTTGATACAGTGTTCTTTGAAATCAACAATTGTGGATAGGCAACAAAGTATATTAATCAATATAAACAACTGAAAAAACTATTAACACTGTGAATCTATTTACATCCATCAACCAAAGGAATCATTCATCTTGGTTTGCAATTCATTCTAAGGTAATGTGTTGAAATTCCAAAATAATTAGAGTTTCCAATCACCTCATGCTAATTAGGGTACTCTTTTTGTTGCTAGGACTATTTTTCATGCAACAACCATGAAATGACCTTATGTGACATTCGTAACAACCATGTTCATTGTGAAAACAATGCCCATCAACCATTTATAAGATGAATTCATTCAAACCCAACAAATAATGCAGTCCTTGATCTTGAATTGCATTTCTTATTCATTTCGATTGGTTGAATTCCAAAAGAAAGACTACCTGCCATTTTTTTTCTTTATGAAGGCTCCTCTTTTGGTTCCAAATACAATTTTTGATACAGTGTTCTTGAAATCAACAATTGTGGATAGGCAACCAAGTATATTAATCAATATAAACAACTCAAAAAACTATTAACTCTCCGAATCTATTCACATCCATCAACCAAAGGAATCATTCATCTTGGTTTGCAATTCATTCTAAGGTAATGTGTTGAAATTCCAAAATAATTAGAGTTTCCAAACACCTCATGCTAATTAGGGTTCTCTTTTTGTTGCTAGGACTATTTTTCAGGCAATGACCATGAAATGATCTTATGTCTCAATTGTAACAACTATATTCATTTTGAAAACAATGCCCATCAACCATTTATATGATGAATTCATTCAAACCCAACAAATAAAGCAGTCCTTGATCTTGAATTGCATTTCTTATTCATTTTCATTGGTTGAATTCCAAAAGAAAGACTACCTGCCATTTTTTTTCTTTATGAAGGCTCCTCTTTTGGTTTCAAATACAATTTTTGATACAGTGTTCTTGAAATCAACAATTGTGGATAGGCAACAAAGTATATTAATCAATATAAACAACTCAAAAAACTATTAACACTCTGAATCTATTGACATCCATCAACCAAAGGAATCATTCATCTTTGTTTGCAATTCATTCTAAGGTAATGTGTTGAAATTCCAAAATAATTAGAGTTTCCAATCACCTCATGCTAATTAGTGTACTATTTTTGTTGCTAGGACTATTTTTCATGCAACAACCATGAAATGACCTTATGTGACATTCGTAACAACCATGTTCATTGTGAAAACAATGCCCATCAACCATTTATAAGATGAATTCATTCAAACCCAACAAATAATGCAGTCCTTGATCTTGAATTGCATTTATTATTCATTTCGATTGGTTGAATTCCAAAAGAAAGACTAGCTGCCATTTTTTTTGTTTATGAAGGCTCCTCTTTTGGTTCCAAATACAATTTTTGATACAGTGTTCTTGAAATCAACAATTGTGGATAGGCAACCAAGTATATTAATCAATATAAACAACTCAAAAAACTATTAACACTCTGAATCTATTCACATCCATCAACCAAAGGAATCATTCATCTTGGTTTGCAATTCATTCTAAGGTAATGTGTTGAAATTCCAAAATAATTAGAGTTTCCAATCACCTCATGATAATTAGGGTTCTCTTTTTGTTGCTAGGACTATTTTTCAGGCAATGACCATGAAATGATCTTACGTCTCAATTGTAACAACTATATTCATTTTGAAAACAATGCCCATCAACCATTTATATGATGAATTCATTCAAACCCAACAAATAAAGCAGTCCTTGATCTTGAATTGCATTTCTTATTCATTTTCATTGGTTGAATTCCAAAAGATAGTGTACCTCCCATCTTTTTTGTTTATCAAGGCTCCTCTTTTTGTTCCAAACACAATTTTTGATACACTGATGATGAAATAAACATTTGTGGATACACAACATAGCATATTAATCAACGTAAAGAAATGTAAAAACTATTAACACTCTGAATCTATTTACATCCAACAACCAAAGGAATCATTCATCTTTGTTTGCAATTGATACTAAGGTAATGTGTTGAAATTCCAAAATAATTAGAGTTTCCAATCACCTCAAGCTAATTAGGGTTCTCTTTTTGTTGCTAGGACTATTTTTCATACAACGACCATGAAATGACCTTATGTGACATTCGTAACAGCCATATTCATTATGAAAACAATGCCCATCAACCATATATAAGATGAATTCATTCAAATCCAACAAATAATGCAGTCCTTGATGTTGAATTGCATTTCTTATTCATTTTGATTGGTTGAATTCCAAAAGAAAGACTACCTACCATTTTTTTTGTTTATGAAGGCTCCTCTTTTGGTTCCAAATACAAGTTTTGTTACAGAGTTCTTGAAATCAACAATTGTGGATAGCCAACCAAGTATATTAATCAATATAAAGAACTCAAAAAACTAGTAACACTCTGAATCTATTCACATCCATCAACCAAAGGAATCTTTCATCTTAGTGTGCAATTCATTCTAAGGTAATGTGTTGAAATTCCAAAATAATTAGAGTTTCCAATCACCTCATGCTAATTAGGGTACTCTTTTTGTTGCTAGGACTATTTTTCATGCAACAGCCATGGAATGACCTTATGTGACATTCGTAACAACCATGTTCATTGTGAAAACAATGCCCATCAACCATTTATAAGATGAATTCATTCAAACCCAACAAATAATGCAGTCCTTGATCTTGAATTGCATTTCTTATTCATTTCGATTGGTTGAATTCCAAAAGAAAGACTACCTGCCATTTTTTTTGTTTATGAAGGCTCCTCTTTTGGTTCCAAATACAATTTTTGATACAGTGTTCTTGAAATCAACAATTGTGGATAGGCAACCAAGTATATTAATCAATATAAACAACTCAAAAAAACTATTAACTCTCCGAATCTATTCACATCCATCAACCAAAGGAATCATTCATCTTGGTTTGCAATTCATTCTAAGGTAATGTGTTGAAATTCCAAAATAATTAGAGTTTCCAAACACCTCATGCTAATTAGGGTTCTCTTTTTGTTGCTAGGACTATTTTTCAGGCAATGACCATGGAATGATCTTATGTCTCAATTGTAACAACTATATTCATTTTGAAAACAATGCCCATCAACCATTTATATCATGAATTCATTCAAACCCAACAAATAAAGCAGTCCTTGATCTTGAATTGCATTTCTTATTCATTTTCATTGGTTGAATTCCAAAAGAAAGACTACCTGCCATTTTTTTTCTTTATGAAGGCTCCTCTTTTGGTTCCTAATACAATTTTTGATACAATGTTCTTGAAATCAACAATTGTGGATAGGCAACAAAGTATATTAATCAATATAAACAACTCAAAAAACTATTAACACTCTGAATTTATTTACATCCATCAACCAAAGGAATCGTTCATCTTGGTTTGCAATTCATTCTAAGGTAATGTGTTGAAATTCCAAAATAATTAGAGTTTCCAATCACCTCATGCTAATTAGGGTACTCTTTTTGTTGCTAGGACTATTTTTCATTCAACAACCATGAAATGACCTTATGTGACATTCGTAACAACCATGTTCATTGTGAAAACAATGCCCATCAACCATTTATAAGATGAATTCATTCAAACCCAACAAATAATGCAGTCCTTGATCTTGAATTGCATTTCTTATTCATTTCGATTGGTTGAATTCCAAAAGAAAGACTAGCTGTCATTTTTTTTGTTTATGAAGGCTCCTCTTTTGGTTCCAAATACAATTTTTGATACAGTGTTCTTGAAATCAACAATTGTGGATAGGCAACCAAGTATATTAATCAATATAAACAACTCAAAAAACTATTAACTCTCCGAATCTATTCACATCCATCAACAAAAGGAATCATTCATCTTGGTTTGCAATTCATTCTAAGGTATTGTGTTGAAATTCCAAAATAATTAGAGTTTCCAATCACCTCATGATAATTAGGGTTCTCTTTTTGTTGCTAGGACTATTTTTCAGGCAATGACCATGAAATGATCTTACGTCTCAATTGTAACAACTATATTCATTTTGAAAACAATGCCCATCAACCATTTATATGATGAATTCATTCAAACCCAACAAATAAAGCAGTCCTTGATCTTGAATTGCATTTCTTATTCATTTTCATTGGTTGAATTCCAAAAGATAGTGTACCTCCCATCTTTTTTGTTTATCAAGGCTCCTCTTTTTGTTCCAAACACAATTTTTGATACACTGATGATGAAATAAACATTTGTGGATACACAACATAGCATATTAATCAACGTAAAGAAATGTAAAAACTATTAACACTCTGAATCTATTTACATCCAACAACCAAAGGAATCATTCATCTTTGTTTGCAATTGATACTAAGGTAATGTGTTGAAATTCCAAAATAATTAGAGTTTCCAATCACCTCAAGCTAATTAGGGTTCACTTTTTGTTGCTAGGACTATTTTTCATGCAACGACCATGAAATGACCTCATGTGACATTCGTAACAGCCATATTCATTATGAAAACAATGCCCATCAACCATATATAAGATGAATTCGTTCAAATCCAACAAATAATGCAGTCCTTGATCTTGAATTGCATTTCTTATTCATTTCTATTGGTTGAATTCCAAAAGAAAGACTACCTACCATTTTTTTTGTTTATGAAGGCTCCTCTTTTGGTTCCAAATACAAGTTTTGTTACAGAGTTCTTGAAATCAACAATTGTGGATAGCCAACCAAGTATATTAATCAATATAAAGAACTCAAAAAACTAGTAACACTCTGAATCTATTCACATCCATCAACCAAAGGAATCATTCATCTTGGTTTGCAATTCATTCTAAGGTAATGTGTTGAAATTCCAAAACAATTAGAGTTTCCAATCACCTCATGATAATTAGGGTTCTCTTTTTGTTGCTAGGACTATTTTTCATGCAATGACCATGAAATGATCTTACGTCTCAATTGTAACAACTATATTCATTTTGAAAACAATGCCCATCAACCATTTATATGATGAATTCATTCAAACCCAACAAATAAAGCAGTCCTTGATCTTGAATTGCATTTCTTATTCATTTTCATTGGTTGAATTCCAAAAGATAGTGTACCTCCCATCATTTTTGTTTATCAAGGCTCCTCTTTTTGTTCCAAACACAATTTTTGATACAGTGATCATGAAATAAACTGTTGGAGATTGAAAGAGTAATAATCCTTCTTATTCTGAATAATACATTAGACAATAGCTTTATAGATGCTAGACCTAGTAAAAAAAAGGAAAGTAATAAAAGGTAAAAATACATCAAATCCCATAACTTATGGGACCTTAAAAAACCTACCTAAATTATTTTATTTCTAAAGATATATTCTAAAAAATAGCTAACTATGCACAACATAAGCCACTAATCACGTTTTCCTACACTCCCCCTCAAGCTGGTGAATAGGCATTTACCATTCTCAGCTTGGATATTATATTTTGAAACACCGAACTGGTTAACCCTTTGGTGAGTACATCCGCAAGCTGGCTGTATGTAGGCATGTAAGGGGTACAAATCAACCCGCTCTCCAAGTGTTCTTTGATAAAGTGTCTGTCGACTTCAATGTGCTTTGTTCGATCATGTTGTACTGGGTTGTGAGCTATGCTAATTGCAAACTTGTTGTCACAATAGAGTCTTATTGAGCCATCCCATTTAATCCTCAAGTCTTCTAGAATGATTTTTAACCAAAGTACTTCACACACACCTTGAGCCATTGCTCAAAATTCTGCTTCTGCACTAGACCTGGCCACTACATTCTATTTTTTACTCCTCCATGTCACAAGGTTTCCACCAAGAAAGGTGCAATATCTAGTGGTTGACTTTCTGTCAACAATTGACCCAGCATAATCAGCATCTGTGTATGTCTTAAGTACTAAACCTCCGTTCCTTTTGAATAAAATACCTTTTCCTGGTACTCCCTTAAGGTACTGTAATACTCGGTAAGCTGCTTGTAGATGAACTTCCTTTGGGTTATGCATGAATTGGCTAATCACACTAACTGCATATGTTATATCTGGTCGTGTGTGAGACAAATAAATAAGTCTTCCTACAAGGCGTTGATATGTTGCCTTGTCTACCGCAACATCCTCCTCTGCTTTTCCAAGTTTGACATTCTGATCTATTGGAGTACTTGTTGGTTTGCATGCTGTCATGCCTGTTTCCTTTAGGAGATCCGTGACATACTTTTGTTGGGAGATAAAAATGCCTTGCTTAGAGTGAGCAACCTCAATCCCAAGAAAATATTTGAGCCTTCCTAACACCTTGATCTCAAAATTCCTTGCCCAAACAATGACTCAAGATTTTTTTTTTTTCTTTGTCATCATCTCCTGTCACTATTATGTCATCAACATAAACCAAGAGAGCTGTGACTCCCCCTGACCTTGAGTGTTTAATGAACAATGTATGATCCCCTTGGCTTTGTTTGTATCCCATAGCTATCATAACTCTAGCAAATCGTCCGAACCATGCTCGTGGTGATTGTTTTAGACCATATAAGGCTTTCTTCAATTTACACACAGTTTGAGAATCCAAGTTCTTCCTATAACCTGGTGGGACCTCCATATAAATTTCTTCCTCTAGTTCTCCATGCAAGAATGCATTTTTTACATCGAACTGCTGTAATTCCCAACCATAGTTAGCTGCCAATGACAATAAAACTCTAACAGTATTCATTTTTGCAACTGGTGCAAAAGTTTCTAGATAATCAACATTTTGCAATGTAGGATTAGATATTGTTACCTCATTCTCAGGACTTGGGTTGGACTCTTGGACCTGCATAAATTCAGGAACGATCTTCTTCCTTGTGAACACCTTGCCCTTGCCAAAACTTACATTCTCAGGTGCAGAATCTGGTTTTTCTTGAGGATTTTCAGACATATGGTTTGGTTCATTTTCAACTATGTGTTTAGGAAGATTTTCAGGCACACGGTTTGGTATAATGGGACAAGATGAACTGGATGGTTTACACATGGACAGTGGCGATAGATCAAGTAAAACATCCTCATCCTTATTTTCTATTGTTAAATTCACCCCCTAAAAATAAGGATGGGTGAAGTAAGACTCATGTTCATTGAAAGTGACATCTATTGAGACATAGAACTTCCTTGATGGAGGATGGTAGCACTTATACCCCTTTTGAGTTGAGGAATACCCCACAAAGACACATTTTATGGCCCTTGGATCTAATTTCCCTTTAGTTGGACAGTGAACATGAACAAATGATACACACCCAAATATTCTAGGAACAAGGTTATTTGTAGTTTGTAGGTCAGGGTAGAATGTGGAGAGTATTTCCATAGGACTTTTGAATCCCAAAACTCTAAATGGCAAACGATTTATGAGATGGGCAGCAGTGAGAACTGCTTCCCCCCAAAAATTTTTAGGCACATTGTTTTGGAACATAAAGGCTCGGGTTTTTTTCAAGAAGGTGACCATTTTTCCTTTCCGCTACTCCATTTTGTTGTGGGGTATTGACACAAGATGATTCATGTACTATACCTTCTTTTTGAAAATATGGAGTTAGGGTTTGATTGAAATATTCCCTAGCATTATCTGACCTAAACCTTTTGATATTGATTCCAAATTGATTTTTGACCATGGAGAAAAAATTTGGGAGAACGGTAATAACATCTGATTTATGCTTGAGTAGAAAAATCCAGGCAACACGAGTACAGCCATCAATAAATGAAACAAACCATCTTGCTCCAGAAATATTAGGAATAGACGTAGGACCCCAAATATCACTATGAACAAGGTAGAAAGGAACAGAACTCTTTTTGTTACAGGCTGGAATTGGTATATGCTTATGTTTAGCAAGTTCACATACCTCACAATGAAAGGTTTCAACATTTAGATTTTTAAACAAAGAAGGAAACAGAATTTCAATAATTCTAAAAGATGGATGTCTAAGTCGGCGATGATGGAGCCAAACTTTCTCTTTATTGGATGAAAGATTTTCTGACATAAAAGACTGGATAATCTGGCCTTAGTAATGTTTAACTGACTTGGTGTTTCAAGGTAGTAGAGACCATACCGTTCTTTAGCATGTCCAATCATCTTCCCCAAATCCTTGTCCTGAAATTCACAATAGTCGTGATGAAAAACCACAATTTTTGTTTATGAAGGCTCCTCTTTTGGTTCCAAATACAATTTTTGATACAGTGTTCTTGAAATCAACAATTGTGGATAGGCAACCAAGTATATTAATCAATATGAACAACTCAAAAAACTATTAACACACTGAATCTATTCACATCCATCAACCAAAGGAATCATTCATCTTGGTTTGCAATTCATTCTAAGGTAATGTGTTGAAATTCCAAAATAATTAGAGTTTGCAATCACCTCATGCTAATTAAGGTTCTCTTTGTGTTGCTAGGACTATTTTTCATGAAACGACCATGAAATGATCATATGTGTCATTCATAACAACTATATTCATTGTGAAAACAATACCCATCAACTATTTATAAGATGAATTCATTCAATCCCAACATATAATGCAGTCCTTGATCTTGAATTGCATTTCTAATTGATGTTGATTGGTTGAATTCCAAAACAAAGAGTGCCTCCCATCTTTTTTGTTTATCAAGGCTGCTCTTTTAGTTCCAAAC
The DNA here is from genome assembly GCA_037897445.1 of Ceriops zippeliana. Classification (NCBI taxonomy): domain Eukaryota; kingdom Viridiplantae; phylum Streptophyta; class Magnoliopsida; order Malpighiales; family Rhizophoraceae; genus Ceriops; species Ceriops zippeliana. Next base: position 373,281 of record JBAPLH010001165.1, read on the forward strand.
ACAATTTTTGATACAGTAATCATGAAATAAACAATTGTGGATAGACAACCTAGTATACTAATCAATATAAACAAGTCTATGAGCTATTGACACATTGAATCTATTTACATCCATCAACCAAGGGAAGGATTCATCTTTATTTGCAATTCATTCTAAGGTAATGTGTTGAAATTCCAAAATAATTAGAGTTTCCAATCACCTCATGATAATTAGGGTTCTCTTTTTGTTGCTAGGACTATCTTTCATCCAACGACCATGAAATGATCTTATGTGTCGATCGTAAAATCTATATTGATTGTGAAGAGAATGCCCATCAACCATTTGTAAGATGAATTCATTTACACCCAATAAATGATGCAATCGTTGATCTTGAATTGCAATTCTCATTGATGTTGATTGGTTGAATTCCAAAAGAAAGAGTTCCTCCTATCTTTTTTGTTTATCAAGGCTCCTCTTTTAGATCCAAACACAGTGTTTGATACCGTGATCATGAAATAAACATTTGTGGATAGACAACCTAGCTTATTAATCAAAGTAAGAAAGCCTAAAAATTATTAACACTCTGAATCTATTTACATCCGTCATGCAAAGGAATCATTCAACTTTGTTTGCAATTCACTCTAATGTAATGTGTTGAAATTCCAAAATAATTAGAGTTTCCAATCACCTCATGCTAATTAGGGTTCTCTTTTTGTTGCTAGGTCTATTTTTAATGCAACGACCATGAAATGATCTTATGTGTCAATTGTAACAACTATATTCATTGTGAAAACAATGCCTATCAACCATTTATAAGATGAATTCATTATAACCCAACAAATAAAGCAGTCCGTGATTTTGAATTGCATTTCTTATTGATGTTGATTGGTTGAATTCCAAAAGATAGTGTACCTCCCATCGTTTTTGTTTATCACGGCTCCTCTTTTAGTTCCAAACACAATTTTTGATACAGTGATCATGAAATAAACATTTGTGGATAGACAACATAGCATCTTAATCAACGTAAAGTAATCTAAAAACTATTAACACTCTGAATCTATTTACATCCAACAACCAAAGGAATCATTCATCTTTGTTTGCAATTCATTCTAACGTAATGTGTTGAAATTCCAAAATAATTAGAGTTTCCAATCACCACAAGCTAATTAGGGTTCTCTTTTTGTTGCTAAGACTATTTTTCATGCAACAACCATGAAATGACCTTATGTGACCTTCGTAACAACTATATTCATTGTGAAAACAATGCCCATCAACCATTTTAAAGATGAATTCATTCAAACCCAACAAAAAATACAGTCCTTTATCTTGAATTGCATTTCTTATTCATTTCGATTGGTTGAATTCCAAAAGAAAGAGTACCTCCCATTTTTTTTGTTTACCAAGGCTCCTCTTTTAGTTCCAAACACAATTTTTGATACAGTGATCATGAAATAAACATTTGTGGATAGACAACATAGCATATTAATCAACGTAAACAAATCTAAAAACTATTAACACTCTGAATGTATTTACATCCAACAACCAAAGGAATCATTCATCCTTGTTTGCAATTCATTCTAGGGTAATGCGTTGAAATTCCAAAATAATTAGAGTTTCCAATCACATCATGCTAATTAGGGTTCTATTTTTGTTACTAAGACTGTCTTTCATGCAGCGACCATGAAATGATCATATGTGCCATTCGTAACAACTATATTCATTGTGAAAACAATGCCCATCAACCATTTATAAGATGAAAACATTCAAACCCAACAAATACTGCAGTCCTTGATCTTGAATTGCATTTCTTATTGATGTTGATTGGTTGAATACCAAAAGATAGTGTACCTCCCATCTTTTTTCTTTATCAAGGCTCCAATTTTAGTTCCAAATACAATTTTTGATACAGTGATCATGAAATAAACATTTGTGGATAGACAACATAGCATATTACTCAACGTAAAGAAATCTAAAAACTATTAACACTCTGAATCTATTTACATCCAACAACCAATGGAATCATTCATCTTTGTTTGCAATTCGTTCCTAGGTAATGTGTTGAAATTGCAAATTAATTAGAGTTTCCAATCACCTCAAGCTAATTAGGGTTCTCTTTTTGTTGCTAGGACTATTTTTCATGCAACAATCATGAAATGACCTTATGTGACATTCGTAACAACCATATTCATTATGAAAACAATGCGCATCAAGCATTTATAAGATGAATTCATTCAAACCCAACAAATAATGCAGTCCTTGATATTGAATTGTATTTCTTATTCATTTTGATTGGTTGAATTCCAAAAGAAAGAGTATCTCCCATTTTTTGGTTTATGAAGGCTCCTCTTTTAGTTCCAAATACAATTTTTGATACAGTGATCTTGAAATCAACAATTGTGGATAGGCAACCAAGCATATTAATTAATATAAACAACTCAAAAAACTATTAACACTCTGAATCTATTTACATCCATCAACCAAAGGAATCATTCATCTTGGTTTGCAATTCATTCTAAGGTAATGCGTTGAAATTCCAAAATAATTAGAGTATCCAATCACCTTAAGCTAATTAGGGTTCTCTTTTTGTTGCTAGGACTATTTTTCATGCAACTACCATGAAATGACCTTATGTGACATTCATAACAACCATATTCATTGTGAAAACAATGCCCATCAACCATTTATAAGATGAATTCATTCAAACCCAACAAATAATGCAGTCCTTGATCGTGAATTGCATTTCTTATTCATTTCGATTGGTTGAATTCCAAAAGAAAGAGTACCTCCCATTTTTATTGTTTATCAAGGCTCCTCTTTTAGTTCCAAACACAATTTTTGATACAGAGATCATGAAATAAACATTTGTGGTTAGACAACATAGCATATTAATCAATGTAAACAAATCTAAAAACTATTAACACTCTGAATCTATTTACATCCATCAACCAAGGGAAGGATTCATCTTTATTTGCAATTCATTCTGAGGGAATGTGTTGAAATTCCAAAATAATTAGAGTTTCCAATCACCTCATGCTAATTAGGGTTCTCTTTTTGTTGCTAGGACTATCTTTCATGCAACAACCATGAAATGATCTTATGTGTCGATCGTAAAAACTATATTGATTGTGAAGACAATGCCCATCAACCATTTATAAGATGAATTCATTCAAGCCCAACAAATAATGCAGTCCTTGATCGTGAATTGCATTTCTTATTCATTTCGATTGGTTGAATTCCAAAAGAAAGAGTACCTCCCATTTTTTTTGTTTATCAAGGCTCCTCTTTTAGTTCCAAACACAATTTTAGTCTATTAACTATTGACACACTGAATCTATTTACATCCATCAACCAAGGGAAGGATTCATCTTTATTTGCCATTCATACTAAGGGAATGTGTTGACATTCCAAAATAATTAGAGTTTCCAATCACCTCCTGCTAATTAGGGTTCTTTTTTTGTTGCTAGGACTATCTTTCATGGAACGACCATGAAATGATCTTATGTGTCGATCATAAAAACTATATTGATTGTGAAGACAATGCCCATAAACCATTTGTAAGATGAATTCATTCAAACCCAACAAATAAAGTAGTCTTTGATCTCGAATTGCATTTCTTATTCATTTTGATACAGTGATCATGAAATAAACATTTGTGGATAGACAACCTATCTTTTTAATCAACGTAAGCAAGTCTAAAAATTATTAACACTCTGAATCTATTTACATCCGTCAACCAAAGGAATCTTTCATCTTTGTTTGCAATTCATTCTAAGGTAATGTGTTGAAATTCCAAATTAATTAGAGTTTCCAATCACCTCAAGCTAAATAGGGTTCTCTTTTTGTTGCCAGGACTATTTTTCATGCAACAACCATGAAATGATCTTATGTGTCGATCGTAAAAACTATATTGATTGTGAAGACAATGCCCATCAACCATTTGTAAAATGAAGTCATTCTAACCCAACAAATAATGCAGTCCTTGATCTCGAATTGCATTGCTTATTCATTTCGATTGGTTGAATTCCAAAAGAAACAGTACCTCCCATCTTTTTTGTTTATCAAGGCTCCTCTTTTAGTTCCAAACACAATTTTTGATACAGTAATCATGAATTAAACATTTGTGAACAGACAACATAGCATATTAATCAACGTAAAGAAATCTAAAAACTATTAACACTCTAAATCTATTTATATCTAACAACCAAAGGAATCATTCATCTTTGTTTGCAATTCATTCTAATGTAATGTGTTGAAATTCCAAAATAATTAGAGTTTCCAATCACCTCATGCTAATTAGGGTTCTCTTTTTGTTGCTAGGACTATTTTTCATGCGACGACCATGAAATGATCTTATGTGTCAATTATAACCACTATATTCATTGGGAAAACAATGCCCATCAACCATTTATAAGATGAATTCATTCAAACCCAACAAATAAAGCAGTCCTTGATCTTGAATTGCGTTTCTTATTAATGTTGATTGGTTGAATTCCAAAAGATAGTGTACCTCCCATCTTTTTTGTTTATCAAGGCTCCTTTTTAGTTCCAAACACAATTTTTGATACAGTGATCATGAAATAAACATTTGTAGATAGACAACATAGCATATTAATCAACGTAAAGAAATCTAAAAACTATTAACACTCTAAATCTATTTATATCTAACAACCAAAGGAATCATTCATCTTTGTTTGCCATTCATTCTAAGGCAATGTGTTGAAATTAAAAAATAATTAGAGTTTCCAATCACCTCACACTAATTAGGGTTCTCTTTTTATTGCTAGGACTATTTTTCATTCAACAACCATGAAATGACCTTATGTGACATTCGTAACAACCATATTCATTGTGAAAACAATACCCATCAACCATTTATAAGATGAATTCATTCAAACCCAACAAATAATGCGGTCCTTGATCGTGAATTGCATTTCTTATTCATTTCGATTGGTTGAATTCCAAAAGAAAGAGTACCTCCCATTTTTTTTGTTTATCAAGGCTCTTCTTTTAGTTCCAAACACAAGTTTTGATACAGAGATCTTGAAATAAACATTTGTGGATAGACAACATAGCATATTAATCAAGGTAAACAAATCTACAAACTATTAACACTCTGAATCTATTTATATCCATCAACCAAAGGAATCATTCATCTTTGTTAGCAATTCATTCTAAGGTAATGTGTTGAAATTCCAAAATAATTAGAGTTTCCAATGACCTCAAGCTAATTAGCGTTCTCTTTTTGTTGCTAGGACTATGCTTCATGCAACAACCATGAAATGACCTTATGTGACATTCGTAACAACCATATTCATTATGAAAACAATGCCCATCAACCATTTATAAGATGAATTCATTCTAACCCAACAAATAATGCAATCCTTGATCTAGAATTGCATTTCTTATTCATTTCGATTGGTTGAATTCCAAAAGAAACAGTACCTCCCATCTTTTTTGTTTATCAAGCCTCCTCCTTTAGTTCCAAAAACAATTTTTGATACAGTGATCATGAAATAAACATTTGTGGATAGGCAACTAAGTATATTAATCAATATAAACAACTCAAAACACTATTAACACTCTGAATCTATTTACATCCAACAACCAAAGGAATCATTCATCTTTGTTTGCAATTCATTCTAAGGTAATGTGTTGAAATTCCAAATTAATTTGAGTTTCCAATCACCTCAAGCTTATTAGGGTTCTCTTTTTGTTGCCAGGACTTTTTTTCATGCAACAACCATGAAATGACCTTATGTGACATTCGTAACAACCATATTCATTATGAAAACAATGCCCATCAACCATTTATAAGATGAATTCATTCTAACCCAACAAATAATGCAGTCCTTGATCTCGAATTGCATTTCTTATTCATTTCGATTGGTTGAATTCCAAAAGAAACAGTACCTCCCACCTTTTTTGTTTATCAAGGCTCCACTTTTAGTTCCAAACACAATTTTTGATACAGTAATCATGAAATAAACATTTATGCATGGACAACATAGCATATTAATAAACGTAAAGAAATCTAAAAACTTTTAACACTCTGAATCTATTTACATCCATCAACCAAGGGAAGGATTCATCTTTATTTGCAATTCATTCTAGGGTAATGTGTTGAAATTCCAACATAGTTAGAGTTTCCAATCTCCTCATGCTAATTAGGGTTCTCTTTTTGTTGCTAGGACAATCTTTCATGCAACGACCATGAAATGATCTTATGTGTCGATCATAAAAACTATATTGATCGTGAAGACAATGCCCATCAACCATTTGTAAGATGAATTCATTCAAACCCAAGAAATAATGCAGTCGTTGATCTTGAATTGCAATTCTCATTGATGTTGATTGGTTGAATTCCAAAAGGTAGTGTACCTCCCATTTTTGTTTATCAAGGCTCCTCTTTTAGTTCCAAACACAATTTTTGATACAGTGATCATGAAATAAACATTTGTGGATAGACAACATAACAGATTAATCAACGTAAACAAATCTAAAAACTATTAACACTCTGAATCTATTTATATCCATCAACCAAAGGAATCATTCATCCTTGTTTGCAATTCATTCTAAGGTAATGCGTTGAAATTCCAAGATATTTAGAGTTTCCTATCACCTCATGCTAATTAAGGTTCTCTTTTTGTTGTTAGGACTATTTTTCATGCAACGACCATGAAATGATCTTATGTGTCATTCGTACCAACTATATTCATTGTGGAAACAATGCCTATCAACCATTTATAAGATAAATTCATTCAAACCCAACAAATAATGCAGTCCTTGATCTTGAATTGCATTTCTTATTCATTTCGATTGGTTGAATTCCAAAAGAAAGAGTACCTCCCACTTTTTTTTGTTTATGAAGGCTCCTCTTTTCGTTCCAAACACAATCTTTGATACAGTGATCTTGAAATCAACAATTATGGATAGGCAACCAAGTATATTAATCAATATAAACAACTCAAAAAACTATTAACACTCTGAATCTATTTACATCCAACAACCAAAGGAATCTTTCATCTTTGTTTGCAATTCATTCTAAGGTAATGTGTTGAAATTCCAATATAATTAGAGTTTCCAATCACCTCAAGCTAATTACGGTTATCTTTTTCTTCCTAGGACTATTTTTCATGCAACAACCGTGAAATGACCTTATGTGACATTCGTAACAACCATATTCATTATGAAAACAATGTCCATCGACCATTTATAAGATAAATTCATTATAACCCAACAAAAAATGCAGTCCTTGATCTTGAGTTGCATTTCTTATTCATTTCGATTGGTTGAATTCCAAAAGAAAGAGTACCTCCCATTTTTTTTTGTTTATGAAGGCTCCTCTTTTAGTTCCAAACACAATTTTTGATACAGTGATCTTGAAATCAACAATTGTAGATAGGCAACCAAGTATATTAATCAATATAAACAACTCAAAAAACTATTAACACTCTGAATCTATTTACATCCAACAACCAAAGGAATCATTCATCTTTGTTTGCATTTCATTCTAAGGTAATGTGTTGAAATTCCAAATTAATTAGAGTTTCCAATCACCTCAAGCTAAATAGGGTTCTCTTTTTGTTGCCAGGACTATTTTTCATGCAACAACCATGAAATGACCTTATGTGACATTCGTAACAACCATATTCATTATGAAAACAATGCCCATCAACCATTTATAAGATGAATTCATTCTAACCCAACAAATAATGCAGTCCTTGATCTCGAATTGCATTTCTTATTCATTTCGATTGGTTGAATTACAAAAGAAACAGTACCTCCCATCTTTTTTGTTTATCAAGGCTCCTCTTTTAGTTCCAAACACAATATTTGATACAGTGATCTTGAAATCAACAATTATGGATAGGCAACCAAGTATATTAATCAATATAAACAACTCAAAAAACTATTAACACTCTGAATCTATTTACATCCAACAACCAAAGGAATCATTCATCTTTGTTTGCATTTCATTCTAAGGTAATGTGTTGAAATTCCAAATTAATTAGAGTTTCCAATCACCTCAAGCTAAATAGGGTTCTCTTTTTGTTGCCAGGACTATTTTTCATGCAACAACCATGAAATGATCTTATGTGTCGATCGTAAAAACTATATTGATTGTGAAGACAATGCCCATCAACCATTTGTAAAATGAATTCATTCTAACCCAACAAATAATGCAGTCCTTGATCTCGAATTGCATTGCTTATTCATTTCGATTGGTTGAATTCCAAAAGAAATAGTACCTCCCATCTTTTTTGTTTATCAAGGCTCCTCTTTTAGTTCCGAACACAATTTTTGATACAGTAATCATGAATTAAACATTTGTGAACAGACAACATAGCATATTAATCAACGTAAAGAAATCTATAAACTATTAACACTATAAATCTATTTACATCTAACAACCAAAGGAATCATTCATCTTTGTTTGCCATTCATTCTAAGGTAATGTGTTGAAATTCCAAAATAATTAGAGTTTCCAATCACCTCACGCTAATTAGGGTTCTCTTTTTGTTGCTAGGACTATTTTTCATGCAACAACCATGAAATGACCTTATGTGACATTCGTAACAACCATATTCATTGTGAAAACAATTCCCATCAACCATTTATAAGATGAATTCATCCAAACCCAACAAATAATGCTGTCTTTGCTCTTGAATTGCATTTCTTATTCATTTCGATTGGTTGAATTCCAAAAGAAAGAGTACCTCCCATTTTTTTTTGTTTATGAAGGCTCTTCTTTAATTCCAAATACAATTTTTGATACAGTGATCTTGAAATAAACAATTGTGGATAGGCAACCAAGTATATTAATCAATATAAACAACTCAAAAAACTATTAACACTCTGAATCTATTTACATCCATGAACCAAAGGAATCATTCATTTTGGTTTGCAATTCATTCTAAGGTAATGTGTTCAAATTCCAAAATATTTAGAGTTTCCTATCACCTCACGCTAATTAAGGTTCTCTTTTTGTTGTTAGGACTATTTTTCATGCAACGACCATGAAATGATGTTATGTGTCATTCGTACCAACTATATTCATTGTGAAAACAATGCCAATCAACTATTTATAAGATGAATTCATTCAATCCCAACAAATAATGCAGTCCTTGATCTTGAATTGCATTTGTATTTGATGTTGATTGGTTGAATTCGAAAACAAAGAGTACCTCCAATCTTTTTTGTTTATCAAGGCTCCTCCTTTAGTTCCAAACACAATTTTTGATACAGTGATCATGAAATAAACAATTGTGGATAGACAACCTAGTATACTAATCAATATAAACAAGTCTATTAACTATTGACACACTGAATCTATTTACATCCATCAACCAAGGGAGCGATTCATCTTTATTTGCAATTCATTCTAAGGTAATGCGTTGAAATTCCAAAATAATTAGAGTTTCCAATCACCTCATGCTGATTAGGGTTCTCTTTTTGTTGCTAGGACTATCTTTCATGCAACGACCATGAAATGATCTTATGTGTCGATCGTAAAAACTATATTGATTGTGAAGACAATGCCCATCAACCATTTGTAAAATGAATTCATTCAAAACCAAGAAATAATGCTGTCATTGATCCTGAATTACAATTCTCATTGATGTTGATTGGTTGAATTCCAAAAGAAAGAGTTCCTTCCATCTTTTTTGTTTATCAAGGCTCCTCTTTTAGTCCCAAATACAGTTTTTCATACAGTGATCATGAAATAAACATTTGTGGATAGACAACCTATCTTTTTAATCAACATAAGCAAGTCTAAAAATTATTAACACTCTGAATCTATTTACATCCGTCAACCAAAGGAATCATTCATCTTTGTTTGCAATTCATTGTAATGTAATGTGTTGAAATTCCAAAATAATTAGAGTTTCCAATCACCTCATGGTAATTAGGGTTCTCTTTTTGTTGCTAGGGCTATTTTTCATGCGACGACCATGAAATGATCTTATGTGTCAATTATAACAACTATATTCATTGGGAAAACAATGCCCATCAACCATTTATAAGATGAATTCATTCTAACCCAACAAATAAAGCAGTCCTTGATCTTGAATTGCATTTCTTATTAATGTTGATTGGTTGAATTCCAAAAGATAGTGTACCTCCCATTTTTTTGTTTATTAAGGCTCCTCTTTTAGTTCCAAACACAATTTTTGATACAGTGATCATGAAATAAACATTTGTCGATAGGCAACATAGCATATTAATCAACGTAAAGAAATCTAAAAGCTATTAACACTCTAAATCTACTTACATCTAACAACCAAAGGAATCATTCATCTTTGTTTGCCATTCATTTCAAGGTAATGTGTTGAAATGCCAAAATAGTTAGAGTTTCCAATCACCTCACGCTAATTAGGGTTCTCTTTTTGTTGCTAGGACTATTTTTCATGCAACAACCATGAAATGACCTTATGTGACATTCGTAACAACCATATTCATTGTGAAAACAATGCCCATCAACCATTTATAAGATGAATTCATTCAAACCCAACAAATAATGCAGTCCTTGATCTTGAATTGCATTTGTAATTGATGTTGATTTGTAATTGATGTTGATTGGTTGAATTCGAAAACAAAGAGTACCTTCCATCTTTTTTGTTTATCAAGGCTCCTCTTTTAGTTCCAAACACAATTTTTGACACAGTGATCATGAAATAAACAATTGTGGATAGACAACCTAGTATACTAATCAATATAAACAAGTCTATTAACTATTGACACACTGAATCTATTTACATCCATCAACCAAGGGAAGGATTCATCTTTATTTGCAATTCATTCTAAGGTAATGTGTTGAAATTCCAAAATAATTAGAGTTTCCAATCACCTCATGCTAATTAGGGTTCTCTATTTGTTGCTAGGACTATCTTTCATGCAACAAACATGAAATGATCTTATGTGTCGATCGTAAAAACTATATTGATTGTGAAGACAATGCCCATCAACCATTTGTAAGATGAATTCATTCAGACCCAAGAAATAATGCTGTTGCTGATCTTGAATTGCAATTCTCATTGATGTTGATTGGTTGAATTCCAAAAGAAAGAGTTCCTTCCATCTTTTTTGTTTATCAAGGCTCCTCTTTTAGTCCCAAATACAGTTTGTGATACAGTGATCATGAAATAAACATTTGTGGATAGACAACCTATCTTTTTAATCAATGTAAGCAAGTCTAAAAATTATTAACACTCTGAATCTATTTACATCCGTCAACCAAAGGAATCATTCATCTTTGTTTTCAATTCATTCTAATGTAATGTGTTGAAATTCCAAAATAATTAGAGTTTCCAATCACCTCATGCTAATTAGAGTTCTACTTTTGTTGCGACGACCATGAAATGATCTTATGTGTCAATTATAACAACTATATTCATTGGGAAAACAATGCCCATCAACCATTTATAAGATGAATTCATTCTAACCCATCAAATAAAGCAGTCCTTGATCTTGAATTGCATTTCTTATTAATGTTGATTGGTTGAATTCCAAAAGATAGTGTACCTCCCATCTTTTTTGTTTATCAAGGCTCCTCTTTTAGTTCCAAACACAATTTTTGATACAGTGATCATGAATAAACATTTTTGGATAGACAACATAGCATATTAATCAATGTGAAGAAATCTAAAAACTATTAACACTCTAAATCTATTTACATCTAACAACCAAAGGAATCATTCATCTTTGTTTGCCATTCATTCTAAGGTAATGTGTTGAAATTCCAAAATAATTAGAGTTTCCAATCACCTCACGCTAATTAGGGTTCTCTTTTTGTTGCTAGGACTATTTTTCATGCAACAACCATGAAATGACCTTATGTGACATTCGTAACTTCCATTTTTTTTGTTTATGAAGGCTCCTCTTTTATATCCAAATACAGTTTTTGATACAGTGATCATCAAATAAACATTTGTGGATAGACAACCTATCTTTTTAATCAACGTAAGCAAGTCTAGAAATTATTAACACTCTAAATCAATTTACATCCGTCAACGAAAGGAATCATCCATCTTTGTTTGCAATTCATTCTAATGTAATGTGTTGAAATTCCAAAATAATTAGAGTTTCCAATCACCTCATGCTAATTAGGGTTCTCTTTTTGTTGCTAGGACTATCTTTCATGCAACGACCATGAAATGATCTTATGTGTCAATCGTAAAAACTATATTGATTGTGAAGACAATGCCCATCAACCATTTGTAAGATGAATTCATTCAAACCCAAGAAATAATGCTGTCGTTGATCTTGAATTGCAATTCTCATTGATGTTGATTGGTTGAATTCCAAAAGAAAGAGTTCCTTTCATCTTTTTTGTTTATCAAGGCTCCTCTTTTAGTCACAAATATAGTTTTTGATACAGTGATCATAAAATAAACATTTGTAGATAGACAACCTATCTTTGTAATCAACGTAAGCAAGTTTAAAAATTATTAACACTCTGAATCTATTTACATCCGTCAACCAAAGGAATCATTCATCTTTGTTTGCAATTCATTCTAATGTAATGTGTTGAAATTCCAAAATAATTAGAGTTTCCAATCACCTCATGCTAATTAGGGTTCTCTTTTTGTTGCTAGGACTATTTTTCATGCGACGACCATGAAATGATCTTATGTGTCAATTATAACAACTATATTCATTGGGAAAACAATGCCCATCAACCATTTATAAGATGGATTCATTCTTACCCAACAAATAAAGCAGTCCTTGATCTGGAATTGCATTTCTTATTAACGTTGATTGGTTGAATTCCAAAAGATAGTGTACCTCCCATCTTTTTTGTTTATCAAGGCTCCTCTTTTAGTTCCAAACACAATTTTTGATACAGTGATCATGAAATAAACATTTGTAGATAGACAACATAGCATATTAATCAACGTAAAGAAATCTAAAAACTATTAACACTCTAAATCTATTTACATCTAACAACCAAAGGAATCATTCATCTTTGTTTGCCATTCATTGTAAGGTAATGTGTTGAAATTCCAAAATAATTAGAGTTTCCAATCACCTCACGCTAATTAGGGTTCTCTTTTTGTTGCTAGGATTATTTTTCATGCAACAACCATGAAATGACCTTATGTGACATTCGTAACAACCATATTCATTGTGAAAACAATGCCCATCAACCATTTATAAGATGAATTCATTCAAACCCAACAAATAATGCAGTCCTTGATCTTGAATTGCATTTGTAATTGATGTTGATTGGTTGAAGTCGAAAACAAAGAGTACCTCCCATCTTTTTTGTTTATCAAGGCTCCTCTTTTAGTTCCAAACACAATTTTTGACACAGTGATCATGAAATAAACAATTGTGGATAGACAACCTAGTATACTAACCAATATAAACAAGTCTATTAACTATTGACACACTGAATCTATTTACATCCATCAACCAAGGCAAGGATTCATCTTTATTTGCAATTCATTCTACGGTAATGTGTTGAAATTCCAAAATAATTAGAGTTTCCAATCACCTCAGGCTAATTAGGGTTCTCTATCTTTCATGTAACGACCATGAAATGATCTTATGTGTCGATCGTAAAAACTATATTGATTGTGAAGACAATGCCCATCAACCATTTGTAAGATGAATTCATTCAGACCCAAGAAATAATGCAGTCGTTGATCTTGAATTGCAATTCTCTTTGATGTTGATTGTTGAATTCCAAAAGAAAGAGTTCCTTCCATCTTTTTTTTTTTAACAAGGCAGCTCTTTTATCCCCAAATACAGTTTTTGATACAATGATCATGAAATAAACATTTGTGGATAGACAACTTATCTTTTTAATCAACGTACGCAAGTCTAAAAATTATTAACACTCTGAATCAATTTACATCCATCATCCAAAGGAATCATTCATCTTTGTTTGCAATTCATTCTAATGTAATGTGTGGAAATTCCAAAATAATTAGAGTTTCCAATCACCTCATGCTAATTAGGGTTCTCTTTTTGTTACTAGGACTATTTTTCATGCAACGACCATGAAATGATCTTATGTGTCAATTGTAACAAATATATCATTGTGAAAACAATGTCCATCAACCATTTATAAGATGAATTCATTCTAACCCAACAAATAAAGCAGTCCTTGATCTTGAATTGCTTTTCTTATTAATGTTGATTGGTTGAATTCCAAAAGATAGTGTACCTCCCATCTTTTTTGTTTATCAAGGTTCCTCTTTTAGTTCCAAACACAATTTTTGATACAGTGATCATGAAATAAACATTTGTGGATAGAAAACATAGCATATTAATCAACGTAAAGAAATGTAAAAACTATTAACACTCTAAATCTATTTACATCTAACAACCAAAGGAATCATTCATCTTTGTTTACAATTCATTCTAAGGTAATGTGTTGAAATTCCAAAATAATTAGAGTTTACAATCACCTCACGCTAATTAGGGTTCTCTTTTTGTTGCTAGGACTATTTTTCATGCAACAACCATGAAATGACCTTATGTGACATTCGTAACAACCATATTCATTGTGAAAACAATGCCCATCAACCATTTATAAGATGAATTCATTCAAACCCAACAAATAATGCACTCCTTGATCTTGAATTGCATTTCTTATTCATTTCGATTGGTTGAATTCCAAAAGAAAGAGTGCCTCCCATTTTTTTTGTTTATGAATGCTCCTCTTTTAGTTCCAAATACAATTTTTGAGACAGTGATTTTGAAATAAACAATTATGGATAGGCAACCAAGTATATTAATCAATATAAACAACTCAAAAAACTATTAACACTCTGAATCTATTTACATCCATCAACCAAAGGAATCATTCATCTTGGTTTGCAGTTCATTCTAAGGTAATGTGTTGAAATTCCAAAATATTTAGAGTTTCCTATCACCTCAAGCTAATTAAGGTTCTCTTTTTATTGTTAGGACTATTTTTCATGCAACAACCATGAAATGATGTTGTGTGTCATTCGTACCAACTATATTCATTATGAAAACAATGCCCATCAACTATTTATAAGATGAATTCATTCAATCAAAACAAATAATGCAGTCCTTGATCTTCAATTGCATTTGTAATTGATGTTGATTGGTTGAATTCGGAAACAAAGAGTACCTGCCATCATTTTTGTTTATCAAGGCTCCTCTTTTAGTTCCAAACACAATTTTTGACACAGTGATCATGAAATAAACAATTGTGGATAGACAACCTAGTATACTAATCAATATAAACAAGTCTCTTAACTATTGACACACTGAATCTATTTACATCCATCAACCAAGGGAAGGATTCATCTTTATTTGCAATTCATTCTAAGGTAATGTGTTGAAATTCCAAAATAATTAGAGTTTCCAATCACCTCATGCTAATTAGGGTTCTCTTTTTGTTGCTAGGACTATTTTTCATGCAACGACCATGAAATGATCTTATGTGTCAATTGTAACAACTATATTCATTGTGAAAACAATGCCCATCAACCATTTATAAGATGAATTCATTCTAACCGAACAAATAAAGCAGTCCTTGATCTTGAATTGCATTTCTTATTAATCTTGATTGGTTGAATTCCAAAAGATAGTGTACCTCCCATCTTTTTTCTTTATCAAGGCTCCTCTTTTAGTTCCAAACACAATTTTTGATATAGTGATCATGAAATAAACATTTGTGGATAGAAAACATAGCATGTTAATCAACGTAAAGAAATCTAAAAACTATTAACACTCTAAATCTATTTACATCTAACAACCAAAGGAATCATTCATCTTTGTTTGCCATTCATTCTAAGGTAATGTGTTGAAATTCCAAAATAATTAGAGTTTCCAATCGCCTCAGGCTAATTAGGGTTCTCTTTTTGTTGCTAGGACTATTTTTCATGCAAGAACCATCAAATGACCTTATGTGACATTCGTAACAACCATATTCATTGTGAAAACAATGCCCATCAACCATTTATAAGATGAATTCATTCAAACCCAACAAATAATGCAGTCCTTGATCTTGAATTGCATTTCTTATTCATTTCAATTGGTTGAATTGCAAAAGAAAGAGTGCCTCCCATTTTTTTTTGTTTATGAAGGCTCCTCTTTTATATCCAAATACAGTTTTTGATACAGTGATCATCAAATAAACATTTGTGGATAGACAACCTATCTTTTTAATCAACGTAAGCAAGTCTAGAAATTATTAACACTCTAAATCAATTTACATCCGTCAATGAAAGGAATCATCCATCTTTGTTTGCAATTCATTCTAATGTAATGTGTTGAAATTCCAAAATAATTAGAGTTTCCAATCACCTCATGCTAATTAGGGTTCTCTTTTTGTTGCTAGGACTATCTTTCATGCAACGACCATGAAATGATCTTATGTGTCGATCGTAAAAACTATATTGATTGTGAATACAATGCCCATCAACCATTTGTAAGATGAATTCATTCAGACCCAAGAAATAATGCAGTCGTTGAACTTGAATTGCAATTCTCATTGATGTTGATTGGTTGAATTCCAAAAGAAAGTGTTCCTTCCATCTTTTTTATTTATCAAGGCTCCTCTTTTAGTCCCAAATACAGTTTTTGATACAGTGATCATCAACTAAACATTTGTGGATAGACAACCTATCTTTTTAATCAACGTAAGCAAGTGTAAAAATTATTAACACTCTAAATCTATTTACATCCGTCAAGGAAAGGAATCATTCATCTTTGTTTGCAATTCATTCTAATGTAATGTGTTGAAATTCCAAAATAATTAGAGTTTCCAATCACCTCATGCTAATTAGGGTTCTATTTTTGTTGCTAGGACTATTTTTGTTGCGACGACCATGAAATGATCTTATATGTCAATTATAATACCTATATTCATTGGGAAAACAATGCCCATCAACCATTTATAAGATGAATTCATTCTAACCCAACAAATAAAGCAGTCTTTGATCTTGTATTGCATTTCTTATTAATGTTGATTGGTTGAATTCCAAAAGATAGTGTACCTCCCATCTTTTTTGTTTATCAAGGCTCCTCTTTTAGTTCCAAACACAATTTTTGATACAGTGATCATGAAATAAACATTTCTGGATAGACAACATAGCATATTAATGAACGTAAAGAAATCTAAAAACTATTAACACTCTAAATCTATTTACATCTAACAACCAAAGGAATCATTCATCTTTGTTTGCCATTCATTCTAAGGTAATGTGTTGAAATTCCAAAATAATTAGAGTTTCCAATCACCTCACGCTAATTAGGGTTCTCTTTTTGTTGCTAGGACTATTTTTCATGCAACAACCATGAAATGACCTTATGTGACATTCGTAACTACCATATTCATTGTGAAAACAATGCCCATCAACCATTTATAAGATGAATTCATTCAAACCCAACAAATAATGCACACCTTGATCTTGAATTGCATTTCTTATTCATTTCGATTGGTTGAATTCCAAAAGAAAGAGTGCCTCCCATTTTTTTTTGTTTATGAAGGCTCCTCTTTTATATCCAAATACAATTTTTGATACAGTGATCATGAAATAAACAATTGTGGATAGGCAACCAAGTATATTAATCAATATAAACAACTGAAAAAACTATTAACACTCTGAATCTATTTACATCTATCAACCAAAGGAATCATTCAACTTGGTTTGCAATTCATTCTAAGGTAATGAGTTGAAATTCCAAAATATTTAGAGTTTCCTATCACCTCACGCTAATTAAGGTTATCTTTTTGTTGTTAGGACTATTTTTGATGCAACGACCATGAAATGATCTTATGTGTCATTCGTACCAACTATATTCATTGTGAAAACAATTCCCATCAACTATTTATAAGATGAATTCATTCAATCCCAACAAATAATGCAGTCCTTGATCTTGAATTGCATTTGTAATTGATGTTGATTGGTTGAATTCGAAAACAAAGAGTACCTCCCATCTTTTTTGTTTATCAAGGCTCCTCTTTTAGTTCCAAACACAATTTTTGATACAGTGATCATGAAATAAACAATTGTGGATAGACAACCTAGTATACTAATCAATATAAACAAGTCTCTTAACTAATGACACACTAAATCTATTTAAATCCATCAACCAAGGGAAAGATTCATCTTTATTTGCAATTCATTCTAAGGTAATGTGTTGAAATTCCAAAATATTTACAGTTTCCTATCACCTCATGCTAATTAAGGTTCTCTTTTTGTTGTTAGAACTATTTTTCATGCAACGACCATGAAATGATGTTATATGTCATTCGTACCAACTATATTCATTGTGAAAACAATGCCCATCAACTATTTATAAGATGAATTCATTTAATCCCAACAAATAATGCAGTCCTTGATCTTGAATTGCATTTCTAATTGATGTTGATTGGTTGAATTCGAAAACAAAGAGTACCTCCCATCTTTTTTGTTTATCAAGGCTCTTCTTTTAGTTCCAAACACAATTTTTGACACAGTGATCATGAAATAAACAATTGTGGATAGACAACCTAGTATACTAATCAATAAAAGCAAGTCTATTAACTATTGACACACTGAATCTATTTACATCCATCAACCAAGGGAAGGATTCATCTTTATTTGCAATTCATTCTAAGGTAATGTGTTGAAATTCCAAAATAATTAGAGTTTCCAATCACGTCATGCTAATTAGGGTTCTCTTTTTGTTGCTAGGACTATCTTTCATGCAACGACCATGAAATGATCTTATGTGTCGATCGTAAAAACTATATTGATTGTGAAGACAATGCCCATCAACCATTTGTAAGATGAATTCATTCAAACCCAAGAAATAATGATGTCGTTGATCTTGAATTGCAATTCTCATTGATGTTGATTGGTTGAATTCCAAAAGAAAGAGTTCCTTCCATCTTTTTTGTTTATCAAGGCTCCTCTTTTAGTCCCAAATACAGTTTGTAATACAGTGATCATAAAATAAACATTTGTGGATAGACAACCTATCTTTTTAATCAACGTAAGCAAGTCTAAAAATTATTAACAGTCTGAATCTATCTACATCCGTTAACAAAGGAATCATTCATCTTTGTTTGCAATTCATTCTAATGTAATGTGTTGATCTTCCAAAATAATTAGAGTTTCCCATCACCTCATGCTAATTAGGGTTCTCTTTTTGTTGTTAGGACTATTTTTCATGCAACGACCATGAAATGATCTTGTGTGTCATTCGTAACAACTATATTCATTGTGAAAACAATGCCTATCAACCATTTATAAGATGAATTCTCTCATACCCAACAAATAATGCAGTCCATGATGTTGAATAGCATTTCTTATTGATGTTGATTGGTTAAATTCCAAAAGAAAGAGTAACTCCCATCTTTTTTGTTTATCATGGCTCTTCTTTCAATTCCGAACACAGTTTTTGATACACTGATCATGAAATAAACATTCGTGGATAGACAACCTAGCATATTAATCAACGTAAACAAGTGTAAAAACTATTAACACTCTGAATCTATTTACATCCGTCAACCAAAGTAATCATTCATCTTTGTTTGCAATTCATTCTAAGGTAATGTGTTGAAATTCAAAAATAATTAGAGTTTCCAATCACCTCATGCTAATTAGCATTCTTTTTTTGTAGCTAGGACTATTTTTCAGGCAATGACCATGAAATGATCTTATGTGTCAATTGTAACAACTATATTCATTGTGAAAATAATGCCCATCAGCCATTTATGAGATGAATTCATTCTAACCCAACAAGTAATGCAGTCCTTGATCTTGAATTGCATTTCTTATTGATGTTGATTGGTTGAATTCCAAAATAAAGAGTACCTCCCATCTTTTTTGTTTATCAAGAATCCTTTTTTATTTGCAAAAACAATTGTTTTATACAGTGATCATGAAATTAACATTTGTAGAATGGCAAGCTAGTATCTTAATTAATAGAAATAAGTGAAAAAACTATTGAAACTCTGAATATATTTTCTTCCAACAACCAACGCAATCATTCATCTCGGTGCAATTCTTTCTAAGGTTATGTAATGAAATTCCAAAATAATTAGAGTTTCCAATCACCTTATGCTGAGCAGGGTTCTTTATTTGTTCCAAGTACAATTTTTCATCCAACAACCATGAAATGATCATATGTGTCATTCGTAACAACTATATTCATTATGAAAACAATGCCCATCAAGCATTTATAAGATGAATTCATTCAAACCCAACAAATAATACAGTCCTTGATCTTGAATTGCATTCCTTATTGATGTTGATTGGTTGAATTCTAAACGAAATTGTACCTCCCATCTTTTTTCTTTCTCAAGGCTCCTCTTTTTGTTCCAAACACAATTTTTGATACAGTGATCATGAAATAAACATTTTTGGATACACAACCTAGCATATTAATCAACGTAAACATGTCTAAAATCTATTAACACTCTGAATCTATTTACATCCGTTAACCAAAGGAATCATTAATCTTTGTTTGCAATTCATTCTAAGGTAATGCGTTGAAATTCCAAAATAATTAGAGTTTCCAATCACCTCAAGCTATTTAGGGTTCTCTATTTGTTGCTAGTACAATTTTTCATCCAACGACCATGAAATGATCATATGTGTCATTCGTAACAACTATGTTCATTTTGAAAACAATGCCCATCAAGCATTTATAAGATGAATTCATTCAAACCTAACAAATAATGCAGTCCTTGATCTTGAATTGCATTCCTTATTGATGATGATTGGTTGAATTCTAAAAGAAATAGTACCTCCTATCTTTTTTCTTTATCAAGGCTCCTCTTTTTGTTCCAAACACAATTTTTGATACAGTGATCATGAAATAAAGATTTTTTGATAGATAACCTAGCATATTAATCAACGTAAACATGTCTAAAATCTATTAACACTCTGAATCTATTTACATCAGTCAACCAAAGGAATCATTCATCTTTGGTTGTAATTCATTCTTAGGTGATGTGTTGAAATTTCAAAATAATTAGAGTTTCCTGTCACCTCATGCTAATTAGGGTTCTCTTTTTGTTACTAAGACTGTTTTTCATGCAACGATCATGAAATGATCTTGTGTGTCATTCGTAACAACTATATTCATTGTGAAAACAATGCCTATCAACCATTTATAAGATGAATTCTCTCAAACCCAACAAATAATGCAGTACATGATGTTGAATTGCATTTCTTATTGATGTTCATTGGTTGAATTCCAAAAGAAAGAGTACCTCCCATCTTTTTTGTTTATCATGGCTCTTCTTTTAGTTCCAAACACAGTTTTTGATACAGTGATCATGAAATAAACATTCGTGGATAGACAACCTAGCATATTAATCAACGTAAACAAGTCTAAAAACTATTAACACTCTGAATCTATTTACATCCGTCAACCAAAGGAATCATTCATCTTTATTTGCAATTCATTCTAAGGTAATGTGTTGAAATTCCAAAATAATTAGAGTTTCCAATCACCTGATGATAATTAGGGTACTCTTTTTGTTGCTAGGACTATTTTTCATGCAACGACCGAGAAATCATGTTATGTGTCAATTGTAACAACTATATTCATTGTGAAAATAATGCCGCCAACCATTTATAAGATGAATTCATTCTAACCCAACAACTAATGCAGTCCTTGATCCTGAATTCCATTTCTTATTGATGTTGATGGGTTGAATTGCAAAATAAAGAGTACCTCCCATCTTTTTTGTTTATCAAGAATCCTTTTTTATTTCCAAAAACAATTGTTTATATAGTGATCATGAAATTAACATTTGTAGATAGGCAAGCTAGTATCTTAATTAATAGAAACAAGTGAAAAAACTATTGAAACTCTGAATCTATTTTCTTCCAACAACCAACGCAATCATTCAGCTTGGTTTGCAATTCTTTCTAAGGTTATGTAACAAAATTCCAAAATAATTAGAGTTTCCAACCACCTCATGCTAAGAAGGGTTCTCTATTTGTTCCTAGTACAATTTTTCATCCAACAACCATGAAATGATCATATGTGTCATTCGTAACAACTATATTCATTATGAAAACAATGCCCATCAAGCATTTATAGGATGAATTCATTCAAACCCAACAAATAATGCAGTCCTTGACCTTGAATTGCATTCCTTACTGATGTTGATTGGTTGAATTCTAAACAAAATAGTACCTCCCATCTTTTTTCTTTATCAAGGCTCCACTTTTTGTTCCAAACATAATTTTTGATACAGTGATCAGAAATAAACATTTTTGGATTGACAACCTAGCATATTAATTAACGTAAACATGTCTAAAATCTATTAACACTCTGAATCTATTTATATCCGTCAACCAAAGGAATCATTCATCTTTGTTTGCAATTCATTCTAAGGTAATGTGTTGAAATTCCAAAATAATTAGAGTTTCCTGTCACCTCATGCTAATTAGGGTTCTCTTTTTGTTACTAATACTGTTTTTCATGCAACGATCATGAAATGATCTTGTGTGTCTTTCGTAACAACTATATTCATTGTGAAAACAATGCCTATCAACCATTTATAAGATGAATTCTCTCAAACCCAACAAATAATGCAGTCCAAGATGTTGAATTGCATTTCTTATTGATGTTCATTGGTTGAATTCCAAAAGAAAGAGTACCTCCCATCTTTTTTGTTTATCATGGCTCTTCTTTTAGTTCCAAAAACAGTTTTTGATACAGTGATCATGAAATAAACATTCGTGGACAGACAACCTAGCATATTAATCAACGTAAACAAGTCTAAAAACTATTAACACTCTGAATCTATTTACATCCGTCAACCAAAGGAATCATTCATCTTTGTTTGCAATTCATTCTAAGGTAATGTGTTGAAATTCCAAAATAATTAGAGTTTCCAATCACCTCATGATAATTAGGGTTCTCTTTTTGTTGCTAGAACTATTTTTCATGCAACGACCGAGAAATGATCTTATGTGTCAATTGTAACAACTATATTCATTGTGAAAATAATGCCATCAACCATTTATAAGATGAATTCATTCTAACCTAACAACTAATGCAGTCCTTGATCCTGAATTGCATTTCTTATTGATGTTGATTGGTTGAATTCCAAAATAAAGAGTACCTCCCATCTTTTTTGTTTATCAAGAATCCTTTTTTATTTCCAATAACAATTTTTTATATCGTAATCATGAAATTAACATTTTCAGATAGGCAAGCTAGTATCTTAATTAATAGAAACAAGTGAAAAAACTATTGAAACTCTGAATCTATTTTCTTCCAACAACCAACGCAATCATTCAGCTTGGTTTGCAATTCTTTCTAAGGTTATGTAATGAAATTCCAAAATAATTAGAGTTTCCAATCACCTCATGCTAAGTAGGGTTTTCTATTTGATACTAGTACAATTTTTCATCCAATGACCATTAAATGTTCGTATGTGTCATTCGTAACAACTATATTCATTATGAAAACAATGCCCATCAAGCATTTATAAGATGAATTCATTCAAACCCAACAAATAATGCAGTCCTTGATCTTGAATTGCATTCCTTACTGATGTTGATTGGTTGAATTCTAAATGAAATAGTACCTCCCATCTTTTTTCTTAATCGAGGCTCCTCTTTTTGTTCCAAACGCAATTTTTGATACAGTGATCATGAAATAAACATTTTTGGATAGACAATCTAGCATATTAATTAACGTAAACATGTCTAAAATCTATTAACACTCTGAATCTATTTATATCCGTCAACTAAAGGAATCATTCATCTTTGTTTGCAATTCATTCTAAGGTAATGTGTTGAAATTCAAAAATAATTAGAGTTTCCAATCATCTCATGCTAATTAGGGTTCTCTATTTGTTGCTAGTACAATTTTTCATTCAACGCATGAAATGATCATATGTGTCATTCATAACAGCTATATTCATTATGAAAACAATGCCCATCA
Source organism: Ceriops zippeliana (assembly GCA_037897445.1). Classification (NCBI taxonomy): domain Eukaryota; kingdom Viridiplantae; phylum Streptophyta; class Magnoliopsida; order Malpighiales; family Rhizophoraceae; genus Ceriops; species Ceriops zippeliana. The sequence continues at coordinate 397,149 of JBAPLH010001165.1, forward strand.
AGCATTTATAAGATGAATTCATTCAAACCTAACAAATAATGCAGTCCATGATCTTGAATTGCATTCCTTATTGATGATGATTGGTTGAATTCTAAAAGAAATAGTACCTCCCATCTTTTTTCTTTATCAAGTCTCCTCTTTTTGTTCCAAATACAATTTTTGATACAGTGATCATGAAATAAACATTTTTGGATAGACAACCTAGCATATTAATTAACATAAACATGTCTAAAATCTATTAACACTCTGAATCTATTTATATCCGTCAACCAAAGGAATCATTCATCTTTGTTTGCAATTCATTCTATGGTAATGTGTTGAAATTCCAAAATAATTAGAGTTTCCAATAACCTCATGCTAATTAGGGTTCTCTATTTGTTGCTAGTACAATTTTTCATCCAACCCATGAAATGATCATATGTGTCATTCGTAACAACTATATTCATTATGAAAACAATGCCCATCAAGCATTTATAAGATGAATTCATTCAAACGTAACAAATAATGCAGTCCTTGATCTTGAATTGCATTCCTTATTGATGATGATTGGTTGAATTCTAAAAGAAATAGTACCTCCCATCTTTTTTCTTTATCAAGGCTTCTCTTTTTGTTGCTAGCACAATTTTTCATCCAACAACCATGAAATGATCATATGTGTCTTTCGTAACAACTATATTCATTATGAAAATAATTCCTATCAAGCATTTATAAGATGAATTCATTCAAACCCAACAAATAATGCAGTCCTTAATCTTGAATTGCATTCCTTATTGTTATTGATTGGTTCAAATCTAAAAGAAAGTGTACCTCCCATCTTTTTTCTTTATCAAGGCTCCTCTTTTTGTTCCAAACACAATTTTTGATACAGTGATCATGAAATAAACATTTTTGGATAGACAACCTAGCATATTAATTAACATAAACATGTCTAAAATCTATTAACAGTCTGAATCTATTTACATCCGTCAACCAAAGGAATCATTCATCTTTGTTTGCAATTCATTCTAAGGTAATGTGTTGAAATTCCAAAATAATTAGAGTTTCCAATCACCTCATGCTAATTAGGGTTCTCTTTTCGTTACTAAGATTATTTTTCATGCAACGATCATGAAATGATTTTTTGTGTCATTCGTAACAACTATATTCATTGTGAAAACAATGCCTATCAACCATTTATAAGATGAATTCTTTCAAACCCAACAAATAATGTAGTCCTTGATGTTGAATTGCATTTCTTATTGATGTTCATTGGTTGAATTCCAAAAGAAAGAGTACCTCCCATCCTTTTTGTTTATCATGGCTCTTCTTTTAATTCCAAACACAGTTTTTGATACAGTGATCATGAAATAAACATTCGTGGATAGACAACCTAGCATATTAATCAACGTAAACAAGACTCAAAACTATTAACACTCGGAATCTATTTACATCCGTCAACCAAAGGAATCATTCATCTTTGTTTGCAATTCATTCTAAGCTAATGTGTTGAAATTCCAAAATAATTAGAGTTTCCAATCACCTCATGCTAATTAGGGTTCTCTTTTAGTTGCTAGGACTATTTTTCATGCAACGAACGAGAAATGATCTTATGTGTCAATTGTAACAACTATATTCATTGCGAAAATAATGCCCATCAACCATTTATAAGATGAATTCATTCTAACCCAACAAATAATGCAGTCCTTGATCTTGATTGCATTTCTTGTTGATGTTCATTGGTTGAATTCGAAAATAAAGAGTACCTCCCATCTTTTTTGTTTATCAAGAATCCTTTTTTTTTCTCAAAAACAATATTTTATACGGTGATCATGAAATTAACATTTGTAGATAGCCAAGCTAGTACCTTAATTAATAGAAACAAGTGAAAAAACTATTAAAACTCTGAATCTATCTTCTTCCAACAACCCACGCAATCATTCAGCTTGGTTTGCAATTCTTTCTTAGGTTATGTAATGAAATTCAAAACTAATTAGAGTTTCCAATCACCTCATGCTAAGCAGGGTTCTCTATTTGTTCCTAGTACAATTTTTCATCCAAGGACCATGAAATGATCATATGTGTCCTTCGCAACAACTATATTCATTATGAAAACAATGCCCATCAAGCATTTCTAAGATGAATTCATTCAAACCCAACAAATAATGCAGTCCTTGATCTTGAATTGCATTCCTTATTGATGTTGATTGGTTGAATTCTAAACGAAAGAGTACCTCCCATCTTTTTTCTTTCTCAAGGCTCCTCTTTTTGTTCCAAACACAATTTTTGATACAGTGACCATGAAATAAACATTTTTGGATAGACAACGTAGCATATTAATCAACGTAAACATGTCTAAAATCTATTAACACTCTGAATCTATTTACATCCGTCAACCAAAGGAATCATTCATCTTTGTTTGCAATTCATTCTAAGGTAATGCGTTGAAATTCCAAAATAATTAGAGTTTCCAATCACGTCATGCTATTTAGGGTTCTCTATTTGTTGCTAGTACAATTTTTCATCCAACGACCATGAAATGATCATATGTGTCATTCGTAACAACTATATTCATTTTGAAAACAATGCCCATCAAGCATTTATAAGATGAATTCATTCAAACCTAACAAATAATGCAGTCCTTGATCTTGAATTGCATTCCTTATTGATGATGATTGGTTGAACTCTAAAAGAAATAGTACCTCCCATCTTTTTTCTTTATCAAGGCTCCTCTTTTTGTTCCAAACAAAATTTTTGATACAGTGATCATGAAATAAACATTTTTTGATAGACAACCTAGCATATTAATCAACGTAAACATGTCTAAAATCTATTAACACTCTAAATCTATTTACATCCGTCAACCAAAGGAATCATTCATTTTCTTTGTAATTCATTCTTAGGTGATGTGTTGAAATTTCAAAATAATTAGAGTTTCCTGTCACCTCATGCTAATTAGGGTTCTCTTTTTGTTACTAAGACTGTTTTTCATGCAACAATCATGAAATGATCTTGTGTGTCATTCGTAACAACTATATTCATTGTGAAAACAATGCCTATCAACCATTTATAAGATGAATTCATTCTCACGCAACAAATAATGTAGTCCTTGATCTTGAATTGCATTTCTTAATGATGTTGATTGGTTGAATTCCAAAATAAAGAATACCTCCCATCTTTTTTGTTTATCAAGAATCCTTTTTTATTTGCAAAAACAATTTTTTATACAGTGATCATGAAATTAACATTTGTCGATAGGCAAGCTAGTATCCTAATTAATAGAAACAAGTGAAAAAACTATTAAAACTCTGAATCTATTTTCTTCCAACAACCAACCCCAATCATTCATCTTGGTTTGCAATTCATTCTAAGGTTATGTAATGAAATTCCATAATAATTAGAGTTTCCAAAGGAATCATTCAAACCTAAGAAATAATGCAGTCCTTGATCTTGAATTGCATTCCTTATTGATGTTGATTGGTTGAATTCTAAACGAAATAGTACCTCCCATCTTTTTTCTTTATCAAGGCTCCTCTTTTTGGTCCAAACACAATTTTTGATACAGTGATCATGAAATAAACATTTTTGGATAGACAACCTAGCATTTTAATCAACGTAAACAACTCTAAAATATATTAACGCTCTGAATCTATTTACATCCATTAGCCAAAGGAATCATTCATCTTTGTTTGCAATTCATTCTAAGGTAATGTGTTGAAATTCCAAAATAATTAGAGTTTCCAATCACCTCATGCTAATTAGCGTTCTCTTTTTGTTACTAAGACTATTTTTCATGCAACGACCATGAAATGATCTTATGTGTCATTCGTGACAACTATATTCATTATGAAAACAATGCCCATCAACCATTTATAAGATGAATTCATTCAAACCCTACAAATAATGTGGTCCTTGATCTTGAATTCCAAAAGAAAGAGTACCTCCCATCTTTGTTGTTTATCAAGGCTCCTCTTTTAGTTCCAAACACAATTTATGATACAGTGATCTTGAAATAAACAATTTTGGATAGACAACTCAAAAAACTATTAAGACTCTGAATCTATTTGCATCCATCAACCAACGGAATCATTCATCTTGGTTTGCAATTCGTTCTAAGGTAATGTGTTGAAATTCCAAAATAATTAGAGTTTCCAATCACCTCATGCTAATTAGGGTTCTCTTTTTGTTACCAGGACTATATTTCATGCAACGACCATGAAATGATCTTATGTGTCATTCCTAACAACTATATTCATTGTGAAAACAATGCCCATCAATTATTTATAAGATGAATTCATTCAAACATAACAAATAATGCAGTCCTTGATCTTGAATTGCATTTCTTATTGATGTTGATTGGTTGAATTCCAAAACAAAGAGTACCTCCCATCTTTTTTGCTTATCAAGGCTCCTCTTTTAGTTCCAAACCCAATTTTTGATACAGTGATCGTGAAATAGATAATTGTGGATAGACAATCTAGTATACTAATCAATATAAACAAGTCTATAAATTATTGACACTCTGAATCTATTTACATCCATCAACCAAGGGAAGGATTCATCTTTATTTTCAATTCATTCTAAGGCAATGTGTTGAAATTCGAAAATTATTAGAGTTTTCAATCACCTCATGCTAATTAGGGTTCTCTTTTTGTTGCTAGGACTATTTTTCATGCTACGACCATGAAATGATCTTATGTATCAATTGTAACAACTATATTCATTGTGGAAACAATGCCCATCAACCATTTATAAGATGAATTCAATCTAACCCAACAAATAATGCAGTCCTTGATCTTGAATTGCATTTCTTATTGATGTTGATTGGTTGACTTCCAAAATAAAGAGTACCTCCAATCTTTTTCGTTTATCAAGAATCCTTTTTTATTTGCAAAAACAATTTTTTATACAGTGATCATGAAATTAACATTTGTAGATAGGCAAGCTAGTATCTTAATTAATAGAAACAAGTGAAAAAACTATTAAAACTCTGAATCTATTTTCTTCCAACAACCAACGCAATCATTCATCTTGGTTTGCAATTCATTCTAAGGTTATGTAATGAAATTCCATAATAATTAGAGTTTCTAATCCCCTTATGCTAACTAGGGTTCTCTATTTGTTGCTAGTGCTGTTTTTCATCCAACGACAATGAAATGATTATATGTGTCATTTGTAACAACTATATTCATTGTGAAAACAATGCCTAACAACTATTTATAAGATGAATTCTTTCAAATCCAACAAATAATGCAGTCCATGATCTTCAATTGCATTTCTTATTGATGTTCATTAGCTGAATTCCAAAAGAAAGAGTACCTCCCATCTTTTTTGTTTATCATGGCTCTTCTTTTAGTTCCAAACAGAGTTTTGGATATAGTGATCATGAAATAAACATTCGTAGATAGACAACCTTGCATATTAATCAACGTAAACAAGTCTAAAAGCTATTAACACTAGGAATCTATTTACATCTGTCAACCAAAGAAATCATTCATCTTTGTTTACAATTCATTCTAAGGTAATGTGTTGAAATTCCAAAATAATTAGAGTTTCCAATCACCTCATGCTAATTAAGGTTCACTTTTTGTTGCTAAGACTATTTTTCATGCAACGACCATGAAATGATCATATGTGTCATTCGTAACAACTATATTCATTATGAAAACAATGCCCATCAAGCATTTATAAGGTGACTTCATTCAAACCAAACAAATAATGCAGTCCTTGATCTTGAACTGCATTCCTCATTGATGTTGATTGGTAGAATTCCAAAAGAAAGAGTACCTCCCATCCTTTTTGTTTATCAAGGCTCCTCTTTTTGTTCCAAACATAATTTTTGATACTGTGATCATGAAATAAACATTCGTGGATAGACAACCAAGCATATTAATCAAAGTAAACAAGTTGAAAAACTATTAACACTCTGAATCTATTTACATCCGTCAACCAAACGAATCATTGATCTTGATTTGGAATTCATTCAAAGGTAATGTGTTGAAATTCCAAAATAACTGGACTTTCCAATCACCTCATGCTAATTAGGGTTCTCTTTTTGTTGGTAGGACTATTTTTCATGCAACGACCATGAAATTATCTTATGTGTCAATCGTAAAAACTATATTCATTGTGAATACAATGCCCATCAATCATTTGTAAGATGAATTCATTCCAACCCAATAAATAATGCAGTCTTTCATCTTGAATTGCATTTCTTATTGATGTTGATTGGTTGAGTTCCAAAACAAAGAGTACCTCCCATCTTTTTTCTTTATCAAGGCTCCTCTTTCAGTTCCAAACACAATTTTTGATACAGTGATCATGAAATAAACATTTTTGGATAGACAACCTAACATATTAATCAACGTAAACAACTCTAAAATCTATTAACGCTCTGAATCTATTTACATCCATTAACCAAAGGAATCATTCATCTTTGTTTGCAATTCATTCTAAGGTAATGTGTTGAAATTCCAAAATAATTAGAGTTTCCAATCACCTCATGCTAAGTAGGGTTCTCTTTTTGTTACTAAGACAGTTTTTCATGCAACGATCATGAAATGATGTTATTTGTCATTCGTAACAACTATATTGATTGTGAAAACAATGCCTATCAACCATTTATAAGATGAATTCATTCAAACCCAACAAATAATGCAGTCCTTGATCTTGAATTGCATTTCTTATTGATGCTAATTGGTTGAATTCCAAAATAAAGAGTACCTCCCATCTTTTTTGTTTACCTAGAATCCTTCTATATTTCCAAACACAATTTTTCATATAGTGATCATGAAATTAACATTTGTAGATAGGCAAGCTAGTATCTTAATTAATAGAAACAAGGGAAAAAACTAGTAAAACTCTGAATCTATTTTCTTCCAACAACCAACGCAATCATTCATCTTGGTTTGCAATTTATTCTAAGGTTATGTAATGAAATTCCATAATAATTAGAGTTTCAAATCACCTCATGCTAACTAGGGTTCTCTATTTGTTGCTAGTACTGTTTTTCATCCATTGACCATGAAATGATCATATGTGTCATTCGTAACAACTATATTCATTATGAAAACAATGCCCATCAAGCATTTATATGATGAATTCATTCAAACCCAACAAATAAGGCAGTCCTTGATCTTGAATTCCATTCCTTACTGATGTTGATTGGTTGAATTCCAAAAGAAAGAGTACCTCCCATCTTTTTTGTTTATCAAGGCTTCTCTTTTTGTTCCAAACAAAATTTTTGATACAGTGATCATGAAATAAACATTTTTGGATAGGCAACCTAGCATATTAATCAACGTAAACAAGTCTAAAATCTATTAACACTCTGATTCTATTTACATCCATCAACCAAAGGCATCATTCATGTTTGTTTGCAATTCATTCTATGGTAATGTGTTGAAATTCCAAAATAATTCGAGTTTCCAATCACCTCATGCGAATTAGGGTGCTCTTTTTGTTGCTAGGACTATTTTTCATGCAACCACCATAAAATGACCTTATGTGACATTCAAACAATTATATTCATTGTGAAAACAATGCCCATCAACCATTTATAAGATGAATTCATTCAAACCCAACAAATAATGTAGTCCTTGATCTCGAATTGCATTTCTTATTCATTTCGATTGGTTGAATTCCAAAAGAAAGAGTACCTCCCATCTTTTTTGTTTATCAAGGCTCCTCTTTTAGTTCCAAACACAATTTTTGATACAATGATCTTGAAATAAACCATTGTGGATAGGCAAGCTAGTATTTTAATCAATATAAACAACTCAAAAAACCATTAAGACTCTGAATCTATTTACATCCATCAACCAATGGAATCATTCATCTTGGTTTGCAATTCATTCAAAGGTAATGTGTTGAAATTCCAAAATAACTAGACTTTTCAATCACCTCATGCTAATTAGGGTTCTCTTTTTGTTGCTAGGACTATTTTTCATGCAACAACCATGAAATGATCTTATGTGTCAATCGTAAAAACTATATTCATTGTGAATACAATGCCCATCAACCATTTGTAAGATGAATTCATTCCAACCCAATAAATAATGCAGTCGTTGATCTTGAATTGCATTTCTTATTGATGTTCATTGGTTGTGTTCCAAAACAAAGAGTACCTCCCATCTTTTTTCTTTATCAAAGCTCCTCTTTTAGTTCCAAAAACAATTTTTGAGACAGTGATCATGAAATAAACATTTTTTCATAGACAACCTAACATATTAATAACGTAAACAACTCTAAAATCTATTAACGCTCTGAATCTATTTACATCCATTAACCAAAGGAATCATTCATCTTTGTTTGCAATTCATTCAAAGGTAATGTGTTGAAATTCCAAAATAACAAGACTTTCCAATCACCTCATGCTAATTAGAGTTCTCTTTTTGTTGCTAGGAATATTTTTCATGCAACGACCGTGAAATGATCTTATGTGTCAATCGTAAAAACTATATTCATTGTGAAAACAATGCCCATCAACCATTTGTAAGATGAATTCATTCCAACCCAATAAATAATGCAGTCGTTGATCTTGAATTGCATTTCTTATTGATGCTCATTGGTTGTGTTCCAAAACAAAGAGTACCTCCCATCTTTTTTCTTTATCAAGGCTCCTCTTTTAGTTCCAAACACAATTTTTCTTACAATGATGATGAAATAAACATTTGTGGATAGACAACCTAACATATTAATCAAACAACTCTAAAATCTATTAACACTCTGAATCTATTTACATCCATTAACCAAAGGAATCATTCGTCTTTGTTTACAATTCATTCTAAGGTAATTTGTTGAAATTCCAAACTAATTAGAGTTTCCAATCACCTCATGCTAATTAGGGTTCTCTTTTTGTTACTAATACTATTTTTCATGCAACGATCATGAAATGATCTTATGTGTCATTCGTAACAACTATATTCATTGTGAAAACAATGCCTATCAACCATTTATAAGATGAATTCTTTCAAACCAAACAAATAATGCAGTCCTTGATCTTGAATTGCATTCCTTATTGATGTTGATTGGTAGAATTCCAAAAGAAAGAGTACCTCCCATCTTTTTTGTTTATCAAGGCTCCTCTTTTTGTTCCAAACATAATTTTTGATACAGTGATCATGAAATAAACATTCGTGGATAGACAACCTAGCATATTAATCAATGTAAACAAGTCTAAAAACTATTAACACTCTGAATCTATTTACATCCATAAACCAAAGGAATCATTGATCTTGGTTTGGAATTCATTCAAAGGTAATGTGTTGAAATTCCAAAATAACTAGACTTTCCAATCACCTCAAGCTAATTAGGGTTCTCTTGTTGTTGCTAGGACTATTTTTCATGCAACGACCATGAAATGATCTTATGTGTCAATCGTAAAAACTATATTCATTGTGAAAACAATGCCCATTAAGCATTTGTAAGATGAATTCATTCCAACCCAATAAATAATGTAGTCCTTGATCTTTTTTCTTTATCAAGGCTCCTCTTTTTGTTCCAGACACAATTTCTAATACAGTGATCATAAAATAAACATTTTTGGATAGACAACCTAACATATTAATCAACGTAAACAACTCTAAAATCTATTAACGCTCTGAATCTATTTACATCCATTAACCAAAGGAATCATTCATCTTTGTTTGCAATTCATTCTAAGGTAATGTGTTGAAATTCCAAAATAATTAGAGTTTCCAATCACCTCAGGCTAATTAGGGTTCTCTTTTTGTTACTAAGACTGTTTTTCATGCAACGACAAATGAAATGATCTTATGTGTCATTCATAACAACTATATTCATTGTGAAAACAATGCCCATCAACCATTTATAAGATGAATTCATTCAAACCCAACAAATAATGTGGTCCTTGATCTTGAATTGCATTTCTTATTCATTTCGATTGGTTGAATTCCAAAAGAAAGAGTACCTCCCATCTTTTTTGTTTATCAAGGCTCCTCTTTTAGTTCCAAACACAATTTTTGATACAGTGATCTTGAAATAAACAATTGTGGATAGACAAGCTAGTATATTAATCAATATAAACAACTCAAAAAACTATTAAGACTCTGAATCTATTTGCATCCATCAACCAAAGGAATCATTCATCTTGGTTTGCAATTCATTCTAAGGTAATGTGTTCAAATTCCAAAATAATTAAAGTTTCCAATCACCTCATGCAAATTAGGGTTCTCTATTTGTTGTCAGGACTATTTTTCATATAACGACCATGAAATGATCTTATGTGTCATTCGTAACAACTATATTCATTGTGAAAACAATGCCCATCAATTATTTATAAGATGAATTCATTCAAACATAACAAATAATGCAGTCCTTGATCTTGAATTGCATTTCTTATTGATGTTGATTGGTTGAATTCCAAAACAAAGAGTTCCTCCCATCTTTTTTGTTTGGGAAGGCTCCTCTTTTAGTTCCAAACACAATTTTTGATACAGTGATCATGAAATAAATAATTGTGGATAGACAACCTAGTATACTAATCAATATAAACAAGTCTATAAACTATTGACACTCTGAATCTATTTACATCCATCAACCAAGGGAAGGATTCAACTTTATTTGCACTTCATTCTAAGGCAATGCGTTGAAATTCCAAAATAATTAGAGTTTTCAATCACCTCATGCTAATTAGGGTTCTCTTTTTGTTGCTAGGACTATTTTTCATGCTACGACCATGAAATGATCTTATGTATCAATTATAACAACTATATTCATTGTGGAAACAATGCCCATCAACCATTTATAAGATGAATTCAATCTAACCCAACAAATAATGCAGTCCTTGATCTTGAATTGCATTTCTTATTGATGTTGATTGGTTGAATTCCAAAATAAAGAGTACCTCCAATCTTTTTTGTTTATCAAGAATCCTTTTTTATTTGCAAAAACAATTTTTTATACAGTGATCATGAAATTAACATTTGTAGATAGGCAAGCTAGTATCTTAATTAATAGAAACAAGTGAAAAAACTATTAAAACTCTCAATCTATTTTCATTCAACAACCAACGCAATCATTCATCTTGGTTTGCAATTCATTCCAAGGTTATGTATTGAAATTCCATAATAATTAGAGTTTCCAATCACCTTATGCTAACTAGGGTTCTCTATTTGTTGCTAGTACTGTTTTTCATCCAACGACAAAGAAATGATTATATGTGTCATTTGTAACAACTATATTCATTGTGAAAACAATGCCTATCAACAATTTATAAGATGAATTCTTTCAAACCCAACAAATAATGCAGTGCATGATCTTCAATTGCATTTCTTATTGATGTTCATTGGTTGAATTCCAAAAGAAAGAGTACCTCCCATCTTTTTTGTTTATCATGGCTCTTCTTTTAGCTCCAAACAGAGTTTTGGATACAGTGATCATGAAATAAACATTCGTGGATAGACAACCTTGCATATTAATCAACGTAAACAAGTCTAAAAACTATTAACACTAGGAATTTATTTACATCTGTCAACCAAAGGAATCATCCATCTTTGTTTACAATTCATTCTAAGGTAATGTGTTGAAATTCCAAAATAATTAGTGTTTCCAATCACCTCATGCTAATTAGGGTTCACTTTTTGTTACTAAGACTGTTTTTCATGCAACGACCATGAAATGATCATATGTGTCATTCGTAACAACTACATTCATTATGAAAACAATGCCCATCAAGCATTTATAAGGTGACTTCATTCAAACCAAACAAATAATGCAGTCCTTGATCTTCAATTGCATTCTTTATTGATGTTGATTGGTAGAATTCCAAAAGAAAGAGTACCTCCCATCTTTTCTGTTTATCAAGGCTCCTCTTTTTGTTCCAAACATAATTTTTGATACTGTGATCATGAAATAAACATTCGTGGATTAACAACCAAGCATATTAATCAACGTAAACAAGTCGAAAAACTATTAACACTCTAAATCTATTTACATCCGTCAACCAAAGGAATCATTGATCTTGATTTGGAATTCATTCAAAGGTAATGTGTTGAAATTCCAAAATAACTAGACTTCCCAATCACCTCATGCTAATTAGGGTTCTCTTTTTGTTGCTAGGACTATTTTTCATGCAACGACCATGAAATGATCTTTTGTGTCAATCGTAAAAACTATATTCATTGTGAATACAATGCCCATCAACCATTTGTAAGATGAATTCATTCCAACCCAATAAATAATGCAGTCTTTCATCTTGAATTGTATTTCTTATTGATGTTGATTGGTTGAGTTCCAAAACAAAGAGTACCTCCCATCTTTTTTCTTTGTCAAGGCTCCTCTTTTTGTTCCAAACACAATTTTTGATACAGTGATCATGAAATAAATAATCGTGGAGAGACAACCTAGTATACTAATCAATATAAACAAGTCTATAAACTATTGACACTCTGAATCTATTTACATCCATCAACCAAGGGAAGGATTCATATTTCTTTGCAATTCATTCTAAGGCAATGTGTTGAAATTCCAAAATAATTAGAGTTTTCAATCACCTCATGCTAATTAGGGTTCTCTTTTTGTTGCTAGGACTATTTTTCATGCAACGACCATGAAATGATCTTATGTGTCATTCGTAACAACTATATTCATTGTGAAAACAATGCCCATCAACCATTTATAAGATGAATTCATTCAAACCCAACAAATAATGTAGTCCTTGATCTTGAATTGCATTTCTTATTGATGTTGATTGGTTGAATTCCAAAATAAAGAGTACCTCCAATCTTTTTTGTTTATCAAGAATCCTTTTTTATTTGCAAAAACAATTTTTTATACAGTGATCATGAAATTAACATTTGTAGATAGGCAAGCTAGTATATTAATTAATATAAACAACTCAAAAAACTATTAAGACTCTGAATCTATTTGCATCCATCAACCAAAGGAATCATTAATCTTGGTTTGCAATTCATTCTAAGGTAATGTGTTGAAATTCCAAAATAATTAGAGTTTCCAATCACCTCATGTTAATTAGGGTTCTCTTTTTGTTGCTAGTACTGTTTTTCATCCAACGACCATGAAATTATTATATGTGTCATTCGTAACAACTATATTCATTGTGAAAACAATGCCCATCAACTATTTATAAGATGAATTCATTCAAACATAACAAATAATGCAGTCCTTGATCTTGAATTGCATTTCTTATTGATGTTGATTGGTTGAATTCCAAAACAAAGAGTTCCTCCCATCTTTTTTGTTTATCAAGGCTCCTCTTTTAGTTCCAAACAGAGTTTTGGATATAGTGATCATGAAATAAACATTCGTGGATAGACAACCTTGCATATTAATCAACATAAACAAGTCTAAAAACTATTAACACTAGGAATTTATTTACATCTATCAACCAAAGGAGTCATTCATCATTGCTTACAATTCATTCTAAGGTAATGTGTTGAAATTCCAAAATAATTAGTTTCCAATCACCTCATGATAATTAGGGTTCACTTTTTGTTACTAAGACTGTTTTTCATGCAATGACCATGAAATGATATGTGTCATTCGTAACAACTATATTCATTATGAAAACAATGCCCATCAAGCATTTATAAGGTGTCTTCATTCAAACCAATCAAATAATGCAGTCCTTGATCTTGAATTGCATTCCTTATTGATGTTGATTGGTAGAATTCCAAAAGAAAGAGTACCTCCCATCTTTTTTGTTTATCAAGGCTCCTTTTTTTGTTCCAAACATAATTTTTGATACTGTGATCATGAAATAAACATTTGTGGATAGACAACCAAGCATATTAATCAACGTAAACAAGTCGAAAAACTATTAACACTCTGAATCTATTTACATCCGTCAACCAAAGGAATCATTGATCTTGATTTGGAATTCATTCAAAGGTAATGTGTTGAAATTCCAAAATAACTAGACTTCCCAATCACCTCATGCTAATTAGGGTTCTCTCTTTGTTGCTAGGACTGTTTTTCATGCAACGACAAATGAAATGATCTTATGTGTCATTCGTAACAACTATATTCATTGTGAAAACAATGCCCATCAACCATTTATAAGATGAATTCATTCAAACCCAACAAATAATGTGGTCCTTGATCTTGAATTGCATTCCTTATTCATTTCGATTGGTTGAATTCCAAAAGAAAGAGTACCTCCCATCTTTTTTGTTTATCAAGGCTCCTCTTTTAGTTCCAAACACGATTTTTGATACAGTGATCTTGAAATAAACAATTGTGGATAGACAAGCTAGTATATTAATCAATATAAACAACTCAAAAAACTATTAAGACTCTGAATCTATTTGCATTCATCAACCAAAGGAATCATTCATCTTGGTTTGCAATTCATTCTAAGGTAACGTGTTGAAATTCCAAAATAATTAGAGCTTCCAATCACCTCATGCTAATTAGGGTTCTCTTTTTGTTTCTAGGACTATTTTTCATGCAACGACCATGAAATGATCTTATGTGTCAATCGTAAAAACTATATTCATTGTGAATACAATGCCCATCAACCATTTGTAAGATGAATTCATTCCAGCCCAATAAATAAAGCAGTCGTTGATCTTGAATTGAATTTCTTATTGATGGTCATTGGTTGTGTTCAAAAACAGAGAGCACCTCCCATCTTTTTTCTTTATCAAGGCTCCTCTTTTAGTTCCAAAAACAATTTTTGATGCAGTGATCACGAAATAAACATTTTTGGATAGACAACCTAACATACTAATCAACGTAAACAACTCTAAAATCTATTAACGCTTTGAATCTATTTACATCCATTAACCAAAGGAATCATTCATCTTTGTTTGCAATTCATTCTAAGGTTATGTGTTGAAATTCCAAAATAACTAGACTTTCCATTCACCTCATGCTAATTAGAGTTCTCTTTTTGTTGCTAGGACTATTTTTCATGCAACGACCATGAAATGATCTTATATGTCAATCGTAAAAACTATATTCATTGTGAAAACAATGCCCATCAACCATTTGTAAGATGAATTGATTCCAACCCAATAAATAATGCAGTCGTTGATCTTGAATTGCATTTCTTATTGATGTTCATTGGTTGTGTTCCGAAACAAAGAGTACCTCCCATCTTTTTTCTTTATCAAGGATCCTCTTTTAATTCCAAACACAATTTATGTTACAGTGATCATGAAATAAACATTTTTGGATAGACAACCTAACATATTAATCAATGTAAACAACTCTAAAATCTATTAACACTCTTAATCTATTTACATCCATTAACCAAAGGAATCATTCATCTTTGTTTACAATTCATTCTAAGGTAATGTGTTGAAATTCAAAAATAATTAGAGTTTCCAATCACCTCATGCTAATTAGGGTTCTCTTTTTGATACTAAGACTGTTTTTCATGCAACGATCATGAAATGATCTTATGTGTCATTCGTAACAACTACATTCATTATGAAAACAATGCCTATCAACCATTTAAAAGATGAATTCTTTCAAACCCAACAAATAATGCAGTCCATGATCTTGAATTGAATTTCTTATTGATGTTCATTGGTTGAATTTCAAAAGAAAGAGTACCTCCCATCTTTTTTATTTATCATGGCTCTTCTTTTAGTTCAAAACAGAGTTTTGGATACAGTGATCATGAAATAAACATTCGTGGATAGGCAACCTTGCATATTAATCAACGTAAACAAGTCTAAAAACTATTAACACTAGGAATCTATTTACATCTGTCAACCAAAGGAATCATTCATCTTTGTTTACAATTCATTCAAATGTAATGTGTTGAAATTCCAAAATAATTAGAGTTTCCAATCACCTCATGCTAATTAGGGTTCACTTTTTGTTACTAAGACTGTTGTTCATGCAATGACCATGAAATGATCTTATGTGTCAATCGTAAAAACTATATTCATTGTGAAAACAATGCCCATCAACCATTTGTAAGATGAATTCATTCCAACCCAATAAATAATGTAGTCCTTGATCTTGAATTGCATTTCTTATTGATGTTCATTGGTTGTGTTCGAAAACAAAGAGTACCTCCCATCTTTTTTCTTTATCAAGGCTCCTCTTTTAGTTCCAAACACAATTTTTGATACAGTGATCATGAAATAAACATTTTTGGATAGACAACCTAACATATTAATCACCGTAAACAACTCTAAAATCTATTAACGCCTTGAATCTATTTACATCCATTAACCAAAGGAATCATTCATCTTTGCTTGCAATTCATTATATGGTAATGTGTTGAAATTCCAAAATAATTCTAGTTTCCATTCACATCATGCTAATTAGCGTTCTTTTTTTGTTACTAAGACTATTTTCCATGCAACGACCATGAAATGATCTTATGTGTCATTCGTAACAACTATATTCATTGTGAAAACAATGCCCATCAACCATTTATAAGATGAATTCATTCAAACCCAACAAATAATGTAGTCCTTGATCTTGAATTGCATTTCTTATTCATTTTGATTGGTTGAATTCCAAAAGAAAGAGTACCTCCCATCTTTTTGGTTTATCAAGGCTCCTCTTTTAGTTCCAAACACAATTTTTGCTACGGTGATCATGAAATAAACATTTATGGATAGACAACATAGCATATTAATCAACGTAAACAAGTCTAAAATCTATTAACACTCTGAATCTATTGACATCCATCAACCAAAGGAATCATTCATCTTTGTTTGCAATTCATTCTAAGGTAATGTGTTCAAATTCCAAAATAATTTGAGTTTCCAATCACCTCATGCTAATTAGGGTTGTCTTTTTGTTACTAAGACTATTTTTCATGCAATGACCATGAAATGATCTTATGTGTCAATCGTAAAAACTATATTCATTGTGAAAACAATGCCCATCAACCATTTGTAAGATGAATTCATTCCAACCCAATAAATAATGTAGTCCTTGATCTTGAATTGCATTTCTTATTGATGTTCATTGGTTGTGTTCGAAAACAAAGAGTACCTCCCATCTTTTTTCTTTATCAAGGCTCCTCTTTTAGTTCCAAACACAATTTTTGATACAGTGATCATGAAATAAACATTTTTGGATAGACAACCTAACATATTAATCACCGTAAACAACTCTAAAATCTATTAACGCCTTGAATCTATTTACATCCATTAACCAAAGGAATCATTCATCTTTGCTTGCAATTCATTATATGGTAATGTGTTGAAATTCCAAAATAATTCTAGTTTCCATTCACATCATGCTAATTAGCGTTCTTTTTTTGTTACTAAGACTATTTTCCATGCAACGACCATGAAATGATCTTATGTGTCATTCGTAACAACTATATTCATTGTGAAAACAATGCCCATCAACCATTTATAAGATGAATTCATTCAAACCAAACAAATAATGTGGTCCTTGATCTTGAATTGCATTTCTTATTCATTTCGATTGGTTGAATTCAAAAGGAAAGAGTACCTCCCATCTTTTTTGTTTATCAAGGCTCCACTTTTAGTTCCAAACACAATTTTTGATATAGTGATCTTGAAATAAACAATTGTGGATAGACAAGCTAGTATATTAATAAATATAAACAACTCAAAAAACTATTAATACTCTTAATCTATTTACATCCATTAACCAAAGGAATCATTCATCTTTGTTTACAATTCATTCTAAGGTAATGTGTTGAAATTCAAAAATAATTAGAGTTTCCAATCACCTTATGCTAACTAGGGTTCTCTATTTGTTGCTAGTACTGTTTTTCATCCAACGACAAAGAAATGATTATATGTGTCATTTGTAACAACTATATTCATTGTGAAAACAATGCCTATCAACAATTTATAAGATGAATTCTTTCAAACCCAACAAATAATGCAGTGCATGATCTTCAATTGCATTTCTTATTGATGTTGCTTGGTTGAATTCCAAAACAAAGAGTACCTCCCATCTTTTTTGTTTATCAAGGCTCCTCTTTTAGTTCCAAACACAATTTTTGATACAGTGATCATGAAATAAATAATTGTGGATTATACTAATCGATATGAACAAGTCTATAAACTATTGACAGTCTGAATCTATTTACATCCATCAACCAAGGGAAGGATTCATCTTTATTTGCAATTCATTCTAAGGCAATGTGTTGAAATTCCAAAATAATCTTGAATTGCATTTCTTATTGATGTTGCTTGGTTGAATTCCAAAACAAAGAGTACCTCCCATCTTTTTTGTTTATCAAGGCTCCTCTTTTAGTTCCAAACACAATTTTTGATACAGTGATCATGAAATAAATAATTGTGGATAGACAACCTAGTATACTAATCGATATAAACAAGTCTATAAACTATTGACACTTTGAATCTATTTACATCCATCAACCAAGGGAAGGATTCATCTTTATTTGCAATTCATTCTAAGGCAATGTCTTGAAATTCCAAAATAATTAGAGTTTTCAATCACCTCATGCTAATTAGGGTTCTCTTTTTGTTGCTAGGACTATTTTTCATGCTACAACCATGAAATGATCTTATGTATCAATTGTAACAACTATATTCATTGTGGAAAAAATGCCCATCAACCATTTATAAGATTAATTCAATCTAACCCAACAAATAATGCAGTCCTTGATCTTGAATTGCATTTCTTATTGATGTTGATTGGTTGAATTCCAAAATAAAGAGTACCTCCCATCTTTTTTGTTTATCAAGAATCCTTTTTATTTCCAAACACAATTTTTTATACAGTGATCATGAAATTAACATTTGTAAATAGGCAAGCTAGTAACTGAATTAATAGAAACAAGTTAAAAAACTATTAAAAATCTGAATCTATTTTCTTCCATCAACCAACGCAATCATTCATCTTGGTTTGCCATTCATTCTAAGGTTATGTAATGAAATTCCAAAATAATTAGAGTTTCCAATCACCTCATGCTAAATAGGGTTCTCAATTTCTTGCTAGTACTATTTTTCATCCAACGACCATGAAATGATCTTATGTGTCATTCGTAACAACTATATTCATTGTGAAAACAATGCCCATCAACCATTTATAAGATGAATTCATTCAAACCCAACAAATAATGTAGTCCTTGATCTTGAATTGCATTTCTTATTCATTTCGATTGGTTGAATTCCAAAAGAAAGAGTACCTCCCATCTTTTTGGTTTATCAAGGCTCCTCTTTTAGTTCCAAACACAATTTTTGCTACGGTGATCATCAAATAAACATTTATGGATAGACAACATAGCATATTAATCAACGTAAACAAGTCTAAAATCTATTAACACTCTGAATCTATTGACATCCATCAACCAAAGGAATCATTCATCTTTGTTTGCAATTCATTCTAAGGTAATGTGTTCAAATTCCAAAATAATTTGAGTTTCCAATCACCTCATGCTAATTAGGGTTGTCTTTTTGTTACTAAGATTGTTTTTCATGCAACGACCATGAAATGATCTTATGTGTCATTCGTAACAACTATATTCATTGTGAAAACAATGCCCATCAACCATTTATAAGATGAATTCATTCAAACCCAACACATAATGTAGTCCTTGATCTTGAATTGCATTTCTTATTCATTTCAATTGGTTGAATTCCAAAACAAAGAGTACCTCCCATCTTTTTTGTTTATCAAGGCTCCTCTTTTAGTTCCAAACACAATTTTTGATACAGTGATCTTGAAATAAACAATTATGGATAGACAAGCTAGTATATTAATCAATATAAACAACACAAAAAACTATTAAGACTCTGAATCTATTTGCATCCATCAACCAAAGGAATCATTCATCTTGGTTTACAATTCATTATAAGGTAATGTGTTGAAATTCCAAAATAATTAGAGTTTCCAATCACCTCATGCTAATTAGGGTTCTCTTTTTGTTGCTAGGACTATTTTTCATGCAATGACCATGAAATGATCTTATGTGTCATTTATAACAACAATATTCATTATGAAAACAATGCCCATCAAGCATTTATAAGATGAATTCATTCAAACCCAACAAATAATGCATCCTTGATCTTGAATTGCATTCCTTATTGATGTTGATTGGTCGAATTCCAAAAGAAAGAGTACCTCCCATCTTTTTTGTTTATCAAGGCTCCTCTTTTTGTTCCGAGCAATATTTTTGATATAGTGATCATGAAATAAACATTTTTGGATAGACAACCTAGCATATTAATAAACGTAAACAAGTCTAAAATCAATTAACACTTTGAATGTATTTACATCCATCAACCAAAGGAATCATTCATTGTTGTTTGCAATTCCTTCTGAGGTAATTTGTTGAAATTCCAAAATGATTAGAGTTTCCAATAACCTCACACTAATTAGGGTTCTTTTTTTGTTACTAAGACTATTTTTTATGCAACGATCATGAAATGATCTTATGTGTCATTCGTAACATATTGATACACTGAATCTGTTTTACTCCTTTAATAAAAGGAATCATTCACGTTGGTTTGCATTTCATGCTAATGTTGAGTTAGTAAATTCTAAAATAATGAGAGTTTCCAAACGATTGATGCTAATTGGGGATCTCTTTTTGTTACAAGGATTATGTTTCACGCAACGACCATGAAATTATCTTATGTGTCAATCTTAACAACTATATTCTTTGTGGAAACAAAGCCCATGAACCATTTATAAGATGAATTCATTCAAATCCAACAAAGGGTGGTGTCGTTGATCTAGAATAGCATTTCTTATTAATATTGATTGGTTTAACTGGAAAAGAAAGTGTACCATTTCTTATTAATGCTGCTATTTTGGTTCGAAACACACTTTTTGACACCGTGAGCATGACAATAACTTTTGTGCATAGACATCCTAGTATATTAATTAAAACAAAGAAGTATAAAAACTATTGAAACACTGAATCTGTTTTCCTTCTTTAATAAAAGGAATCTTTCAGGTTGGTTTGTATTTCATACTAATGTCAAGTAGTTAAATTTGAAAATAATGAGAGTTTCCAATCTACTGATACTAATTAGGGATCTCTTTTTGTTATATGGATTATTTTTCATGCACTGACCATGAAATTATCTTACGTCTCATTCTTAACAAGTATATTCATTGTGGAAACAATGGCCATGAACCATTTATAAGATGAATTCAATCAAATCCAACAATGGGTGGAGTTGTTGATCTTGAGTTGCATTTCTTATTGATATTGAGTGGTTGAATTGCAAAAGAAAGAGCACCTCCCATAATTTTTGGTTAGAAAGGCTGCTATTTTTGTTCCAAACACACTTTTTGACACCGTGATCATAAATTAACTTTTGTGGATAGACCACCTAGTATAGTAATTAAAACAAACAAGTATAAATACTATTGATACACTGAATCTATTTTACTCATTTAATAAAAGGAATCATTCAAGTTGGTTTGCATTTCATGCTAATGTTGAGTGGATAAATTCTAAAATAATGAGAGTTTCCAAACGACCGATGCTAATTAGGGATCTCTTTTTGTTACAAGGAATATTTTTCACACAACGACTATGAAATTATCTTATGTGTCAATTTTAACAACTATATTAATTGTGGAAACAATCCCCATGAACCATTTATAAGATGAATTCATTCAAATCCAACAAAGGGTGGTGTCGTTGATCTAGAATTGCATTTCTTATTAACACTGATTGGTTTTACTGCAAAAGAAAGTGTACCTCCCATCATTTTTTGTTACAAATGTTGCTATTTTAGTTCCAAACACACTTTTTGACACCGTGATCATGACAATAACTTTTGAGCATAGACATCCGAGTATATTAATTAAAACAAACAAGTATAAAAACTATTGAAACACTGAATCTATTTTCCTTCTTTAATAAAAGGAATCATTCAGGTTGGGTTGTATTTCGTACTAATGTCAAGTAGTTAAATTCCAAAATAATAAGAGTTTCCAATCTACTGATGCTAATTAGGGATCACTTTTTGTTATAAGGATTATTTTTCATGCAATGACCATGAAATTATCTTACGTCTCATTCTTAACAACTATATTCATTGTGGAAACATGGCCATGAACCATTTATAAGATGAATTCATTCAAATCCAACAAAGGGTGGAGTTGTTGATCTTGAGTTGCATTTCTTATTGATATTGAGTGGCTGAATTTCAAAAGAAAGAGCACCTCCCATCATTTTTAGATAGAAAGGCTATTATTTTTGTTCGAAACACACTTTTTGACACCGTGATCATAAATTAACTTTTGTGGATAGACCACCTAGTATAGTAATTAAAACAAACAAGTATAAATACTATTGATACACTAAATCTGTTTCACTCCTTTAATAAAAGGAATCATTCAAGTTGGTTTGCATTTCATGCTAATGTTGAGTGGATAAAGTCTAAAATAAAGAGAGTTTTCAAACCACTGATGCTAATTAGGGATCTCTTTTTGTTACAAGGACTATTTTTCACGCAACGACCATGAAATTATCTTATGTGTCAATCTTAACAACTATATTCATTGTGGAAACAATGACCATGAACCATTTATAACATGAATTCATTCAAATCCAATAAAGGGTGGTGTCCTTGATCTGGAATTACATTTCTTATTAATATTGATTGGTTTAACTGCAAAAGAAAGTGTACCTCCCATCATTTTTTGTTACAAATGTTGCTATTTTAGTTCCAAACACACTTTTTCACACCGTGATCATGTCAATAACTTTTGTGCATAGACATCCTAGTATATTAATTAAAACAAACAAGTATAAAAACTATTGAAACACTGAATCTGTTTTCCTTCTTTAATAAAAGGAATCATTTAGGTTGGTTTGTATTTCATACTAATGTCAAGTAGTTAAATTCCAAAATAATGAGAGTTTCCAATCTACTGATGCTAATTAGGGATCACTTTTTGTTATAAGGATTATTTTTCATGCAATGACCATGAAATTATCTTACGTCTCATTCTTAACAAGTGTATTCATTGTAGAAACATGGCCATCAACCATTTATAAGATGAATTCATTCAAATCCAACAAAGGGTGGATTTGTAGATCTTGAGTTGCATTTCTTATTGATATTGAGTGGTTGAATTGCAAAAGAAAGAGCACCTCCCATCATTTTTGGTTAGAAAGGTTGCTATTTTTGTTCCAAACACACTTTTTGACACCGTGATCATAAATTAACTTTTGTGGATAGACCACCTAGTATAGTAATTAAAACAAACAAGTATAAATATTATTGATACACTGAATTTTTTTTACTCCTTTAATAAAAAGAATCATTGAAGTTGGTTTGCATTTCATATTAATGTTGAGTGGATAAATTCTAAAATAATGAGAGTTTCCAAACGACTGATGCTAATTCGGTATCTCTTTTTGTTACAAGGAATATTTCTCACGCAACAACCACGAAATTATCTTATGTGTCAATCTTAATAACTATATTCATTGTGGAAACAATGCCCATGAACCATTTATAAGATGAATTCATTCAAATCCAACAAAGGGTGGTGTCGTTGATCTAGAATTGCATTTCTTTAATAAAAGGAATCATTCAAGTTGGTTTGCATTTCATGCTAATGTTGAGTGGATAAATTCTAAAATAAAGAGAGTTTCCAAACCACTGATGCTAATTAGGGATCTCTTTTTGTTACAAGGAATATTTTTCACGCAACGACCATGAAATTATCTTATGTGTCAATCTTAACAACTATATTCATTGTAGAAACAATGCCCATGAACCATTTATAAGATGAATTCATTCAAATCCAACAAAGGGTGGTGTCCTTGATCTGGAATTGCATTTCTTATTAATATTGATTGGTTTAACTGCAACAGAAAGTGTACCTCCCATCATTTTTTGTTACAAATGTTCCTATTTTAGTTCCAAACACACTTTTTCACACCGTGATCATGACAATAACTTTTGTGCATAGACATCTTAGTATATTAATTAAAACAAACAAGTATAAAAACTATTGAAACACTGAATCTGTTTTCCTTCTTTAATAAAAGGAATCATTCAGGTTGGTTTGTATTTCATAGTAATGTGAAGTGGTTAAATTCTGAAACAATGGGAGTTTCTAATCTACTGATGCTAATTAGGGATCTCGTTTTGTTATAAGGATTATATTTCATGCAATGACCATGAAATTATCTTACGTCTCATTCTTAACAAGTATATTCATTGTGGAAATAATGGCCATGAACCATTTATAAGATGAATTCATTCAAATCCAACAAAGGGTGGAGTTGTTGATCTTCAGTTGCATTTCTTATTGATACTAAGTGGTTGAATTGCAAAAGAAAGAGCACAGTCCATATTTTTTGGTTAAAAAGGCTGCTATTGTTGTTCCAAACACACTTTTTGTCACCGTGATCATAAATTAACTTTTGTGGATAGACCACCTAGAATAGTAATTAAAACAAACAAGTATAAATACTATTGATACACTGAATCTATTTTACTCCTTTAATAAAAGGAATCATTCAAGTTGGTTGGCATTTCATGCTAACGTTGAGTGGATAAATTCTAAAATAATGAGAGTTTCCAAATGACTGATGCTGATAAGGGATCTCTTTTTGTTACAAGGATTATTTTTCACGCAACGACCATGAAATTATCTTATGTGCCAATCTTAACAACTATATTCATTGTGGAAACAATGCCCATGAACCGTTTATAAGATGAATTCATTCAAATCCAACAAAAGGTGGTGTCATTGATCTGGAATTGCATTTCTTATTAATATTGATTGGTTTAACTACAAAAGAAAGTGTACATCCCATCATTTTTTGTTACAAATGTTGCTATTTTAGTTCCAAACACACTTTTTCACACCGTGATCATGACAATAACATTAGTGCATAGACATCCTAGTATATTAATTAAAACAAACAAATTCAAAACTATTGAAACACTGAATCTGTTTTCCTTCTTTAATGAAAGGAATCATTCAAGTTGGTTTGCATTTCATGCTAATGTTGAGTGGATAAATTCTAAAATAAAGAGAGTTTCCAAACCACTGATGCTAATTAGGGATCTCTTTTTGTTACAAGGAATATTTTTCACGCAACGACCATGAAATTATCTTATGTGTCAATCTTAACAACTATATTCATTGTAGAAACAATGACCATGAACCATTTATAAGATGAATTCATTCAAATCCAACAAAGGGTGGTGTCCTTGATCTGGAATTGCATTTCTTATTAATATTGATTGGTTTAACTGCAACAGAAAGTGTACCTCCCATCATTTTTTGTTACAAATGTTCCTATTTTAGTTCCAAACACACTTTTTCACACCGTGATCATGACAATAACTTTTGTGCATAGACATCTTAGTATATTAATTAAAACAAACAAGTATAAAAAAAACTATTGAAACACTGAATCTGTTTTCCTTCTTTAATAAAAGGGAATCATTCAGGTTGGTTTGTATTTCATAGTAATGTGAAGTGGTTAAATTCTGAAACAATGGGAGTTTCTAATCTACTGATGCTAATTAGGGATCTCGTTTTGTTATAAGGATTATATTTCATGCAATGACCATGAAATTATCTTACGTCTCATTCTTAACAAGTATATTCATTGTGGAAATAATGGCCATGAACTATTTATAAGATGAATTCATTCAAATCCAACAAAGGGTGGAGTTGTTGATCTTCAGTTGCATTTCTTATTGATACTAAGTGGTTGAATTGCAAAAGAAAGAGCACAGTCCATATTTTTTGGTTAAAAAGGCTGCTATTGTTGTTCCAAACACACTTTTTGTCACCGTGATCATAAATTAACTTTTGTGGATAGACCACCTAGAATAGTAATTAAAACAAACAAGTATAAATACTATTGATACACTGAATCTATTTTACTCCTTTAATAAAAGGAATCATTCAAGTTGGTTGGCATTTCATGCTAACGTTGAGTGGATAAATTCTAAAATAATGAGAGTTTCCAAACGACTGATGCTGATAAGGGATCTCTTTTTGTTACAAGGATTATTTTTCACGCAACGACCATGAAATTATCTTATGTGCCAATCTTAACAACTATATTCATTGTGGAAACAATGCCCATGAACCGTTTATAAGATGAATTCATTCAAATCCAACAAAAGGTGGTGTCATTGATCTGGAATTGCATTTCTTATTAATATTGATTGGTTTAACTACAAAAGAAAGTGTACATCCCATCATTTTTTGTTACAAATGTTGCTATTTTAGTTCCAAACACACTTTTTCACACCGTGATCATGACAATAACATTAGTGCATAGACATCCTAGTATATTAATTAAAACAAACAAATTCAAAACTATTGAAACACTGAATCTGTTTTCCTTCTTTAATGAAAGGAATCATTCAAGTTGGTTTGCATTTCATGCTAATGTTGAGTGGATAAATTCTAAAATAAAGAGAGTTTCCAAACCACTGATGCTAATTAGGGATCTCTTTTTGTTACAAGGAATATTTTTCACGCAACGACCATGAAATTATCTTATGTGTCAATCTTAACAACTATATTCATTGTAGAAACAATGCCCATGAACCATTTATAAGATGAATTCATTCAAATCCAACAAAGGGTGGTGTCCTTGATCTGGAATTGCATTTCTTATTAATATTGATTGGTTTAACTGCAACAGAAAGTGTACCTCCCATCATTTTTTGTTACAAATGTTCCTATTTTAGTTCCAAACACACTTTTTCACACCGTGATCATGACAATAACTTTTGTGCATAGACATCTTAGTATATTAATTAAAACAAACAAGTATAAAAACTATTGAAACACTGAATCTGTTTTCCTTCTTTAATAAAAGGAATCATTCAGGTTGGTTTGTATTTCATAGTAATGTGAAGTGGTTAAATTCTGAAACAATGGGAGTTTCTAATCTACTGATGCTAATTAGGGATCTCGTTTTGTTATAAGGATTATATTTCATGCAATGACCATGAAATTATCTTACGTCTCATTCTTAACAAGTATATTCATTGTGGAAATAATGGCCATGAACCATTTATAAGATGAATTCATTCAAATCCAACAAAGGGTGGAGTTGTTGATCTTCAGTTGCATTTCTTATTGATACTAAGTGGTTGAATTGCAAAAGAAAGAGCACCTTCCATATTTTTTGGTTAAAAAGGCTGCTATTTTTGTTCCAAACACACTTTTTGACACCGTGATCATAAATTAACTTTTGTGGATAGACCACCTAGAATAGTAATTAAAACAAACAAGTATAAATACTATTGATACACTGAATCTATTTTACTCCTTTAATAAAAGGAATCATTCAAGATGGTTGGCATTTCATGCTAACGTTGAGTGGATAAATTCTAAAATAATGAGAGTTTCCAAACGACTGATGCTGATAAGGGATCTCTTTTTGTTATAAGGATTATTTTTCACGCAACGACCATGAAATTATCTTATGTGCCAATCTTAACAACTATATTCATTGTGGAAACAATGCCCATGAACCGTTTATAAGATGAATTCATTCAAATCCAACAAAAGGTGGTGTCATTGATCTGGAATTGCATTTCTTATTAATATTGATTGGTTTAACTACAAAAGAAAGTGTACATCCCATCATTTTTTGTTACAAATGTTGCTATTTTAGTTCCAAACACACTTTTTCACACCGTGATCATGACAATAACATTAGTGCATAGTCATCCTAGTATATTAATTAAAACAAACAAATTCAAAACTATTGAAACACTGAATCTGTTTTCCTTCTTTAATAAAAGGAATCATTCAGGTTGGTTTGTATTTCATAATAATGTCATGTAGTTAAATTCTAAAATAATGAGAGTTTCCAATGACTAATGCTAATTAGGGATCTCTTTTTGTTACAAGGATTATGTTTCATGCAACGACCATGAAATTATCTTATGTGTCAATTGTAACAAGTATATTCTTTGTGGAAACAAAGCCCATGAACCATTTATAAGATGAATTCATTCAAATCCAACAAAGGGTGGTGTCGTTGATCTGGAATTGCATTTCTTATTAATATTGATTGGTTTAACTGCAAAACAAAGTGTACCTCGCATCATTTTATGTTACAAATGCTGCTATTTTAGTTCCAAACACACTTTTTCACACCGTGATCATGACAATAACTTTTGTGCATAGACATCCTATTATATTAATTAAATCAAACAAGTATAAAAACTATTGAAACACTGAATCTATTTTCCTTCATTAATAAAAGGAATCATTCAGGTTGGTTTGTATTTCATACTAATGTGAAGTGGTTAAATTCCGAAATAATGGGAGTTTCCAATCTACTGATGCTAATTAGGGATCTCATTTTGTTATAAGGATTATATTTCATGCAATGACCATGAAATTATCTTACGTCTCATTCTTAACAAGTATATTTATTGTGGAAGCAATGGCCATGAACCATTTATAAGATGAATTCATTCAAATCCAACAAAGGGTGCTGTCGTTGATCTAGAATTGCATTTCTTATTAACACTGATTGGTTTTATTACAACAGAAAGTGTACCTCCCATCATTTTTTGTTACAAATGCTGCGATTTTAGTTCCAAACACACTTTTTGACACCGTGATCATGACAATAACTTTTGTGCATAGACATCCTAGTATATTAATTAAAACAAACAAGTATAAAAACTATTGAAACATGGAATCTGTTTTCCTTCTTTAATAAAAGGAATCATTCAGGTTGGTTTGTATTTCATACTAATGTCAAGTAGTTAAATTCCAAAATAATGAGAGTTTCCAATCTACTGATGCTAATTAGGGTTCTCTTTTTGTTATAACGATTATTTTTCATGCAATGACCATGAAATTATCTTACGTCTCATTCTTAACAAGTATATTCGTTGTGGAAACATGGCCATGAACCATTTATAAGATGAATTCATTCAAATCCAACAAAGGGTGGAGTTGTTGATCTTGAGTTGCATTTCTTATTGATATTGAGTGGTTGAAT
The DNA here is from genome assembly GCA_037897445.1 of Ceriops zippeliana. NCBI lineage: Eukaryota > Viridiplantae > Streptophyta > Magnoliopsida > Malpighiales > Rhizophoraceae > Ceriops > Ceriops zippeliana. Next base: position 426,010 of record JBAPLH010001165.1, read on the forward strand.
TGCAAAAGAAAGAGCACCTCCCATCATTTTTGGTTAGAATGGCTGCTAATTTTGTTCCAAACACACTTTTTGACACCGTGATCATAAATTAACTTTTGTGGATAGACCACCTAGTATAGTAATTAAAACAAACAAGTATAAATTCTATTGATACACTAAATCTGTTTTACTCCTTTAATAAAAAGAATCATTGAAGTTGGTTTGCATTTCATATTAATGTTGAGTGGATAAATTCTAAAATAATGAGAGTTTCCAAACGACTGATGCTAATTCGGTATCTCTTTTTGTTACAAGGAATATTTCTCACGCAACAACCACGAAATTATCTTATGTGTCAATCTTAATAACTATATTCATTGTGGAAACAATGCCCATGAACCATTTATAAGAGGAATTCATTCAAATCCAACAAAGGGTGGTGTCGTTGATCTAGAATTGCATTTCTTCTTAACACTGATTGGTTTTACTGCAATAGAAAGTGTACCTCCCATCATTTTTTGTTACAAATGCTGCTATTTTAGTTCCAAACACACTTTTTGACACCGTGATCATGACAATAACATTTGTGCATAGACATCCGAGTATATTAATTAAAACAAACAAATATAAAATCTATTGAAACACTGAATCTGTTTTCCTTCTTCAATACATGGAATCATTCAGGTTGGTTTGTATTTCATACTAATGTGAAGTGGTAAAATTTCGAAATAATGGGAGTTTCTAATCTACTGATGCTAACTAGGGATCTCGTTTTGTTATAAGGATTATATTTCATGCAATGACCATGAAATTATCTTACGTCTCATTCTTAACAAGTATATTCATTGTGGAAACAATGGCCATGAACCATTTATAAGATGAATTCATTCAAATCCAATAAAGGGTGGAGTTGTTGATCTTGAGTTACATTTCTTATTGATATTAAGTGGTTGAATTGCAAAAGAAAGAGCACCTCTCATCATTTTTGGTTAGAAAGGCTGCTATTTTTGTTCCAAACACACATTTTGACACCGTGATCATAAATTAACTTTTGTGGATAGACCACCTAGTATAGTAACTCAAACAAACAAGTATAAATACTTTTGATACACTGAATCTGTTTTACTCCTTTAATAAAAGGAATCATTCAAGTTGGTTGGCATTTCATGCTAACGTTGAGAGGATAAATTCTAAAACAATGAGAGTTTCAAAACGACTGATGCTAATAAGGGATCTCTTTTTGTTACAGGGATTATATCTCACGCAACGACCATGAAATTATCTTATGTGTCAATCGTGACAACTATATTCATTGTGGAAACAAAGCCCATGAACCATTTATAAGATGAATTCATTCAAATCCAACAAAGGGTGGTGTCGTTGATCTAGAATTGCATTTCTTACTAATATTGATTGGTTTAATTGCAAAACAAAGTGTACCTCCCATCATTTTTTTTTACAAATACTGCTTCTTTAGTTCCAAATACATTTTTGAAATGCTGCTATTTTAGTTCCAAACACACTTTTTGACACCGTGATCATGACAATAACTTTTGTGGATAGACATCCTAGTATATTAATTAAAACAAACAAGTATAAAAACTATTGAAACACTGAATCTGTTTTCCTTCTTTACTAAAAGGAATCATTCAGGTTGGTTTGTATTTCATACTAATGTCAAGTAGTTAAAATCCAAAATAATGAGAATTTCCAATCTACTGATGCTAATTAGGGATCTCCTTTTGTTATAAGGATTATTTTTCATGTAATGACCATGAAACTATCTTACGTCTCATTATTAACAAGTATATTCATTGTGGAAACATGGCCATGAACCATTTATAAGATGAATTCATTCAAATCCAACAAAGGGTGGAGTTGTCGATCTTGAGTTGCATTTCTTATTGATATTGACTGGTTGAATTGCAAAAGAAAGAGCACACCCCATCATTTTGGGTTAGAAAGGCTGCTATTTTTGTTCCAAACACAGTTTTTGACACCGTGATCATAAATTAACTTTTGTGGATAGACCACCTAGTATAGTAATTAAAACACACAAGTATAAATACTATTGATACACTGCATTTGTTTTACTCCTTTAATAAAAGGAATCATTCAAGTTGGTTGGCATTTCATGCTAATGTTGAGTGGATAAATTCTATAATAATGAGAGTTTCCAAACGACTGATGCTGATTAGGGATCTCTTTTTGTTACAAGGAGTATTTTTCTCGCAACGACCATGAAATTAGCTTATGTGTCAATCTTAACAACTATATTTATTGTGGAATCAATGCCCATCAACCATTTATAAGACGAATTCATTCAAATCCAACAAAGGGTGGTGTCGTTGATCTAGAATTGCATTTCTTATTAATATTGATTGGTTTAACTGCAAAAGAAAGTGTACCTCCCAACATTTTTTGTTACAAATGCTGCTATTTTTGTTCCAAACACACCTTTTGACACTGTGATCATGACAATAAGTTTTGTACATAGACATCCTAGTATTTTAATTAAAACAAACAAGTATAAAAACTATTGAAACATTGAATCTGTTTTCCTTCTTTATTAAAAGGAATCATTCAGGTTGGTTTCTATTTCATACTAATGTCAAGTAGTTAAATTCCAAAATAATGAGAGTTTCCAATATACTGATGCTAATAAGGGATCTCTTTTTGTTACAAGGACCATTTTTCATGCAACGACCATGAAATTAGCTTATGTGTCAATCATAACAACTATATTCATTGTGAAAACAATGCCCATGAAACCATTTATAAGATGAATTCATTCAAATCCAACAAAGGGGTGGTGTCGTTGATCTAGAATGGCATTTCTTTATTAACATTGATTGGTTTTTACTGTAAAAAGAAAGTGTACCTCCCTTCATTTTTTGTTACAAATGCTGCTATTTTAGTTCCAAACTCACTTTTTGACACTGTGATCATGACAATAACTTTTGTGCATAGACATCCTAGTCTATTAATTAAAACAAACAAGTATAAAAACTATTGAAACAATGAATCTGTTTTCCTTCTTTACTAAAAGGAATGATTCAGGTTGGTTTGTATTTCATACTAATGTCAAGTAGTTTAATTCCAAAATAATGAGAGTTTCCAATCTACTGATGCTAATAAGGGATCTCTTTTTGTTACAAGGAACATTTTTCATGCAACGACGATAAAATTAGCTTATGTGTCAATCTTAACAACTATATTCATTGTGGAAACAATGCCCATGAACCATTTATAAGATGAATTCATTCAAATCCAACAAAGGGTGGTGTGTTGATCTAGAATGGCATTTCTTATTAACATTGATTGGTTTTACTGTACAAGAAAGTGTACCTACCTTCATTTTTTGTTACAAATGTTGCTATTTTAGTTCCAAAATCACTTTTTGACACCGTGATCATGACATTAACTTTTGTGCATAGACATCCTAGTATATTAATTAAAACAAACAAGTATAAAAACTATTGAAACGCAGAATCTGTTTTCCTTCTTTAAAAAAAAGGAATCATTTTAGGTTGGTTTGTATTTCATACTAATGTGAAGGGTTAAATTCTGAAATAATGGGAGTTTCTAATCTACTGATGCTAATTAGGGATCTCGTTTTTGTTATAAGGATTATATTTCATGCAATGACCAATGAAATTATCTTACGTTTCATTCTTAACAAGTATATTCATTGTGGAAACAATGGCCATGGAACTATTTATAAGATGAATTCATTCAAATCCAACAAAGGGTGGAGTTGTTGATCTTG